>CM076577.1:73742157-73948134 GCA_034641835.2 Pinus albicaulis | reverse complement strand
CGTTGCCAGCATTTGGGTTATGGGCATATAACAGAAATTACAAACCATTGTTTGCATTAGGTGTAAAATGCATAGTGGTATCCACTCCTTTGTGAACCGTGGCCTGAATGGTAATTGTTTATTTAAGTATCGTGCTCTATTTGTATCAGAGTGGTAGACATTTATTAGCACCCTTTTTCTATGGAGTTCTAGCCAAGATTCACCATATTCTTTTGATCTTCGATAACTTATTCTAGAGTGGAGGAGGAACCAAGCTAAATCTCTTTGCAGCAAAGAGAAGAGCAGATTGTAGAAAGCGTGTGAAGAGTCGTGGAAGCAAAGGTTGTGTGGAGTGTTTGGACTAGAATTGTGTGTGGCATAAATCTGAGCATGGAACTCTCTAAGCATGGAATTGATGAACTAAGCGTGCTGCTCTTCGTATTGTAATTAAAGCTAACGATCATTTGAGAGAAGCAGAGGCATGGTATAAAAATTTATTTTCATTAATTTATGTTATGATATTGTTAGGAGAAACTTTTTTGCAACATCGTGAAAGAAACTGCGCGGAACATCACGATGGAAAGGATATTTCACTTTTTAATATTAAAATGTTTTGGGTCAATGAAAGAGATCACATATTTAAATGGAATGAAGAGTTCATATGGTAATGAAATAATATGTTAGAGGAAAAACAATAGTTGATTTGCGCACTAAATGTTGATGTGTAAATATGATTCGAGCATGGTTATGGCATACCGTTTTTGAGGTCATGATAACTGTGATCTACATAAAGGATGCAGAAAAGGGAGGAACAGAAGACAAAAAATGTTACGCAACAAAATCACGGTAAATGTCAGGGAAAGGTATGTTCAGTAAAATTGTGGGACGAGCATGTTATATGTTGACATTTTTTCTTAACGAAAATCTAAATTATAGATAATTATTTTTGCGCGAATCATTTATATATATGTCAACATGCTCATAATTGAAGTGAAAATTTTTTAAATGTGGATGTGTAAGGGTTTATCACCACAGTAGTTTTAAAGGAAATTAAGTTTTGCTTATATGAATGGAAATGAGAATGCGTTATATTGGGTGATATAAAGAGAAGAATGCATTTTTATAATATACGAGGTGGTTTATTATGAATAGTGTGGGTTCCTCGTAGTTTTGGTTGTGTCATTTTGGATCAAGGATTGTAGTTGGAAATGGGAGAATTCTTTTGATTTGTGTTTAAGGTTGAAAACACAAATAAACCACAATTTCTTGATGTTGTAGAATCCTTGTTTTAGAATCATATGGTGGTGCCTAAGTAGGTGTAGTTTAGGATGGGCACAATGTATGAGTTGTACATTATTCATCAAAGAGGTTGAAAACATGAATAGCTTGTTATCTTTACACGGGTGAAGAGATGTGAATTGATGTAAAATTTATAATGTGTGGTTGTACGGTGCATGAAAGTGCATGACAAATTTTTGCACTAAGATGATGAGCTTACGGTATGAAGGGCATGCGAATATTCATAGTGACAAAGACGGCATAGAAGAGTGAAATCCAGAGAGTTGAAATTGCAAATAGGTGGTTTATTAATAACCTTGAAGGGAGCATAAGGTATGATCATTCATTTCGAAGAGGTATTTTTCAATGTTGAAAATTAAATGGTTTGTTTATTTTCACCATAAAATAAATCTTGGGAAAGTGGATTGCATTTTGATTTAAAGGCTTTAGTATCATGTGAAGTGATAATGGGAAACTTATGATATTTTCATAAGAATGGAGTATGAGAGAGATTGAATATTTTACATCATGAAAATGTATTAAGGGTGGATGTTCATTGGTATGTTGTATAACTTGAATTAGAGTCAAAATATCCACTATTGTAATTATTGGGTTAAGCCTTAAGTCAAATCAGATGTTAAGGTCAAATGAAAATTTGGATAGTTTGAGTCAAGTTAAACCATTGAGTTATTGTACAAGGGGGTGTATTTTTCATCCAAGATGAAGATTTGATATAAATTGTAGAGTCAAAGAGTCATAAGCCAAGTCAAAGGTTTGAATGTAATTGGGTGCATGATCGGCAGAGCCCGATACCCAAAGAGTTGATCATTGTAACACCAGAATTAGTCAAGTTTTTATGCTGCAGCAAAGAGGAGCAAGAGAGTTACCAGAAATGATTCCAAGGCAGAGAACTGAAAGTGATCAAGCATAGGCAGAGAGCTTGTATTGCTGAATGGAAAGTATAGAGGCTTGTTGAAAAGAGGATTCGAATGAAATCCACACGTGAACAGATGAAGTCCACAAATGAGGAGAAGATGACTGGTGTTAGTCATTTCAGAGGTTCTGAGAATGACCACAGCAAAAGAAAGAATAAGGAAGATGCCAAGGCAAGTGGCATAAGGAAGCAGCTAACTCATGAAGAGTATGAGAGGGATAAAGTTGAGATAGTAGTTCACCTTAGGTTATTGATGGAACTGTTGCAGAGAAATAAAGACCAGAGACATGGTTGGACCATGAAGAAGAAAGTGAAGTGGCAGAGGCTACATGCAAAGAGGGAATAGCAGGTAAACATATAGTTAACAGAAGAGCTGAGGAAGTTCGAGCAGATGATGAGTGAGCAAATGAGATCTGAAGAACTCAGAGAGGCTGAGTTGAAAATGGATGTTTCCATTTGTGGCCCAGAATAGGGTGAAATTTTGGGTGAAGAGATCAATGAGGAATATCTCATGAACTATTGGAATAGTTCAGAACAATTTGAAGATGTGTTGATAAGAGAAGCAGATGAGGCTATGAAGCCTTGCATTTTTAAATCTCATAGTTTTTGTATGTTTGCAGGATGTGCGGAAGATGGTGGACAGTTTGGTGAAACTGTCAGAGAGATGAAGGGAAATCTTAATGGAATTATGAAGGAGAATGCCTTTCAGAGGAGGAAGGTACTGATTTGTTGCAGCAGGAAGAAATCATAAATTAATTCTTGTTTGGTGTAACATAGCCAGTTGAAGCTGTTATGGAGCAGAAGCATAATGAAAATGTCGAAGTGATATTCCAACGAGGTAAACAAACGAATTTGTTTAATGAAATTGCTGATAGAATTTTGCAATGTGATGATACAGAAACTACGATAACTCAGGAGGATTTCCAGAAGAAGAATGAAGTTGGGAATGAAGGTTGTGATGAAATGATAGAAAAATTTCACATGGAAATAGAGTTCTTGGAATGATGGCTTAAGGAACCTGAAGGGGACATTAAACTTGCAGAACCTAGTACAAAAGAGATTACAGTTACTGTGCCTGATAGGGATGAAATGTTTTTAACATTTAGAGAGTTGATTGAATGTTATAAATTTTCAAATGATAATATGGTTGTAGATTCATAAGGAAACATTAATCAATATGATGTTGAAATCGAAGTAATTGAGCAAAAATTATTTGGAGATGAGATGAAATATCAGGAGCAACAAGAAAGTTATGTCTTTAGAGACATAAATGAAACATAAGTATTTCACCAACAGGACAAAGATGAAAGCAACCAGCAATTCAAAACAGGATCTACTGAAATCGAGGAAGTCTATGATGGGATATTGGTGCTTGAAGCATCAAAAGAGGCTGAAAGGTCTTATCTTTTTAAAACTAATAGTTTGTTGATGAATGTAGGTACAACATCATATGAGAAATTTGTTACTATAGGAACAATCAATGACTATAGTTGTGATCAAGGAGAAGTCCTTGATTATTCTTCATCGCAGTTGGAGACGAAAGAATCAAACAAAGAGGAATTACTCTGAGGAATTGACGGCTGGAATCCGATTGAAAGAGTGAGTGATGTTGGTGATGAATTAGAAAAAGGAGTTGATACTTTGAAAGACCAGCAGTAGAATAGAGTTTGGAATCCTAGAGGGAAAAATTCATCGAGACTTGTGGCTGTCGCATTATTACAGAAAAGCGATAGACCTCATAGACATGAGTCTATGGAAACTTCTCTACATGGGGAATCTGATGCAGGAACATCAAGCTAAATTTTCATTATTTATTTGTGTGATTTAGGGGGTGAGGTTTTATTTATTTATTTTATAAATTATGTACATTTTAAAAATAATTTGAGAGAAAATGCGAGTGTGAGGATTATTGTAAATATTCTTTTAATAAATTGAGGATATCAATGGAGTTGAGTTAGGTAGATAATTTAGGGATGAGGAATTCCTTCAATGGAACTCAGTTGAGTCGAATAAGGGATAAATCTATTTTAAATTTTGTTTGAGGTTTGTGTGGATCAAATCATAAATTGGAATTAATCCATAATTATGTATAAATAGGAGGATTGTGTGAGGATGGAAAACAGTGAGGAATACAGAGAGAGATAGAGAGAATTGATGTGAGAGTTTTTGAAGAGGCCGAGAGCCGAGAGGTCCACAAATGTAAAATTTGGGTAATTGGTTTGAATCTGAATTTCGTGTGTTATTATATACCAATATTTTTGGTTGTATGGGCTCTCTCTTCTTTGTATATGTATTTGAGCTCCATTAAAATGTGGTTTTTAATGACGAATTTGATGAAGTTTCCATGTTAAGGAAACACACACTCTATTATGCCCAAGGATCTATTATATTGCAGAATCCCTGCATCACATGCATGTCATATCATCTTGGAAAAGTTCATTTTGTCTCCAAATATGGAAAGGAGATGTTGACGAAGTGTTTCATGATGTGAAATTTTTTTTGATAGATTTTTCAAGTTGTTTCACATGCTTATGCTTGACTTGAGAGTCAGTATTTTGAAGAGGCATGTTTTTCTCAACTTGTGTTTAGTCGATGGTTTGTACACCAATATGTGAGAGTGCATGGCGATGTTCACATGATGTGGAATTAGTTTCTTTGAAGGAGTAAGAGGATATGTGGTCAAGTTGTTTCTTGCATGTGTGTTTGTGAAAAGATGTCAAGAAAGTTTGAAGTCATTATGGACCATGTTATGTGTTGATGCCAAGAAGAGAAGGAGATGGATAATTCATTCTTCTAGATGTGGAATTTGGAGCCGTGGAGGTAAAATAATGGTCATTTATTTTCTTATTTTTACTGATGTTGAAGCTATTTTTTGTAGTTCACTCATTATGCAAAGGAGGAACAAGATTCTTAGTGGGACGGAACCAAGGAATAGATTTGGTACAAAAAAAGTGCTATATCAGTAAGAATCCTATAAGTGTTGGATTGGGTCAGCAACAAAAGGAGAATAGTGGTTGAAGAGTCAAGCCATTTTCAAGGCAAGGAAAGGCATGTTAGTGAGCAAGTGGTTATCAAGGAGATTTATACAAGTAGAATCAAGATGATAGAACTTGGGAGACAGAAGATTGGTCAACACTTATGAGATAACCATCTTTTGTGGGTCCAAAAGCATGTTAGTTCGAATGAAGGAGTTATGGTCTGTTGATCACCATTCATAACAGATAATGTTTTATTAAAAAAATGCAAAAAAGGTATAGGCTGATGACATGGTAGCCCAGTAAGAATTCATAGAATCTTATTTAGTTTTATTCCAATGGGACTATGACAAATGTCACTCTGGGATTCTCTAGTTTGGTTTGTGAAGGTGAATTTTTCCAATGACCTCCTAAGGTTGAATTTGGGTTTATGATATTATATGTTGGAAATTTCTATTTTTTTAATTAATTAAGGGTAAATTAATGTATATTATATATATATAATTTTAATTCAAATCTTAATTAATTAAAATATCACATTTTTAAAACTCCACACATATATACATTTCAAATTCCAAATCGACATTAATATTGCACTATGGTGGAGGCACTACATGGAGGCTTACATATTAAATTTTATAATGGTTGGAGCATTAAACTTTATTACCATATAATTCGAATGGCGCGTATGAATTGAGTTGCAAAAATGTGAAGGAGGGAGTCGAGGTCGGGTTTGAACCCATGATCTCCCCCCGCGCCCCGCCCCCCCTCCGCCCCCCCCACCCCAATATATGTGCCTTCACCATTGGTCCATGAGCCCTCTACATTGAAATGTATTGATACGAAATTTTATTTGAGGTCTATGCATGTCCTGATGGCGGAGGAGAGGAGGATCCGGCCAACCCTCCTCCACATGACCGCAAGCATGTGACCACGTTCGAGCCTTCCACTAAGCAGATTTTTAAAGTGCATTTATCAACCACTTAATTGTGGATTAAGCCATAATTAATTTTCTCCTTAATTAACGGAGATTTTGGTGGAGCTTCTCTTTTCAGAGATTCCACCAAACTTGTCGAAGTTAACTCCAGTTTTCCAGATTTGGAGGAGAAATTGGGAGAAATTTGTTTTTTCCATAACTAAGTCAATTTTCGAACAATTTTTTCTCCAGGATAGTAATTATTATCATATTGGCATGTTTTCAATCCATTGGAACAACTTTCAGAGGCAATGGAACTCATACATGTATTTTTGGCATGCTGAAGAATTTTGAAGCCTAGGGCCACCACAAGGGAAGGCCATGCCCAGATCAGCTAAAGGTTGTTTTCAGTGAGTGAATAGTCAATTTTCAATGTATTATGCTATGAACATATTGGTACATTTTATAGAGTTATTGGAGTACACTTTAAGGTGAATTTGTCACTTTGTATAATAAACAAGCCCATGCCCACCAATGTTGGAGGTCAAGCCTAGAGGAGCTAGTAACCAAATTCAGAGATAGGATAGAAATTATTTGGGTTTTCATGGCTTCAAAAGATAATGGAATAGTCATAAAATCTATTGGAGCATCCTAGTTGCTTGTAATCATACTTTTGACTCATAATTCCTATAGGGCCTAGCTACTTAAAGCAGGTCCATGGAGATGTAGCCGAGGAGGGGTGAACTCCATTATCATCCATTATGTTATGTGATTGTTGTGATTTATTTTAATGCATTTCATTTGTTGTTTATGAGTTTTATAAATGTAATTAACTCATAATTACCTCATAAGAGACACATGAAACATGACAATTTAACTCCTTCAAAAATGATTAAATGAGACGATCCTTAAACACATTTTTAATATTGATGAGGGTGATTTCATAGCAATAACAAGTTTTCCCATATTTAGATCAATCCATGCCTCTAATAGTGAATATTGCTATTAATAGGATGACCATGGACGCACAATAATGGTATCATGAAGGTTTTCTTAGATATGGTTTCGAAGGGTCCCTAGAGAGGATCAATATTATTTGAAAATTCTCAAATGTGATTTTTTCGTATCAACTAGAGGTGGAATCAAAGGAGAAATACTAGGTTCTCTTGATAATGGGTTGGAAGATTGAGATGGTTTCCAATGAGTGATTGTACATAGGATGATAGATCAATATGAGTCCTTTTGTCAAAATAGAGATTTTTATTGTTGCAAGAGTTCTTTCGAGAACATGCATCAGTTAAAAAAGTTATCATTATCCTCCATATTACACACACACAAAAATAAGAGTCTTTTGAACCCTCTTAAAACCATTTTTTCTCATGTTAATTTTTTTTTTGGGCACTAGAAACAAACAAATTGAGCAACATTTGGCCAAATATTTTTCTTCCATACTTCAGACTAGATTTTCTACTAAGAGAGTTATGTGTGATTCATATCAATGTATGTAATATGCCTCTTTCATGGAAAAAGAACCCTTTAGATTATAGCCCCATCAAAGTTCGTCTGGGTCTTTCAATATGGAAATGTGGCACTGCTAAAGAACCTCCCAAAACATGCCCCAATATATGTGGTCTAGATGTAGATCCCATTGCTTCCATGAGCTCCAATTTCTCCATCAAGTATCATCATAACCTCCATGTTAGTAGTCCATTACAATAAGATTTTTTCTTGATTTCATTATACCACATAGATCTTAAAGCTCATTATGATTGACCAATTTAGGAAATTAATACCAAGTTTCATCTAAAAATAACATTTTTGAAATATGTTTGGCCTCGCACAACTATGTTCCTATACTAGATTCTTTTTGTTTCATGTTACGTTCCAAATGATAATATAAATTGAAATTACTATGTTTTAACTCACATCTACAATGGTATTTTTCTAACATATTTTCGATTCTATATTTGGTGCCATAGTTCTCGGAATTCTTGTAGACATCATAACCATTTTATCCGCCATGATGGTGGTGAGAATCTATAGAAAGAAAATATTTTACAATGAGACTAGATTCCACTTTCATTCCCTTCACACTCCTCACCATAGAAAATAATGTTAGAGGTTGTGGATATGATGCAAAATTCCTTTAGGAGTAACCATAATGAAGAATATATAGATTGTAAGAGCTTGAATGAATGATTTCAATAACACCAAATGGCTTGTAATTTTAATAGAATGAAATGTCTATTTATCCAACATATTTTTTATCTTCTTGATGATGTCATCATAAGTCTTATCCTTAAGGAAGTTAGAAATAAGGTGGGTGTCAATATACTATGAAGTAAAACTATAATTGTTATATCCTATTAGGTAAGAAATATGAACCTAAACAATAGGATATGGGTTGAGGAATATATTTTTGACTTGGAAAAATTAATATATATCCTGAATGTTTCCATAAATTCCTCTAGAAATCGACAAAAGGTCAGATTTTGGCGCACTATTGGACATCCCATTAGCATGGTTTAATCACAAAATTGTTGGTGGCATGCAAGATTAGCTTCTCCAAAAAAACATAAACCCTTTGTTTTAATTTCATTCAGAGTGGTTTTAATGGCTCTACCTAATCATTTTTCTTCCAAGATGAAGAGAAAGGAAAGAAGGGATACCCATGATGAATGTCCCAAGAGGGTTTGAATGTCATTGAAGGAGAACCATTTACAGGAATAGAGAAAAATATATTCAATATAAGGAAATGTATCCACTTCACCCATGAGTTGGAAAAACCAAAAGTGATGAGAACCTGGTGAAGGAAAGAAAAACTTAGTTTATAAAAATCTTTAAATAAATATATTTTAATTATCATCGCTTACTTTTTGGATCAACTGCTTCATAAGACACTATCATGCAAACTAGAACTTGTCTCCCCATGTCATATCCTAATTGTTTCACCGATATCAGGGACAGTAGGTTATGATTCAATTTATTTATTACCACCTTTTTTATAATCATATATATTACATTGTATGGAGGGAGGGGTCTAAAGAAGCCTATATCATCGACATTTTCCTTGTTTGTGGATAAGCTAAAAAATGTAGCATTGTGAGATATAAAATCAAGGTTCAACTTCTTTATTCTTCCATAACTTCTTAGGCGTCGTGTATCATAAATTTCAAGCAATCTTGGATGATGTCATATGTGAACCCATCCAATCTATGGGCTTTAACTTCTGGCATTTCCTTCACTACTTATTATACTTTCTCCAAGTGATTTTTCACATCACTGCATATTTATGAGTGGGGGTCATGAGATATGGGATGTGTCGATTTTTATTCCTCGTTTCTTTTTCCCTATCTCATTGACCCTCTACAAGAAGGGAGTTGATTTGTTTTAATTTCCTTACGATCCTATAATTTTGAAACATCAATAATTTTTAGGGAGTAAATTCAGTTGCAAATTCAATAATTTATTATAGGTTTATGGAAGAAATCAATGTTATGTTAAGCTTCCTTCAACCACACTATTTCTATCACAAGGATTTATTCGAAGCCTTATTTTTCTTCCAAATAACCTTCTTTCTTGTTCTGCAAAAGCCTCCAACATTCCTTCCAATATAATCTTCTATTTCAAATTTTCCATTCGTTCTTCTAACCTTTGTTTAGCTAGAAATATTTTCCCAAGTTTGACCCGCTTTCATTTCATGATACATGATTACAGGTGTTTAAGTTTTCATTGGAACTTATACATAACCGATGCATCATGTGGATTTTATTCCCTCCATCAACCTTCATATTTATCCAAAAAATAATAATCTATCTAATAAAATGGGTATGGATTTCCATGGTAAAGTGGAGGTGGATTTCCATGGTAAATAATGTTTTTAGATGTTGTCTTAAATATATACATTGTCTATGTCAATTGGGGTTATCTTGGGTGGTTGGGCAGAATGGTTGTTATCTTCCCCACCCAAATTCAAATTGTTCCTAGTTACATAATGAGTGATAATTCCTTGATAAGTATTCTTGTAATGGCGATAAATATTATTGTAATGGCTTTGTTCCTATGAATATTGTTGTGTTGGCTTCTAGTTGGCATGTGAAACAATAAGACTAAGCCGAGTATTCTATGCCCTTTATTTAGTGACTATTTTTTTAATAGATTTATTTAGAGCAAGGAAGTAAACTAATATGTACACAAATGAAATATTTACAAGTTATTGCAACAATAGAATGAAGCATGTACATATGTGCAATGGTAGAAAAACAAGAATAAATGACTAAAAAAACTACTAAAAATTACATATAAATGACTAATTTTGGTCATGTGAACATTAGTAGTTTATTGTTGTCATTTATAACGCAACAAAATTTATGACTTAAATAATTTTAGTCATTTATTGATTGTTTCAATTTATCAATTTAGTAGTAATCGTTTATTTAGTCAATGATTGTTTTATCTAGTCACGGTAGTAATTTATTTTGTCATTGAAATTATTAATTTTTGTCAATTGATAATATATTTAGTCATTTTAATCATGAATTCCTTCCATTGGTAGTATATTTAGTCATTTTAATCATTATTTTGGCATCAAATGGTCATATATTTAATCATATTTATTAACTAATTTCTAGTCATTTTAATCACTAATTTCGTTCATTGGTAGTATATTTAGTCATTTTAATCATTATTTTGGCTTCAAATCGTCATATATTTAGTCATATTTATTAACTAATTTCATCAATTTATAGTAAATTTCGTCAATTTAATTATTTATTGAGATCAATTAGTAGTATATTTAGTCATTTTTATTCACTAATTTCCATCAATTAATAGTAAGTTTAGCCATTTTAATTTTTAACTCTCATCATTTAGTAGGTTATTTAATTGTTTTGTTACTGACTTTTGTCAATTGGTAGTATAATGATACATTGTTTATTAATTGCATTATCATTAATTAAATAATAATTTAGTAATATATTTTCATTTTATATGATATAAATAATTTATTAAATACCATAAATTTTACAATGCTTAAATAAACATATTATTAAATTTAAAATAAAACATAAAGAAAATTAAAAAATATATACATAAACAAGCTATAGATAATAAAAGTTAAAAAAATTGATTCAACATCATAATAAAAAAATAATCTGTAATTAAAAAATATAATGCAATTTTGATTATATATATACGTATATATAAAATAAAAAATGTCAAAGTCTGAGAGTTTCCAAATCTTATAAATACACCATGATAAAGATCCATGAACAACGCATTCAAACTGCTGCATAAAGTAGTGGGCGGAGTTATCTAACGGCTAACTACATGATAAATATTAATGATGTCACTTTTTGCTAATATTTTAGTGGCCAGAGTGAACGTTCCTTCTTTCTGTTTTAGACCAATAAATCCATCTTTCTTTTCTGCACAAGAAAGGGGTATGTTAATTGTAATTTAAAATATCTACATTTTCATTTCCTATTCCTTTGAATTTGAATCCATGTATAATATATAATGAGTGGATCCCCATGATGCCCACAACAACACCATCAAATAGATTCAACACTCTAATTTTATATTTTTCTTGAATTTTATCAATATATTTAAAAAAAAAAAACACACATTACATTGAGCTATGAGAATAGTTCAACAACAAATATATTTTAATTATATTTAGTATATTTCTCAACACACAGATATCAAAATCGATTTATAATTCTATCAGTAACAACAAACAGATTTATTAAAAACAACAAGGATCAAATTATTAGAAATAACCAAAATCATATTATTAGAACTTCTTCATCAATAGAAAAAACGAGGATATATTATGAAGTATATAGACTTGTGATTTTGTTAAAAATACTCTTAAAGGAATATATAAATTCTGATCATATTATTAGGAAAGACATATAATTTTTGTTTAAATAGAAAAAAATGTACTTATATTTCAATAAGAAATATAACGAGTACATAAACTATCGATTAGCAAATGATACATATCTCCAAACATAACAAAAATATTGTAGGGGTAAGAAGAGCAACTGAGTTATTATTCATGCTGAAAAGCTTCTCAATCACATTCCTATATCTCAATTTGATGATGTCCTGAAAGAAAAAAATTCAAAGATGATGAAAATGCTAACATTAGGTCATATCTCCTCAAGGGGGCATTCAATGGAATGGCCATATTTCTTACGATCCCCCTCCTTAACGTATCACATGATTTTAACAATAAGGTGACCTCTAGTGTTATCACCCACATGTACGTTGAAAATGATGGGACATATAGGTGCCTTGAACTCGTGATGGTACCCAGAAACTTTGACTCATCTTATTATAGGTATCTCAAAATCATTAAAAAGAGTGCATCACAATCTATTATCCTCCAATCGTTCAGAAGGATGATATTTAATTATTATTAAGTGTTGTTCATGGCGACTTCGACCTGAAAATGATGGGACATATAGGTGCCTTGAACTCGTGATGGTACCCAGAAACTTTGACTCATCTTATTATAGGTATCTCAAAATCATTAAAAAGAGTGCATCACAATCTATTATTCTCCAATCGTTCAGAAGGATGATATTTAATTATTATTAAGTGTTGTTCATGGCGACTTCGACCATTTGGTACCTCCAAGAGAGAGAATTGGAATATCATCGGAGCTTTAGTGTTAATTTCATTATTTCATTAGTTTAGGATAGTACATGCGGACACTATGTTGCTAAGTGGTGGTGGATGGTGGGAAGCTCCTACATGTCAAATGGATTTACTATTAAATATATATTCACCAATGTTGTGAGTTCATTCATTCTAGTTCTTCGGTCATGAGATAAATGTTTAAGAGGTAACCTTTGGGCATTTCTGTTCCACATTTTTCAGTCGAGTTCTTGTGTAAATTTGTTTTTTTGGGTCCCCTCGTGGTCGATTGTTTTGATTTGTTGTACTATCAACATTTCTTATTTCATGGAGCCCTGTGTTTTATAAGATTCATCTTGGACGTGGCTTCTTCCTATATCTTTGGTGGGACTAGAGATCTCATGGCCCTCCTGAAATATCTGGTTTAATTGTTTTGTTTCCTTACAAAATTTGATGACCCCTAGTAAAATTCTCAATGAATTCAAAATCAACAATAGGATTCGAAGCTTATATCCACGAGAAGCTTGTGGAATATAAATTTTTGGTGCCCTCTTTGTGCATCATCCATGGCTTAGTTGTCTTGCTTCCAAACAAGAGTCACAGTGATATATTACCTGAATTTTGTATTTTCTCTTACAAGCATCAAAAGAAGCCTAAATTTCACATAAAATTCTAGATCATCAAAATAGATGCCATCTAGAAAGTTCTTGAAAATATCAGGCCCCTATATCGTTTGAGATGATGAAGCTTTTGAAACAGCCTTCACAAGACATCATTGAAGAAGACAACACCTCCTAAGGTTTTCAAATTATCTTCAATTTCTAGAATGTATTATTCTTTTTTTTATAGACCATTTTCGGAAATGGTATAGAAGTTGCAGTGGTATAATTAGAATAAAATATGTAAAAAAAAAAAAAAATGTTCATAGTAAAGGTAGAAATTCATAATCAAGAATCATGGAGAGAGTTGGACCTTATATCAATGGAATGTATATTCTAAACTCCACACTTATTCATTTTAATATAAAATTCATGGTTATTGTTAAAAAAAAAAATCTTAGCAAAGCACTTATATTATTGCAAAATATTAAGAGCTAGCAAGTCTGAGCCATGCCAATAATGGATTCCATAGTGAATTCATCGTTTTCAAGCTTGAAGCACTTAACCTTATTAGATTATTTATATGCTTGATACAATTAACCCTATGAGATAAAGTAATATGAATGAAACACATGGGAGTAGTATGAGTTAAATTTAAAGGATAAACATATTGTGCTATCATAATTAAGTTGAATGTAAACTTCTTCAAACTAATAAATGTTTGAATAACATGTATTACTAGAATTTCATGTTTGTAATATCTCCAATTAGCAATATTACATTATGTGGATAATGTTCCATAATTTGGAATAATATGGATTTCATGATAAATGCCCCATCTCTTAAGTATGATTGATGTTGTATACTCATTACCTTGTAGTTATTGTGCTATAACTTGTATTTAGTATTATGAGATAAAACGCTCGAAGGTCGATATCAAATTTAATGGTAACAATTTATTATTTTACTTCACCATTACTCTTAATTAGTTAGATAGCTAATATTTGATATGAGTGTGATATGAGATCATACAAGCTTGAACCATATTCCATAGTGTGTTAAGCCACCATATCGATGGAAAAATTACATTCTATTACAACTAAGCTCTATACTTCGATACACAAGTTATATATTCTCCCTTATTTCAGTAATATATGTATACTAGCTATTTTCACTTCACTACTATTCTAACCAACTTCTATCACATAGATAATTATTATTTTCATTTACATACTAAAACAACCATTACTTGAATATTACCTATCCCATTTCTTAAGTATCTACATAATTAAATATGATCATTATACTATGCCCTTTGAAATTTCAGTATTATATTTATGATATTACCTATATTTAGTTTTATGAAATAAAACAGTCTAAGATGGATATGATATTTAATGGTAATAGTTGACTATAGGACATCATCATTACTCTTAATTATGTAGATAACCAATATGTGATTTGAGTGTTATAATAGACCATAGACAAGCTTGAACCATATTTCATAACATGTTAAGCCTTCATATCAATGGAGAAAATACACTTTATTACTAGTAATCTCTAAGCTTTCATATGTAAGTTATATGAACTACCCTTATTTCCATAATCTATGTTGTAACACCCCTAGTTTCTATGCTTTTCAAGTTAGACACTTGAACATGAATCCAAAGGGGAGTGGACCCCAATGGAGAATTATTGTCTGGATTTAATTAAATTTAATGAAAAATAAAAAGGAATATTATTGTGTGCACTATGACTAGATGAGATTTGGAGATCCCAAGCCTGATCCATGAGGTTATGGAAAAAGGTTAAGGCTTTCCCCAAAAACCTTTCAAAAAGCCTTGAAAGGAATTATTTCTAATTTAGATTTTTGAGGAAAAATATAAATTCCCCAATGATGAGGAAAGTAGTTGGCAAGAGGTAAAAAGCTGGAAAAAATAGAAAGCAGCTTTAAAGTCCCTAAATAAGGGAAGCCTAGGCAAACAAGAATGAAAGCATCCTGAAATTCTGGAAGCAGAATTGGAAACAAGCTTTGGGGAGAGCATAGCTTAAATAAAATACTCCAGAAGAGATTCAGGTGGGTCTGTTCTGGGAGAGGATCTCAGCTCGTGGGTGAGTTCTGGAGACAGAGGAACTCTAAGGTTGGGGAGATTGGTCATAGAACATAATTGGTCTGCACACCTAATCTATGATATTTTGCTATAGATATTATTATGATATTTTAACATTTTATCTGTGAATTGAAACTTTAAAAGGGTATGCAAATTCCTACATTTAACAGAATTGGTTAGAAGAAATTTATTCTCTAAATTTTGTATAGTTGTAGGAATAAGATTCATGGGGAATATCAACCAGAATCTCTAAATCGGATATTGGTTTAAATCTGGAGATATATAATACTCCCATAAATAATTAAAGTTTATAACTTTAATCGGCTTCTGTAATGTACAGATATGTCTATGTATGAACAAAGAAAAGTTAGATTTATGAAATGATAAACCAACTATGAATTTAGAAAAATAAATAGATATTAAATTCTGCACAATTACTGCAAAATAAATTTCTGGAGTGCATGCATATAAATCTGTTTTGAAATACTAGATTGATACACATAAATGAATTTAAATACAATTAGAAAGAAAGTGGGTGTGTTATGTATAAAAATATGATAGTACACATCTTTGCAGAAATAAAAATAATTTGCTTAATTATACTTCATGAAAGAGAGGAGTAGAACCCTCAAAGTAATATATAGATATGCATATTATTGATGAGAAAGAATTATTTTTGAAACGAAAACATAACATGTATGTAATTGTACGAGTAGAGTTTGTCTGAAATTAAATACAGGAAATTAAGTTAACTGTATATCTGCTTCAAAATGTGGAATCCCATTCATTGTGTAGTGAATACTACAGGAAGAACAGCTACATATGTTCATTACAAACATTATATTACATTGCCATTAAAAATAAATCAAAACATATGCATAGAAATTTCTACCTGTATGAGATATATCAGAATTTTGATAAACTGATATACTATTTATCTTAAATATTTAGAGGTAGTAGAATCTTTCCATTTAGTTACAACAGAAATAAATCCCAAAAAAAAAAATCTGGTTGGATAAATTTTAAAAGAGATAAGATCTCAACTTACTACAAATTAGAAACAACACGTTATACCGCTAAATAGATTAAATAAAAATCAGAGACGTAAATGAAGTCCTGAAAGTTTGAGTAGACTTAAGCTCAAGTATTAAATTGAGAAAACCATCAAGTATATATACAAGTGTAGAAGAAAAATTATTCAGATCAGGAAAATTCTGAATCAAAATATTTACGAGATGGTCATGCAATTAGGCAGATAATATAAAACTAGTAGTAGTACAATGTTCATGTTGATATTAATATACATTTCTCCCGTGAAATCTATTAAAATGGTATTTCACAGTAAGCTGGGAGTAATATTTTTCGAATAGAAAATCTATACAAATATGATGCCAACATTTGTGGAGATGGCGAGACAATGATATACCAACCTGTAATATCGAACAGGGAAACAAATTATTACATCTCGGATCTCGCAACGAACTGAGTCAATTACAGTAACGCACGATGAAAGGAAGATTCAAAACATAAATTTGTTACTTGCAATCATAACGAGAGTCAAGACATGTAACCAGAGAGATGGTATTTTATTATAATTACAGGAAATACAACAAGTCGAATCGATTTGCAAAAAGAAAACTATTTTACCTCTGGTAAATGAAATTCCTCTTTACGTTAATTAAACCCTGTTAAAACATATAAGCGAGGGAGAAATAAATAGATATATAAATTTTTAAAGAGTAATACATTAGATGCATAAGAAGTTCAACGAAAATCAAATTTAAAAAAAAAATGAAGATATGGGTAAAATTTCCCAGTATTACAATTAAATGTATTGGTACATCCAACCCATAGAAGGGCATTGCCATGCAAGGCAATGACTTGCAAATCCGATGCATAAGAGGTTTATCAATTTCCTTACGAAAATAAGGAGGAAATAATAAATTCACATAAGAAAAACAAATTTCGATTAACATAATACTCTGTTCATGCAAAACGACGACCCAAATCTCTTAAAATTAAAGAGAAATGAAAGTTGAAAGCCTTAGTAAATTTAGGATGCATTTCTCCGCAAATGCAAAGAGAAATTGTATATAAAATCGTAAAGAGAGAACGGAGTCTTAAGAAAATATATACACATATATTTCCCTAAGGAAATTTGTGTTAATCAAAAACTCTATCTCTAAAAACAAAATCGAGATTTGACATTGATATACAGAGAAAGAAGAAAATAAAGCACCAGGCAAGAGGGCACCATAGTAACAATAGCATACCTAGGTTCGAATCACCATTATTGGAAATCAATTCGCCATGAGAAAAGACGGGTTCAGTCCAACAGAGTGTGAGGGAAGTTTCAAGAAATCGCTTGAAGACCTCGCTGAGTTCAAAGAGAAAAATGAAACACTCCTTTGAGAAATCGAAATATTTATATTTCAGAGAAAACCTAATTCGTTGCTCGTCTCGACCATACACGTGGAACCCGTTGGCGTATACAACTTCAAACTTAACAGAGAATTCTCGAAAGTGTGGTCACAGTTAATACAAAGTAAGTCAAACAAATCTATATATAGGACTTTCGATCATTTCCATAAATGTTATAGTACCAAATCATACGATGGAGATAGGTAAGAGTTATGATTTGTACAAGGTCAATACGTTATGGCTAAACTGATAATCAAACCCTCGAAACTAGAAACGAGGCCACAAAAGTTCAGAAACAATAAATGGTCTCGGTTGAAATCATAACTCGAATGTCCGAGGTAAGACCTAATAGCTGTGGCAAAGTACTAAATATTTAATACGCTCATAATATGGATATCCGTAGTGATAAAAATACATCAAAGGGTTACAAACCATAGAGTATGACTTTGTGAAGAAGTTCGAGAATCATATACAAAGATGTTATAAATGGTTATACTCTAACTTAATAGCAATATTTAAGCTAAGCAATGAAATATCGACTTTCATACATGTAAAATCAATTGCAAGGTTGACAAAAGGATTTAGTTATTATATTTAACATCAAAAAAATAAAAAAATGGAGTATGGATATATATATATATATATATATATATATATGAATATCTCCAATGTTATCTCACGTATATATAGGTATAATATGGATACAGACATAAATATGAAAGGTTCATATAATTATTTTATATATATATATATATATATATTGGATTTATATGTGAAGTTACATATAGTTCAAGACAAGATGAAAAATGAATATACTATGATCATAGTAGTACTCATGACGTATAGAAAAATGTTCAAGGAAAACCTTTGTAAAGGTATCAAGGAGGAAAAACCTTTCTAATATAATTCCTATGAAAGGTGTTTTGAAAAAGAAAAAGAAATTGTAGGTGGAGAGACATTATAAATGGTATCAGAGCAATAGTTGAAACACTCTGCAACTTATGTGCTCACACAGAAAAGTTATGTTGCTGTTATGAATTTTAAATTTTACCAATGTTGACTTACTGTATATTTAACAGTACTAAGGGATATAGCTATGAACCATGATTGAAGAGGATAAACGGTATGTGGATCCGGGTGGAGGAGAAAACACGCTAGATCCAAATGCTCTATGGAAAGCTATGTTGCTTAGAATGCGACGAGGAATGGTATAGCTTGAAATCCACAATGAGAGGCTAGCATATATAAAATCAGAGCAGGGTTAAAACAGTGGACAATCTATGTAACCACACAAAAATGGTATGATGTTGTATGAAATTTAAATTTTACTAAAAAAAAAAATTGTATCGAAACAATACCGCAGTATAGACCTGCTAATGATGACTAATGAGAAGGGGTTATTTCTCACCAGTGAGAAGAAAGACAAACTTGTTTCGTACTTACTCATATACCAATCTTAGTAGCGGTAAAGTTAAGGTAACGATTGAATATGAGTTAGCCTTCTGCTATAATAATGATCAGTTTATAGGTGTCAAAATATTTAATGGAATATTAATGGTTAACACAAAGTGGGAAAATCATAAGATATTACAAAGGTAAATGTAAGCCGTTTCCAATTAAGGCTAAAGACAATGAAGAAAATTAGTTTTCAGACCTGCATAGGTGAGAAATGGAAGTTAGAAATTGATGCCATGTATTAAGAAGTAATCGGGGGTATCTACAACTGATAGTGAGATTATCGGGAAGCGGAAAAAATTAAAAGAACATCGGAATCCTGAGAATTTTAAAGAATAAACATGACTTTGAAATTTAATTTCCTACCTCATAGAGCGATGAAAATCATATTCTCGGTTGATAGACCCTTATAAAAGAAGAAAAACGAAGTAAAGAAGTTGTATACAACTGTGTAACAAAAGCTCATAAACCAGTTACATGAAAATTAATAAAATTATGCTAACGTTGTTAGACTGTATTACCTTGGGTTTGGATGAAAGAAATATGCAAATGGTATGGGTTAAAATATTTTCTGAGAAAATGATAATAGAACTATTATCAGATGAAAGTTCAAGTAGAACGAAAGTAAAAATAGTAATACGATATGTTTTTCATAAATCCATAGGAGAAAAGTAGTACCTACGGTCTTGTTAACCAAAGCTATGATACAAATAGAATGAAATATCTTGAACCTGAGAAAGGCCAAGTCCCAATCCCAAATCTTCAACTCGAGATGCAACGTTTATTATGGGGTAGGAGCAAAAATTCAAATACAATCAGATAAAATCATAAAAGAAATGAAAAGCTAGGTTAGAATCCATCGACCTTTAATTAGTTAAAAGAAAGTGCAAACCATGAAAAAGAGACATGGTTAAAAGAAAGTATGGGGAAATAGAGAAAAACAAGAATTTCTGTCTTAATTGGAAAAGAAAAAAAATGAGCTATACAGTTATGGGGTATATTAACATATCCTCTTTGATGAAAGGATAGTAGTTGAAACAAAAGAAGTAATTATAACTGAAGTAATGCAAAATTTCAGTTTTAATTAAATCACGTATGTAAGTTAGAAGTATCTGAAATCTTGATGGAAAAATATGCCTATATATATATATATATATATATATATATATAGAGAGAGAGAGAGAGAGAGAGAGAGAGAGAGAGAGTCGAAACAATAAACCATCAGAATGAATACTATAAATACAGTTAGAGGGATTATTGAACTTATAACTTATGGGAGAAGAAGTTTTAACTTCTAATGAACCATTCAAGCATACCAATATAATTTCATAAATGTCAAATCAAGTTATACATCGATTAAGGATGAGAAATGAGTGTACAATGGGAATGAAGTGTAGGCAGGGAAGAGAATTAAATTATTTATATATATACATACAAAATTTTGGGGTTCAATTGTGTAGGAAGATGATAAAATGAAAAAGTCACGGAGAAATTACTTGATTTAAAAAAAAATTGTATGCAGAAGAATTGTAACTAAAGAAACTACATCGGGTGCACTATCAAATAGAAAGTATTGAATTATGGGTACTCACACCTATAAAATTTTGCTGTTATAAAATCTAATTTCCCTGATTATTAAATTTGTGGATAGTATAATAGCATTACATCCGACAGCTGCAAACCTAGAGAAAGGAGGTTGAGCTATATTTAGAATTGGGGTGTGAAGGAAACCCATTAGATAAACATGTGTGGAGGAAACCCATTAGATCAAAACTTTGTCACAAAATTGTTTAAAGCTAGTGGATAAAGTTGAGGAAAATTGTCTTCAACCGAGTAGAAAAAAAAAACAAAACAATGAGTGGTGTAGGGTGGAAGAACCACAAACCTCTCAAAGTTCCAAGAATGGAATAATGAAACATAAAGTTGTATATAACTGCATTAAAAAAAAAAAAAAAAATTCCTAAACCAAGGAGGGTAAGAGGATAGTTATGGATGGAAATTCCAGAATTAGTTCCAAATAAGGAAGTTAGTTAATCTAGTGTTATATGAAAAATTGGTGGGAGTTAAAATAGAGGTCATAAGAAGTACTAATGATTTAAAATCTATGCAATCTATGTAAGACTAAATAGATTCTAGTCATGTTGGTTCAAAGTGGAGATGGAACGCCAAAGAAAAGCATAAGTGCTGAAAAAAACAAAATTTGAATTGAATTTTTTTGGACAATTGGTCCTGTTTTACCAGTCAAATAAATCATAATATAAAGAAGTGGGATATAAATTGGTATAAGCCTAGAGGGGCAGTAGTAAAGCTCAAGAAGAGTAAAAATTGTTGCAGTATGGATATATCTCTTTTGTAATCCAAAAAAAAAAGAAAAAGTGTTGGGATGGTTGGAACATCTCAACAATTTGAGTAATGCTCAAGCAATAAGGTATTAAATTACCTTTACAAATTTCTAAAGAAATGTCTCAAATGAGAAAGAACTTACTAGAAAATATATATATATATATATATATATACATTTCTTATTCAAACAGACAAAGGATTCGAGTTAAGTTCAAGAAAATGAACCCTAGTATCAGACAAAGATCTGATATACTATGAATAATTCAGAAAAAGAAATAGTAAGCTAATGGAAAAATGGAATTGAATCATAAACCTTACTAATGAGCTTGGTTATTACAAATTAAATTGATTGGCTAACAGAAGAAAATAATGCGAAAGTACTGGTAGTATAGCTACGAACTAAGAAAGGGTAAGTATAACCCTCCATCTGATACAGTTTGTTTTCTTTCACTCATAAATACTAATGGAAAGTTGTAAATTTGTTTAGCCAAATGTGTAAAAGAAAATTTTCCACTCTGGAAACAAGGAGCAAATGGTGAAAATAAGTGTAGATAAATCACTTGGAAAATCAAGAAAATTCGAACTAGACTAAGTTTGCGAGAGAAGGGAATCTCACCGAAAGATAAGGAATGATAAGTAGTTGTGCAAAAAGGGCACTAAAAATACTATCAACTTGAACGGTTTGGGCTAACAGCTGAAGTTATTGAAATTATTAAAGTTTAGAATGTATTTGTGATTATCAATATATGTATATGATATTACTTACATAAATTGGTATGAATTGTGGATAGAGAGAAAGTGGAAAAAAGGGTTCGTCCAGATAGCCTTCTTGCAATGAAGTAGAAGGGCAAATCAAATTCTGAAAGATATGCCGACAAGAAAAGAGTTGGGTGATCAGGTCTATTGGTGTATTGAAACCAAAAAGAACACTTTGCATACTGGTAGTTGTATAAAATCATCTCCTTGATACGGTGGACTCTTTGAAGTTCTAGAAAAGATAGGACTATTGGCTTATAAACTGGCCTTACTCCTACATATTAAAGTTCATGATGTGTTTCATTTCTCTTTATTGAAAAAAAAAATGTTCGTGATGTTTCTCACATTGTTGATTGGAATGTGATCCAGGTGGAACCAGAAGGGGAGTTCCTTCCAGAACCGCTTCAAATCTTGGAGCGAGAAGAAATTAAATTGCGAAATCGAATAGTAGCTAGAGTAAAGGTGCAATGGAAGAACTTTACTACTGAAGAAGCTACATCGGAAAGAGAATCTGATATGATGGAAAAATATCCATTTCTATTTTCAAAATAAACTCTAGTAGTTAGCTGTTAATACCGAGGACGGTGTTGGTTTTCAAAGGGGGAATATGTAACACCCCTAGTTTATATGCTTTTCAAGTTAGACACTTGAACATAAATCCAAAGGGGAGTGGACCCCAATGGAGAATTATTGTGTGGATTTAATTAAATATTAATGAAAAATAAAAAGGAATCTTATTGTGTGCACTACGACCAGATGAGATTTGGAGATCCCAAGCCTGATCCATGAGGTTATGGAAAAAGGTTAAGAATTTCCCCAAAAACCTTTCAAAAAGGTTTTTGAGGAAAAATCTAAATTCCCCAATGATGAGGAAAGTAGTTGGGAAGAGGTAAAAAGCTGGAAAAAATAGAAAGTAGCTTTAAAGTCCCTAAATAAGGGAAGCCTAGGCAAATAGGAATAAAAGCATCCTGAAATTCTGGACGCAGAATTGGAAATAGGATTTGGGGAGAGCATAGCTTAAATAAGCTACTCCAGAAGAGATTGGGGTGGGTCTGTTCTGGGAGAGGATCTCAGCTCGGGGGTGAGTTATGGAGACAGAGGAACTCTAAGGTTGGGAGGATTGGTCATAGAACATAATTGGTATGCACACCTAATCTATGATATTCTTATATAGATATTATTATGATATTTTAACATTTTATCTGTGAATTGAAACTTTAAATGGGTATGCAAATTCCTACATTTAACAGAATTGGTTAGAAGAAATTAATCCTCTAAATTCTGTATAGTTGTAGGAATAGGATTCATGGGGAATATCAACCAGAATATCTAAACTGGATATTGATTTAAATCTGGAGATGTATAATACTCCCATAAATATTAAAGTTTGTAACTTTAATCGGCTTCTGTAATGTACAGATATGTATATGTATGAACAAAGAAAATTTAGATTTATAAAATGATAAACCAACTATGAATTTAGAAAAATAAATAAATATTAAATTCTGTACAATTACTGCAAAGTTAAATTGCTAGAGTGCATGCATATAAATCTGCTTTGAAATACTAGATTGATACACATAAATGAATTTAAATATAATTGGAAAGAAAGTGGGTGTGTTATGTATAAAAATATGATAGCACACATCCTTGCAGAAATAAAAATAATTTTCTTAATTATACTTCATGAAAGAGAGGAGAAGAACCCTCAAAGTAATATATAGATATGCATATTATTGAGGAGAAAGAATGATTTTCGAAACAAAAATATAACATGAATGTATGGAATCCCATACACTGTGTAGTGAATACTATAGGAAGAACAACTACATATGTTCATTACAGACATTATATTACATTTCCATTAAAAATAAATCAAAACATATGCATAGAAATTTCTACCTATATGGGATATATCAGAATTTGCATAAACTGATATACTGTTTATTTTAAAGATTAGAGGCAGTAGAATGTTTCGATTTAGTTACAATAGAAATAAATCCCAAAAAATTCTGGTTGTATAAATTTTGACAGAGATAAGAGCTCAACTTACTATAAATTAGAAACAACACGTTATATTGCTAAATAGATTAAATCAAAATAAATAAAAATCAAAGATGTAAATGAAGTCCTGAAAGTCTGAGTAGACTTAAGCTCAAGTATTAAATTGAGAAAACCATCAAGTATCTATACAAGTGTATAAGAAAAATTATTGAGATCAGGAAAATTATGAATCAAAATATTTACGATATGGTCATGCAATTAGGCAGATAATATAAAAATAGTAGTAGTACAATGTTCGTGTTGATATTAATATGCATGTCTCATGTGAAATCTTAAAAAAAGGTATTTCACAGTAAGCTGGGAGTAATATTTTCGAATATAAAATCTATACGAATATGATGCCAACATTTCTGGAGATGGCAAGACAATGATATACCAACTTGTAATATCGAATAGGAAAATGAATTATTACATCTCAAAGCTCGCAATGAACTGAGTCAATTGCAGTAACGCACGATGAAAGGAGGATTCAAAACATAAATTTGTTACTTGCAATCATAACGAGAGTCATGTCATGTAACCATGGAGATGGGATTTTATTATAATTACATGAAATACAACAAGTCGAATCGATTTGCAAAAAGGAAAACTACTTTACCTATGGTAAATGAAATTCCTCTTTACGTTAATTAAACCCTGTTAAAACATAGAAGCGAGGGAGAAATAAATAGATATATAAATTTCGGAAGAGTAATACATTAGATGCATAAGAAGTTAAATGAAAATAAATTAAAAAAATTGAAGATATGGGTAAAATTTCCCAGTCTTACAATTAAATGTATTGGTACATCCAACCCATAGAAGGGCATTTCCGGGCAAGGCAATGAATTGAAAATATGCTGCAGAAGAGGGTTATTGATTTCCTTACGAAAATAAGGAGGAAATAATAAATTCACATAATAAAAACAAATTTTGATTAAAATAATACTCTCTTCATGCAAAATGACGACCCAAAAACTCTTAAAATTGAAGAGGAATGAAATTTGAAAGCCTTAGTAAATTTAGGACATATTTCTCCTCAAATGCAAAGAGAAATTGTATATAAAATCATAAAGAGAGAAAGAAGTCTTAAGAAAATATATACACAGATATTTCCCTAAGGAAATTCGTGTTAAACGAAAACTCTGTCACTGAAAACAAAATCGATATTTGGCATTGATATACAGAGAAAGAAGAAAATAAAGAACTAGGCAAGAGGGTGCCATAGTAATAGTAGCATACCTAGGTTCTAATCACCATTATTGGAAATCAATTCGCCATGAGAAAAGACGGGTTCAATCCAATAGAGTGTGAGGGAAGTTTCAAGAAATCGCTTGAAGACCTCTCTAAGTTCAAAGAGAAAAATGAAACACTCCTTTGAGAAATCGAATATTTATATTTTAGAGAAACCCTAATTCGTTGCTCATCTCGACCATACACGTGGAACCCGATGGCTTATACAACTTCAAACTTAACAGAGAATTCTCAAAAGTGTAGTCACAGTTAATACAAGTAAGTTGAACAAATCTATATACAGGACTTTTGATCTTCTCCATAAATGTTGTAGTACCAAATAATATGGTGGAGATAGGTAAGAGTTATGATTTGTACAAGTAAGGTCAATACGTTATGGCTAAACTGATAATCAAACCCTCGAAACTAGAAACGAGGCCACAAAAGTTCAGAAACAGTAAATGGTCTCGGTTGAAATCATAACTCGAATATTCGAGGGGAGACCTAACAGCTGTTGCAAAGTACTAATTAATACGCTCATAATATGGATATCCGTAGTGATAAAAATAAATCAAAGGAATAAAAACCATAAAGTATGAATTTGTGAAGAAGTTCGAGAATCATATACAAAGATGTTATGAATGGTTATACTCTAACTTAATAGCAATATTTAAGTTAAGAGATGAAATATCGACTTTCATACATCTAAACCCAATTGCAAGGTTGACAAAAGGATTTAGTTATTATATTTAACATCAAAAAAAAAAAAATGGAGTATGGATATATATATATATATATATATATATATATATATATATATATGAATATCTCCAATGTTATATAAAAGTATATATGGATATAGTATGGAATTATAGAGCATAGTCTATTGAAAGGTTCATATAATTCCTTTTATGTGTATATATATTGGATTTATATGTGAAGTTACATATAGTTCAAGACAAGATGAAAAATGAATATACTATGATCATAGTAGTACTCATGATGTATAGAAAAATGTTTAAGGAAAACCTTTGTAAAAGTATGAAGGAGGAAAAACCTTTCTAATATAATTCCTATGAAAGGTGTTTCGAAAAAAAATAATTTATTGTGCAGGTGGAGAGACATTACATATGTATACTAGGTAATTACACTTCACTACCAACTTAAGATAATTATTACCCTTTTTTACATAATAAAAAATAATTACTTGAATATTACTTACTTTCATATGGTTTCATAGCACCCACCTTGATTTCAGCACCTCTAGCACTATTAATATCATACACATGCCCATAAAGTTCAATAAAATCACTATTAGCATTGGCATAAAGTTGTATGGCTTTGTAGACAGCTCTATTGATAGGGCCTTTTTGTTTTTGTTTTTCTTTCATGCAATTACTTCACAAATGGTTTAATCATCATTAAAAAATTAATATAAGTCAAGTAAAGAATGGAAAAGCTATAATTTTTTTTCCAAAAGAAAATGTTAATAATGAAGAATGACAAAACATTGGGACAAATAACTTACCACAACTATTATATTACGTCAATTTTAACACCACTATAATTGTTTTTCACGTGCTTGTTTAGTGATACCTTGTGTTATATATATATACACACTGTGCTATCACTATGCTGGATGCTATCACTATGCTGGATATATAATCACACTGTGCTATCACTATGCTGGATGCTATGACTTAGTAACACATAAACCCATCCTCTCACTATCAAATCTTTGATATTGTGGCTTAAGTTTTGTAACATGCATACATATTACCAAGGTTCTACTCTAGAGACGAGGAGAGAAGATTGTGTCCTAGGTGCACCAAATCATCCGTGTGACACAACTGTTGGCTTGGATTGTATTGCAACATCTCACTTTGCCCATGTGGTTTGTGAGTGAAATAATGGTGGGGATTGAACTTTAAAGTCTAACGGTGAGGATATCGTGCTATTCCGTTAGGGTAACTACCCTCCCCTATTCTTCTAGTTCTCCATGTGCAAATTGGGGTATACCAATAGCACTCCACAAGAGAATGAGGGTTTTCACCTTTCCTGGTTTCTTAGTTCTACTAAAGTTTTAGGGAAATTACCTTCCCAAACGATGATTCCATCCTCCCCAAATATTAGTATTGTTGAGGTTGGTGTGGCTCAAAGTGCGATATAATCACTAGCATAAAGAGCGGTATAATCACTAGCATTATAGGTAACATCTCACTTCGATATTTTCCTCTTTATTTTAAACTTCATTTCTTCCGTAAAGAATTCGTTATGAAAATTTATTTACAAATCTAATGGCTAACAAAAGTTTTGTTACTTGCAGATCTAGGGTTTTGGGAAAGGTTTTTCGACACCCACCTTATTTTAATTAATGCTCACGGATTCTTTTCCGTTTTGTTACCTAGATTTTGGTTCAAGTTAACAAATCCTTTACCTGAAGTATTTAGTTTTCTTAGTATCATGTTCTTCCCTCAATGATGAATTTTTTTTTTTTAAAGTCTTCGAGGGTTTTTTTTCCTAGCTACTCAATCTTATTAATTATTATTATTATTATTATTATTTCACTCACAAATTCTCACTCCTTTTTATTACGATTTTAGAACAATTTTAGATGTGCATTTTTGTTTTATTGGCCCTAATGGCAAATCACCATGAGCCATAGGTACCCATGATAACTCGTTTTTCATATTTTAGTTAATAGCTAAGGTTTAATACTTGTAAGTTTAGATACACAAAATCCTCATTCTTTACCATGAATTATTGCTAGAGAGCTGCAAATCTCGGTCATTTTCTAATTTTACTTTGAGGAAATTCATCAAACCCCACTCCATTTTGTTTTAGATTTTATACATATATTTTTCTCTTTAACTTACGCTTGCTAAAAATAAAAAATTCTTGCTAAGTTGCAGGTTAGTTGATTCTTCCATTTTGTGGTTTAACGTGGAACAGGATTTCTAGGTTTTCATGCACTGGCTCATTTTAGATACCAATTAATCGTTCATTTTCTTATGCTTTATGGCCATTAACACTGGGAACCATTCTTAGGTCATTTAGGGTCAAAGACACTTTTGGAATGTTATTTTTTTTCTTGGTAGGTTCATATATATAAATCTCAGTAGTTGAGACTACAATTATTTTATTTGCATACATTTTTTTAAAATAGGTTCAGCTGTACTTGTAATTTAAATTATACCATTTCAAATTTTCTTGTATTATATTTTATCACTTGTAAGAGGCCTATAAATCCTAGTGACTGACTTTATATATATATTTTACATTCCAGATTTATAAAAGAAATTCTTTGTCTACAATAAAGTTATATCATTGCCGTGTATTTCTTTGTTTATTGCTTCTTTTAAATATATCCATGAACATAAATAAGTGGTCCTTTTAGCAAGATTACATAGATCATATTAAAGAAAAATATGTGCGTTCATGACTATTATTCCCTCTATTTTTGCACATATCTATTAGTCTTACTTTGTGTTTACAATGCATATTTGTAATTCCAAATGTCTTAATTTTTGTTTCTGCATATTTATACTCCAACATATTTTCTAGGGTGATGTGTTTATTTGTATTTACACACACACACACACATATATAATACCTCCTAACCAAACTTCGACCAAGGAAAATTAGATGTATGACTCCTGAATTTGGGTTTCTACATATTTTCCTCTCAAGGGATCTTTTCCCACTAAGTAGGGACTACATGTTGTTAATATTTATCATGTTATGAAACCAACTCACAAAATATAAGAAAAGGGAGATCAATGAATTATAAATCAACCTCCTCGAGGGGAACCTCCTTTACATTACATAAATGAACAATTCTTGGATTATACAAATGACAAAACCTCCTTTCTATATATAGGAGTCCAAGGGGTCACATTATAATCCTAGCTGAAATAAAAATAACAATGTAAGGGCACAAAAATAATAACAAAGGGCTTCTGTAGCGCACAAGAATAACAATATGGGGACTACATGGGCACAACAATAACAATAAGGGAGCTATATTAACAGTAAAATAAGGGGATAAATTAGTATTATAGGGACTTAGCATTCCCCTCTCCTTCAAAAAAGTGTTGTCTTCAACGCTTGAGTATTTATGGATGCTTATGTATAAAATTCTCATCCCCCCCATGTCGAGTCTTCAGTGGTAAAGTTATTCCACTTGATGAGATACTCTGAAATTGATCGAGTTCGTAGCTACCAAGTTCTTGTTTCTGTGACTTCTTCAGGTCCCAATATAATTTTTACTTCTTTGTCAAGTTCTGGCAATATTTTTTGAACTCGAAGCTTGTCACCTATAACCTTCTTTAAGCATGAAACATGGAAAATTGGGTGCACTCAAGAAGATGCAGGAAGCTCCACTTTGTATGCCATAGTACCAATATTTTGCAACTTTTTGTGAGGACCATAATACTTTCGTGATAATTTATTATCCTTCTTAGCTTGCTTGAGGGAAATTTGTTTCTATGGTTTTAGCCGTAAAAATATCAAGTCACCTATATCAAAACTTCTTTCACTATGATGTTGATCTACTTGTTGTTTCATTTGATTTTGCACCCATGTGAGGTTTTCCTTTAAGAGTTTGAGAACTTGTTGTTGATGCTCGATGTGATATTCCACTCCTTGAACCTTAGAATTTTCTCTTAAATATGATGTGATGGAGGGTGGATGATAACCAAAAATTTCCATAAATGGGGTCATTTTTGCTACAATATGGAAGGAAGTGTTATACCACCATTTAGCTAGAGGTAACCACTTGACCCATTTTGTCTGTTTATCAGATACAAAGCAACAAAGATATGCTTCCAAACATTTGTTCAATATCTCAGTTTTCCCACCAGATTGAGGATGATATGATGAGCTATCAACTAATTGAGTACCCAAACAAGAAATGATTCTGTCCAAAAATTTCCTATAAAAATGGGATCTTTGTCACTTACAATAATCTTTGGGTTTCCATGTAGCTTTTTAATAGTTTCCATAAATGCAGTAGCAATTGTACTAGCTTTAAATGGATGAGATAATGCAAAAAAGTGTGCATACTTGGTAAGTCTATCATCTACCATCATGAGGACAATATTTCCTTCGGACTTGGGTAAAACTGTGATAAAATCCATTGAAACCTCCTCCCAACTTTGACTTGGAATGGATAAAGGTTGTAAAAGACCTGGGGTCTTAATCGTGTCAACTATGATTTTTTGGCAAACCAAACATTCTTCCACGAAATTTTGAGTATTTGATTTAAGGCCATCCCAAAAAAATCCTTCTCGACCTCATGGTAAGCTTTTAAAAATCCTGAGTACCCTCCTAACAAAAAGTTGTGCAATTCGAAAAGAATATTTTGTTTGAGTTGGGAATTCTTACAAATATATAAGTGATATTTGTACCATAATGAATCATTTTTCGAGCTAAATGTTTTAGATGTACTAGGATCTTGCTGCAACTTTTGACTGAGTATCCACAACTCTTCATCATTCTTCTATTTATCCCTTGCTTCGGTTATCCACTCAGGTTGGATAATAGAAATGGCACAAAGAAATTCTTTTACATCTAAGTCCTTTCTTGAGAGTGCATCTGCAACAACATTTTTCTTCCCTTTTCTGTAGATTATTTCAAAGTCATAACCCAACATATTTGTGACCCATTTTTGCTACTCTTTTAAAGATAATATTTGTTCCAAAAATTATTTAAGACTATCATGATTTGTTTTTACCTTGAAGTGTCTTCCCATTAGGTAAGGTCACCATTGCTTTAGTGCATCTAGTATTGCCAACATTTCCTTCTCATAAATACGTTTTAGTAAATAATTTTCATTTATTTGATGACTCTCAAAAGAAATGGATCTTCCTTATTGCATTGAAACTGCACCAAATCCTTTTCCTAAGGCATAACATTCCACAATAAAGGTTTTTTTGAAGTTTGGCATAGCTAAGACCGGTGATTGGCACATTTCCTCTTTAATATGTTCAAATGCCTTAGTTTCTTCTGGAGTCCAAGAAAATGCATATTTATTTATTAATGATGTTAAAGGTGTTGATATTCTCCCATAATTATTAACAAACTTGCAATGATAACTTGTTAACCCCATAATCCTCAAATATTCTTTATGGTTGTAGGTATTTTCCATTCCTTAATGGATTTAATTTTGTTAGGGTCTAACTTAACACCCTCATGAAATACAATATGATCCAAATATTGCACCTCCTATACTCTTAAGAAATATTTGAAGGTTTTTGCATATAATTGTTTCTGCTCCAATAGTGTGAGCATCATGTCAACATGTTGAACATGATCCCTCGAAGACTTGTTGTAGGTTAATATAACATCAATAAATACTAACACAAAATTTCTAAGGAAGGGTTTGAAAATGGAATTCATCAAACCTTGAAATGTGGAAGATACGTTAGTAAGGCCAAAAGGCATGACCAAAAATTTATAATGAACCTCATGAGTTCTAAATGCTATTTTGTAATGTCTTCACACTTCACTCTAATTTGATGATATCTAGAATGAAGATCCAACTTGGTGAAGTAAATTTATCTATGTAATTAATCCAATAATTCATCAATGATGGGGATGGGAAATTTATCTTTAATAGTGAGCTTGTTGAGCTCCCTATAATCTAGACACATACCTCGTGATCTATCCTTCTTGTGCACCAATGCTATTGGAGTAGAGAAGGAAATTTGTCTATTTTGAATTATACCAACCTTTAGCATTTCTGTAACCATGCATTCATTCTCACTCTTTTGATCGTAAGGATATCTATAAGGCCCGATGTTTGGAGGAACACTTCATTAAATCAAATGAATACCATGATCATGATCACAAATAGGTGGGAATTCTTTAAGAGTCTCAAATACCTCGAAATGATTTTCCATGACTTTTTGGAGATCTAGAGAAATAGATGAGTTTGATGCTTAAACCTGTAGTGAGCACAATTGTGCAATTACACCATGTTTTTATTTCCTCAAAATATTTTTCATGACATTAGAGATGATTATATTTCATTTCTTCCCTGTGATACCCCATAATTCAACTTCCTTTCCTTCCGAAAAGTTTTAAAGAAAATTTATTGAAAATTTAAAGCTACCATCCCCAAAGATTGTAACCATTATACTCCTAGTACAACATCAACACCACCCATTGGTATGGGGATAATTGGAATATTCAATACATATTCCCCCATGGTTAGTTTTATATTATGGAACTTTCTAGAGAAATTTATAGTTCCTCCATTTCCAACCATCACTTGACACTCTGATCCTCGGTATAGGAAGCAATTCAATTCCTTGGCTACCTTACAGTGAATAAAATTGTGGGTACTACCGGAATCAATCAACACTATTAAATTTTTCTTCTTGATATGTCCTTCTATATTGAGAGTTTGAGGAGTGTTAATTCCTAATAATGTATTACAAGATATGGTCAGATTCATTTCTTCTTCCTCTATATTTGGTTCCTGTGTATATCCTCTTCTTTTGAAGTTTTGTGTTCCTTTGCTTCCTCCTCTTCATAATCTATGTAAAATAATTCCTTCTCGGAACACTTATGACCATTAGTGTATTTTCTATCACAACTGTAGAAAATCCCTTTATCTCTTTTTTCTTCCAATTGTTGTTGTTTCAACCTTGTAGGTTGTGCATGTATAAGAGTATCAACATTTCCATATTTATAGTTGAGTGGTAGGCTTCCTTGTCGCCATAATTTTTCTTTCAATTTTTCTTGCCAACCTGAATGCCTTATCCAATGAATCAGGTTCCCAAAGGAAAACCTCATGTTGGATGTTATCCTTTAAAGTCCCTATGAAGACATTAATCTTGTGTTCCTCTAGAATATCAGTTACCCTTATATTCAATTTTTGAAAGTCCTCAATGTTCTTAACCATCGAACTCTTTTGTTTAATATTTATCAATTGGATAAAGAAGGTGTTGATCTTTGTATCCACATAATATGCTATCATTTGCTACAATTTTTTTACGAGAGAAAATCCATCGCTACCACAAAAATGTATTTTATTCTAAATATAAAGTTACAATCCATACCTTTTAAGTGTTTTTCACATTATGGAGATCAAAATATTCTCAATATGTAGTATCCATGTTACCAAATCCTTTCTATCAAACTTTCTCATATAGATCTCTAGAATATGGTGGGTCTTAAATCAAACATTGGAGTCTATGAAATCATGATTAACATTTATTTTGTCCTGATCATGAGTTTCATCTAATACCATTTCTCCATTAGGAATAATTTATTGTAGCATCTTTGTCAAACCTTCCTTCAAACTTTCCATGTCTAGTTTTAGACCATTCTTCATGTCTTCAATGTTGTCTGTCTATTTTTCTTCTATACCATCGATCTTAGCTTCCATGCCATTCATCTTCGCTTCCATTATATTCTTCAAAGCATCCATCTTAGTTTCCATAATTTTCTTCAATCCATCCATATATTTCTTAAAACCATCCATGCTAACTTCCATTTCATTTTTTGTTACTCTTTGAGAGAGCAAAATTTGTTTCACTTGGTCTTGTAATTTTGACATATAATGTTTCACTTCTTCCTCTTCATGAGTCATAGTATAGAATTTTGAGGGTTTAATGGGTGTGGAATGATTTTTGGGGGGGGATTTTAGAACCCAATATTGATATCTATGCTTCAATATTCCCTTGGAATCACTTCAAACTGATTTTTCAAACAATACTGATGCAATTTTAGAAAAAAAAATACACACCTTTTTCTTGCTTTTGAGGAGGCCAATATTGAAATTGATGTATCACTGTAATTTAGGATCACCAAGATTTTATATTCGGCCCTGTAGTAGCCCTATGAGTCTTGTTTCCAATGCCACAAGTCAGGCATAATTTGGATTCTTTAGGATAAATTTATTCCTAATCTCCCACAATGACCTTATTAAGGACTAGTTCAATAGAGAAAACTTGTACGTAATGTCACATGTCAATGTTTTGACCTTCAACTCTGAAATTAATAAAAAAGAAAATGCAGTCCATGCACCTTCTCCATCTTCTTATATAATTCCAATCCGATGTCTGAAACAAAAGTTATGACTCTTTTCCCTCGACCACTTGTTTGAGATGAAATTTTGGAGCCTCCATAAACCCTAACTTCCTTAGATCATATCTCTGAAAATATCATGAAAAAAGATCTGAAAATTTTACACGAAGTTCTTCAGGACTTCGGCTCAAATGATTTTTTTTCAATTTATGAAATTTCATAAGAAAAAAAAAATTATAGTGAAAATTTCAAGATGACCTATTTGCAGCAGCGAAACCCTAAAATCCAAAGCTATGATTCCAAATGTTATGAAACCAGTTCACAAAATAGAGGAAAAGAGAGATCAACGAATTATAAATCAGCCTGTTTAAGGGGAAAACCTCCTTTACATTAAATAAATGAACAATTATTTGAGGATAGAAATGAAGAAACCTCCTTTCTAAATATAGGAATCCAACGGGTCACAATATAATCCTAGTCAACATAACAATATCAATGTAAGGGAACAACAATAACAATAAGGGGATACACTAGTATTATAGTGATCCAGGTGGATATTGGTGGCCATCTGCCTATTCCACTTGGACCCCCACCATTGTTTCTTTCATTTTTCAATTTCCTTAATTGTAGCATCATTTACAATTTGAGAAATATTTTGGGTCCTGAACTTCCGGAGCCGTTTGAGGCCATAAACGACACTTTTTTGGAAAACAGATAGCATCATGGGTCATTCACCAACGTTTCTCACTCAAACATTACAATCCTTGGATATGTCTTCCTAACAATGTATTGTGCTCATCAAGGAGATATCATATGTCAAAGTTATGTTCCGAGGAAGTTGATGTACCAATTTACCCAAACAGGGCCCATAGTTTTGGCACTTCCTCACCTACGGTTAGGTTTTTGGATGTTTATGGTTTTCCATTGATTCTCAATAATTAATAGTCCTTCAAGCCTCATTGTAATGAAGTTCAGAGGCCTATAGCCACCACATCTCTTCTCAGATATAAGCTACCAACACCCTAGCTAGTTTATTTCCATTTTGTCTGTAAACATATTTTAGTTCTTTAGTATTGATGAAATGAAGTGTTATTTCCACTGCATATTTGTATTTATGGTTATATGTGTATTCTGTTGTGTTCCTTCATAGGTTCAGATCAGTGGTATCAGAGCGGTCTTCTCTTTCTCTATTTTTCTTTGCATTTCCCCAATGAGGTCAGGGTATAAGGAGTTAGGGCTCAATCTGGTTGAACCTTTACAAGATCATCCTTGCAAACCCTAACGACCTCCCATGGAGAAAGAAAATAAAAATGAGGGAGAAATATATCCTATAAAATTATTTCTCGAGGAGGCCCTCAAGAAACAAAGGAATATAATGATGGATGACTTTGCCCAGATCCTTCAACGGTTGCCCACCAGCGGTACATCTGCATCCAAAAACCACTCTAGAGGCCCCACTCCTCTCAAGGTATAGGTCAAATTCTATATTCCTGTATTTGAAGTCCAAATATATGCATACACCATAGATAGATGTTTGAATTTGCTGGAACGGTATTTCTCAGTCCATGATTTCTCCGACCAAGAAAATATTACTTTTTCACTCCTCAAATCTACCCCCCATGTCAAAGACTGGTGGGAAACCTACTGTGAGCAAAAGGACGGGAGGGAACACTCTATATTCTCGTCTCCACCCACTTGGATTTTTTTTTAATATGGCACCAAGGAAGAATATTATCCCATGGGGAGATATAAGTATAATTACATCCAATGGACCATGATGCGGCAGCAACGGGATCAAGATGAGAACCAGCCGATGAACATATTCCATACCCTGCATAAAAGGTTGGGTATTAAATATTCAGAGAAACATTTGGTGTTCAAGTACTGCAACTCTTTGCACGGATACATTTAGGAGGAAATGGATTTCCTCTAAATTACCTCGTTTGTCATGGAATATCGATATGCCTCCAATATTGAGTAGAAACTTAACCAGAAGAATAAATACTTTGGATCTGTGAATCTGAGGCTAGGGAAAGGCACCCCTAAACCACAGAAAAATGGGAAAATCCAAAGCAGGGCGACTCATAAAAACACTGCAATGTAAAATAAGGACATGGGGAAGTGCTGTGAATTTCGTGAAAGCCCCACTCACAACACAAGTGAGTGTCAGTCCAAATAGTCGCTAGTGGCTGAACTGGAGGCATTTGAATCAGATGCATGTTCTGATTATGAGTCATAATTGGACAAGGGAAATGACAAAGGGAAGAAAATCATCGATGTGGAACCCAGTTCCACCGTTGCCACCACCAAGCTCCAGAGGGACTAACGCGAGGATCTGGAGGAGGGGGAGCACCTCTTCCATTCCTAGATGTAGGTGAAGGGTTCTCCACTGCAATTCCTTGCTGATAGAGGAATCCAAAAAAACCTCATTTCAGCAGAGGTCATGAACCGGCTTAGCTTAGCGACCACAACACACCCATAGCCATATACCATTGGGTGGCTTCGCCAAGGAAGAGATCCCCACATCCACAATAGTGCTTCCTTTCGTACATCATCAAGCCATTCATGGATGAGGTACTGTTTGATGTTTCTCCTCTTGACATGTCTGAGTATTATTATGCCAATAATACTTATGGAAGTGACATTTTGTGTATGAGTCTAGGTCTCGTTCTGTTGTTATTACTTTGGGAAATAATTTGTACAGGATATCAGATGTAGTACTGCCTTCTGCCATCTCTTTGAGTACTACAAAGCAATGCAGTAAGATTATTTCCCAAACCAAGAATTTTTTTTTCATTACAATTCACCAACAGGACAAGAAGAATAGTGTGGCTACAACATGAATGAATAATTTACTGGATAACATAAATAATTATTGAGATGAATAAACATAAAATAACCAACAAAAAAACACATAAACATGAACACAAATGTTTATCCAGGAAAAACCAAACTCTGGGGAAAACCCATCCAATGAAATTTCATTAATCATTGGCCAAAACCATGGCCAATCTAGCCAAGTGAGCTTTCACTTCTCACCTCCATGCATCTCTTACAATGAATTCTTCCCAACCTTTTATTGGCTCCATTACATGAAATACCATGGGCTGAAAACCATGGGTGTACAATACCCATGTGCCCCAAAAATACCCGATTGTTTAACCTAGTCAACGTTGAATCTAACCCCGAGTCAAATTACCTAAAATTCGGTATTAGAGTGGAACAACGTAAGTGTGGTGGGCCCATAACCCAATGAATAATTTATTGGAGAACATATATAATTACTAAGAGGAATAAACATAAAATAACCAACAACAAAACACATAAACATGAACACAAATGTTTATCTGGGGAAAACCACAACTCCGTGGAAACCCCATCCAATGAAATTTCATTAACCATTGGAAAATATCATGGCTAATTCGGCCAAGTGAGCCTTGACTGCTCACCTTCAAGCCTCTCTTACAATGAAGTCTTCCCAACCTTTTATAGGCTCCATTACATGCAATATCGTGGGTTGAGAAACATGGGTGCACAATACCATGTGCCCCAAAACTACTTGATTGTTGAACCTAGTCAAACTTGACTATAACCCCAAGTTAATTTACCTAACATTATCCCCTTAAACTTGTCTTGGGGTTCCTTGAATAAATCTTGCCAATCTTGCTAAGTGATTCAACCTATCCCTGCTTACTCTGGCCCTTAACCCCCTCAAGGTTTTTACCTGGGGTATATGTTATCCCAACATCCCCCCCATCACCTAGGTCTAACCCAGACTAATTACAGGGGGGTACGTATGCCTTACTAGGTGTTACAGCAGTATGCCCATTTACATGTAATAAAATTTTACTCCATTATAGTGTTTATATATATATATATATATATATATATATATATATATATATATATTTCATTGTTTCTATTTTAACAAATCCTCTCTCACTCTTGCAATCTGTGAGCCTTTTCATGTACATGCTCTCCTTGAAATATCAAACCCCTTGTTGTCTTGTTTCCTTCCATGATGAAGCCCTTTAAAGACATGATCTAATGTATGCCATATAAATACATCGAAAACACGATGATATCAAGCAAATCTCTTTCCAAACTCTGTGGTCACGAATATCCTTCAAAGTATGACCCAGTTGGGTTCTTGCTTTCACTAAGAATGCCTGCACACAAAAGTGGCCAAGCTCTCCCCAACGTCACACCAATTGGAAATCTCTATCACGTGAACGACAAGGCCATCAAAGATGTCTTGGTGCCTACCCCAAGACCTGCATCCTAGCTCATTCCTGCACTCCTAATCCTCTTGAGACTTTCCCGCGACATTTGTGTTCTCATTTTTGTCGTCCCACGCTGTCAACACCTCATGTTGCTACTCTCTTCCACTTCAACTTCGACTACACCGCCTGTGACCAACAGTTTCATGCCTCATTTCTATATACTCCAAGACCATCATAGTCATACTCTTAGTCCTTGACATGGCCTGAGTGCTTATTTTTCACGCCCACCTCACGTTGTCGTCTCCAACCACGTACAACATTTATATGCACATATCCGCATACACTGATCCAGAAGCTCTGAATGTCCGATAAGGAGTAGAGGCTGAGCCCTGCCACATCCACCACCCTTTACCCATCTGCCTCGATCTTCAGGAAATTATTTCGGTTGCTCCCAAGCACAAGCGTATAGTTAGGCACATTTTCCCTTCTGTAGTGACAGTTCTTGCTCCCACATCAACTCTTCAACGTGGTGAGTTGAGAATGTTCATCTATTTTCCCAAGAGAAGAGCCTCTTATCACATCCAGTATTGATATGATTCGCTTCATCAATTTTATATTTCCATAGCCTTGAAACCATTTCCTAGAGCTCAAATATATGTATCTCAGGCTTGCCTCATGATGGTGTGTCTCACCAGATACTTGCACCCAACGACCAAATCTGATCTTCGAACAAAATCAACGTCGATCTGTCTGACGTGTCATGTAAGCACTATGTCACAACTTGACCACTAGTCACATAGCACTCTCACAACCATTCTACCTTTTCTTGGCTACTGGATACATTTTCCAGCTCTTCTATACCCCTACATTCGGGATCCGGATCTGCATCAGTGCAACAAATCATATCTCCATTCACAGGCCAATAAAACCCTTGGCAACAGAGGCATACCTCTGAAGTGAAATATGGCTCTAATACCAAATTAATAATTTAATGGAGAAAATAAATAATTACTAAGAGTAATAAACATAAAATAACTAGTAACAAAACACATAAACATGAACACTGATGTTTATCCAGGAAAAACCTCAACTTCAGGGAACATCCATATAATGAAATTTCATTAACTATTGGCCAAAGCCATGGCCAATCTAGGCAACTGAGCCTTCATTTCTCACCTCCAGGCCTCTCTTACAATGAAGTATTCTCAGACTCTTATAGGCTCCATTACATGCAATATCATGGGCCGAAAACCATGGGTTCACAATATCATGTGCCACCAAACTACCTAATTGTTTAACCTGGTCATCCTTGACTCTAACCCCGAGTCAATTTACCTAACACTCCAAACAGGGCTCCCCTACACAGCGACAAAATATGGACAAAGACGTGGAGGAATACAAGGAAATTTTCTCCACACCCAAAGAGGTTCCTCTACACTATCAGGTAAAGCACTCCATTGATATGACCCTAGGCGCATCGTTGTTGGATGTTGCCATACCTCATGCAACCACACAGACATAATCAAAACATGTACTATATGAGGCTGATAAAACAATCATATTTATTGAATGCATCCAATAGGTCCATGACATCTTGGAGAAATCCAATGCCAAGTACAAGTAGAAACATGATCAGTATCGGGTGCAACACAACTTCCAAGTGGGCAATAAAGTGTGTCTACATTTGCAGAAGGAGCACCTCGTTGGACCCCACCCATTAGGGGAATTTTGAGGTCTAAAATGGGCCTCCTAAGGAAATTATAGAATAATATTGGAAATAATAAAATAATATTTTATTACATCATCAAATTTTAGAGGGGAAAAAAGGAAAAACTATTTTTTCAACTCGTATTTTCAACTTATCTCCCTATGGGGTTACTCGAATTTCGATTGGAAACACTTGTTGGATGCATAATTATGTTTCCCATCCAAGGCGTACCCATGTTTCACACTTTCTATGGACACTGCTACGTGAAAAATGAGAAATACAATAAAAATGTGATTGTAAACACGTTTTTTCATGTATTTCTGATTTTTCATGTAGCAGGGTCCATCGAAAGTATGCAACATGGGTACTCCTTGGATGAGGAATTAAATTTTGCATCCAACGAGTACTACCACTTGAAATTTGAGTAAAACATAAGAGAGATAAGTTGAAAATACGAGTTGAAAAAGTAGTTTTATTATTTTATTATTTTTTAATATTTTTACTTTTTTACTCCAAAAATGGAGAATCATTCCCCATGTTTGACATCATCATCTTGAATCCTATTGGTTCTTATAAATCTTATTTTTGTTGTACATTTTTCTTAGGAGGCCCATTTTAGACCTCAAAATTCCCCTAATGCAAGCTTCACTTACTCTGATATGGGTCATACACCATCACCAAGGTTTTAGGGGGCAATGAATTCAAGCTCCATATTCAATCATTCCTTGGTCTGCACTGAGTGTTCAATGTGGACCACATTCGACCGTACTTTCCACCTTTACTGGACACATCCAACATGGCAAAACAACTCACCCCAGCAGAGTTAAACCTAGACTGCATGGAGCAAGCCACCACTAATTAGATCATGGATACACAAATAAAAAACAACTAACAACAAACTATTCAGCTATATTGAGTTTCCAAAGTTGGCTAACTCCTTCACCAAGGCAAGTGGCTCACCAAGGACCAAGTTCAGCAGAAGTTTCTTCATCTCATGGACGAACTCAACGCAATGGGGACCATTTCTTCCTAAGGGGGGAGGAATGATCTAGGTGGATATTGGTGGTCATCCCCATATTCCACTTTGACCCCCACCATTATTTCTCTCATTTATTCAGTTTCCTTAATTGTAGCAAAATTTATTATTTTTAGGAGTTTTTCAGGTCTTGAACTTTCGGGGTCGTTTTGAGGCCCTAAACAAAGTTTTTTGGGAAAAATAGGAGAAATAGGGGTCTGCAACCAATTTTTCTCACTATACAGCTGTCGTCCTCAGATAGAAATTTCTAATGAGGTATTGTGCATGTCAAACAAAGATCGTATGCCAAAGTTACGTCCCTGGGAAGTTGAAGTACCAATTTACCCAAACAAGGCCCATAGTTTTGGCATTTCATCTCCTAGGGTAAGGTTTTTGGATTTTTATGGTTTTCAATTATTTCTCAATAATAAATATGCCTTCAAGCCTCATTTTGATGTAGTTCAAAGGTTTGTAGTCGCCACATCTCTTCTTAGCTATAAGCCACCAACGCCCTAGCTAGTTTATTTCCATTCTCTCTGTAAACATATTTTAGTTATTTCATATTAATGAAATGAAGTTTCACTTGAACAAAAATACCTTCTAGTGGAAGTTATAATGGAGGTTTTTAATGTTATAAAATTGGAAAAAATTGTCAAAAAAAAATCCGCTAAAACATACATTTCTGGGAATGGATGTTTTAGCAGAGGTTATAACAGAACTTCATCACAACTAAAAAATATGGTTGGTTGGAGGTTTTAGCAGATGTTTTTTTCAGTGCGCTTTATAGAAAAAGTAGCTCTGGTGTGCTATTTATAGAAACACACCAGGATTCATACATAATTAAAATAATGAGGCATTTATTTCAAAGAGCACCACCACCTAAAGTGTATACCACCATAGAGCTTACAATAAAAAAAATCCCCTATTGTTTCAAATCAAAGAGCACCAGAGCTTGAAATGTATACCGCATCAGTTCATATATGAAGAAAGCCTCGATGGTTCTTTGATGAAGAAACGACTATGATACTGATGCTTTCACTTAAACAAGCAACATCGACACATCTTGTTTGTATAAACGCGCCAGTGCATTTGTTATATAGAGGTGTCGGTTTGTTAATTTTAATAGTGCACCAGGAATGGAAATAATATTTTGTAGAATGAGGGGGTTGTTAGCTATATGAAAGGATTGGTGCGCTAAGAGTTACAATGCACCAGGGTATTAAATAAAAACAATATCGGTGCTTGAAGACCTCAAAGCTTCGTTGTTCTCATTTTATGAAAAGGCATCAGTTATGATAAAAGATGACTTCACAAGGATTTTATTTAAATTAAAGCACCGGTTCGTTTTTATGTTATGGAAACACTGGTGTTTTTGTATGATGTTCTTTCTTTTTTTTTAGACATCAATCCATGATAGTGCAATTATTGTAATTTTTTAAATGTGTTTCATTGAAAAATCGATATATATCTTATAAAAGTATATATATAAATCAATAATTGATTAGTGCATGTGTATATGATATTTGGATTAATTTGTTATATTGCCATATTTATCATCTCCTCATTATAATATTTAATCATCCATATATTTAATTAGTTGCGTAATATTTCACAAAGATATTGGATACCACAATATAATAAATTAAAATGTATTTCATTATATATGAATAAGAGACTCTTTTTCATACAAAATGGGATTCTTATTGGTAAACGAAATTTATGGTTTTCTAATCGAGGTGGATATTGGTGGCCACCGGTATATTCCACTTGGAACCCCACCATTGTTTCTTTCAGTTTTTCAGTTTCGTTAATTGTAACACAATTTACTAATTTTTGTAGTTTTTTGGGCCATGAACTTTTGGAGCCCTTTTGAGGCCCTAAACAACGTTTTTTTGGAAAATCACATCTAGAAAATGTGGGTCTTTGATCCAAAATTCAATGTTAGAAATTTAATGGTCAGAGAGATCTTTCTAACATGGTCTCATGTGCATTAAATGAATATCGTATGCCAAAGCTACGACCCCGGGAAATTTACGTACCAATTTACCCCAACAGGGCCCATAATTTGGAGTTTCATTTCTTGGGGTTAGCTTTTTGATGTTTAGAGTTTTACATTGTTTCTAAATAATAAATAGGCCTTTGAGCCTCATTATAACATAGTTCATAGGCCTATAGCCACAACATCTCTTTTCAAAGATAAGCTACCATCGCCTTAGCTAGTTTATTTCCATTCTATTTGTATGTATATTTCACTTATATGATTTTAATGAAATAAAGTCTTATTTCTGTTTCATCTATGTGTTTATGTGTATTTCTATATTTTATTGTGTTGTTTCATAAGTCTAGATCAGTGGTATTAGACGGGTCTACTCTTTCTCGATCCTTCTTTACATGTCCCCAACAAGGTTGGGGTATAAGGAGTTAGGGCTCGATCTGGTTGAACCTTTGCAAAAACAGCCTCGCAAACCATGACGACTGCCCATGGCGGACAAAACGAAAGACGATGGAACAAGGAATCATATCAAAATATTTCTCGAGGAGGTGCTCAAGAAACAAAGTAACGCGATAATGGATAAATTTTCCCAAATCCTTCAATGACTACCCACCGGCGGCACATCTGATCCCAACAACCACTCTGGAGGTGAAACTCCTTTTAAGGTACGAGTAGACTTTGAAATTCTGATATTTGAGGGAAAAATAGATGAAAATGTTATAGATAGGTGATTGAATCTATTAGAAGGATGTTTCTTGGTTCATGACCTTTCCAATGGGGAAAATATTACATTTTCACTCCTCAAAGTTGACCCCCATGTCAAGGACTAGTGGGAAACCTACTATGAGCAAGAGGATGAGAAGGAACCCTATCTATTTTCTAATGCACCCACTTGGTATTCTTTCATAGATGCCATCAAGGAAAAATATTATCGCGTGACGACCTATGAGGAGAAGTACATACAATGGACTTTGTTGCAGTAGAAAAGGCATCAAGATGTTCATGATCTGACAAAATTCTTCGATGCCCTGCACAAAATTGGTTAGAAAAGATTTAGAGAAACATTTGGTGTTGAAGTATCGTAGTTGTAAGCATAGATACATTTTGGAGGAAATGGAGTTCCTTGACATCTCCTCTCTTGGTGAAACATATCTTCATGGTACCAATATTAATCAGCAGTTCAAACAGAAGAAGCAAGACTTATAATCTATGAATGAGAAGCAAGGGAAAGTTGCTCCCAAAGCACAAAAAAAATTACAAATCCAAGGTGGGGCCATCAAGGATAACACGCCAAAGCCACAAGAAGAGAACAGCACCACGAACGAAAAGAGGGACACAAGAAAATGGTGTGAGTTCCATAAGCACTCCACTCACAATACAAGTGAGTGTTGGGCAAATCAATCACTGGTGGTTGAGATGAAGGCTTCTAAATCATATGCATGCTCTAAATCTGAATCATAACCCGACAAGGAGAATGAAAAAGGGCAGCATATTATCGATGCAGATCCCAACACCATTGTTTCCACCACGAAGATCTAGAAGGAGGAACCGGAAGATCCAGAGGAGGGGGAGTGCCTCTTCCATTCCTGGATGTGGATAAATGATGTTAGGTCCCTATATTACTAGTGTATTCCCTTATTGTTGTTAGTGTAGCCCCATTATTGTTATTATTGTACACCTATAACTACCATATTGTTATTATTGTTATTATTGTGCCCTTACATTATTATTTTTAGGTTTGTTAGGATTATATTGTGACCCCATGGACTCCCATATATAGAAAGGAGGTTTTGTCATTTGTAGCATCCAAGAATTTCTAATTTATGTAATGTAAAGGAGGTTTCCCCCTTGAAGTGGCTTATTTCTAAGATGTTGATCTCTCTTTTCTTCTATTTTTGGAGCTAGTTTCATAACATTTGGTATCAGAGCTTTGGATTCTACAGTTTCACTGATTCGTACAGGTCATTGTGGAATTTTCGCTATAAATTTTTTTCTACGAGGGTTCATAAACTAACAAAAAAAATTCATTTGGAAGAAAGCCTCAGGAACTTCGTGTAAAAATTTCAGATCTTGGTTCGCAATATTTTCAGAGATATGATATGTGGAAGTTAGGGTTTTTGCAGGCTCTAGAATTTCATCTAAAATAGGTGACCTTGGTAAAAACGTCATATCTCTCTCTCTGAGCATCGGATTAGAATTACGTAAAAAGTGGTCGAAATTACATGGGCTATAATGTAATGTATATCAATATCAGAGTCGAAGGAGGAAACAGTGACATGTGGCATGTCATTCAATTACGCTCTATTGAACTCATCCATAATTAGGTCATTGTGGGATATTGCGCATAACTTTGCCTTGAATAATCCAAATCAGGTGAGAAATATGGAATTAGAAAGAAGATTCAGAGAGCTACTAAAGAACCTAATTTCAGATATTGAATATCTGAAATCACATAGATAATTCAGATTCAATATCAAGCTCCTCAAAAGCAAGAAACAGGTGTGTATTCTTGTTTGAAAAAATAGTTTGAAGTGATTCCAAGGGCATATTTAAGCATAGATATTAGTATTGGGATCCAAAATGCTTCCTAAGAAGAAATCAACACCCATTAAGCCCTCAGAATACTCTACTATGACTCATTAAGACTCAAGAAATGCAACATGATATTTAAAATTATAAGAGCAAGTGCACCAAATTTCACTCTCACAAAGAGCAACAAAAAATGAAATGGAAGTTTAGGGAAAAGGCGTGGAAGCGAAGATGGATGGTTTGAAGAAGGGCGTGGAAGCTAATATGGATGGTTTGAAGAAAGGTGTGGAAGCTAGGATGGATAGTTTGAATAATGGCATGGAATACATAGAAGAAAAAATGGAAGACATGAAGAATGATATTAAAGAAGACATGGAAGGTTTGAAGAAAGGTTTGACAAATTTTATACAAGAAATGATTCCTAATGGCGAAAATATAGTGGCGGAAACTAATGATGAGAACAAAATAAATGTTAATCATGATTTCATAAACTCTAATGTTGGATTGAAGACTCACCATATTCCAAAGATCGATATGAGGAATTTTTATGCCAAGGATGTTGTAACATGGATACTATGGATGGAGTGATATTTTGATCTCAATAATGTGAAAAACACACAAAAGGTATGCCTTGCAACTTTCTATTTAGAAAAAAATACATTGTATGGTATCAATGGCTTTGCTCCCGTAAAAAAATGTCACTTGGTCAATTTTTACAGAGTGAATGGTAGCACATTATGAGGATACAAAGAGAAACACCTTCGTTAGCCAATTGATAAATCTAAAAAAAAGGGTTCTATTGTGGAGCACATTGAGGACTTCCAAAAATTGAATATAAGGGTCGCTCATATTCCAGAGGAATGCATGATTGATGTCTTCATACGAAATTTAAAGGATAACATCAAATATGAGGCTCGCCTTTGGGAACCTGATTCATTGGAGAAGACATTTAGGTTGGAAAGAAAAATTGAATGTAAAATTATGGTGAAAAGGAAGTCTGCCACTCACATCTATAAATATGGAAGTGTTGCTACTTCTAGACTTCCACAACCTACAAGGTTGACACCACAACAATTGGAAGAAAACAGATCAAAAGAGACTTTTTACAGTTCTGATAGAAAATACACTAAAGTTCATAAGTGTGCTGAGAAGAAATTATTTTACATAGATTGTGAAGAGGAGGAAGAAAATGAATAAAACATTTCAAAAGTAGAGGTTATACACCAGGAACCAACCCTAGAGAAAGAATAAATGAGTATGACCATATCTTGTAATGAATTGGTAGGAATTACCACTCCTCAAACTCTCAAGATAGAAGGAAATATGAAGAAGAAAAAGGTAATAGTGTCGATTGACTCGGGTGGTATCCATAATTTTATTCACTGTGAGGTAGCCAAGGAATCAAATTTCTTCCTATACCCAACACCAAAATCTCAAGTGATGGTTTCAAATGGAGGAACTATAAATTGCTCTGGAAAATTCCATAATATCAAGCTAACCATGGGGGAATATGTACTGAATAGTCAAATGCTTTCCATTCCATTGGGAGGTTCTGATGTTGTAGTAGGAGTGCAATGGTTACAATCTTTGGGGCCGCTAGATTTTAATATTCAATAAACGTTATTGAATTTTTTTCAGAAGGAAAAGAAGATGAATTATGGGGTATCGCAGGGAATCTAAGAAATATAATGAGCTCTAATTTCATGATAAAGCTTCTGAAGAAAGAAAAATGAGGCGTAATTGCACTATTATGCTCACTAGAAGTTCCAACATCAAAATCGTTTATTTCTCCATATCTCCAAAAAGTCATGGAAAATCATCCCAAGGTGTTTGAAACTCCCAAAGGACTCCCACCTATTCATGATCATGATTATGCTATTCATTTGATTCTAGGAAGTGTTCCTCCAAACATCAAGCCTTACAGATATCCTTGTGTCCAAAAGAGCAAAATTCAACATATGATTGTAGAAATGTTAGAGATTGGTATAATTCAATCGAGTCAAAGTTATTTCTCTACTCGATTATTATTGGTGCACAAGAAGTATGGATCATGGTGCATGTGTCCAGATTATAGGGAGCTTGATAAGCTCACTATTAAATATAAATTTCTCATTCCCGTGATTGATGAATTATTGGATAAATTACATGGAGAAAATTTTTTTACCAAGTTGGATATCAGTTCAAGATACCATCAAATTAGAATGAAGATTGAAGATATTCTGAAAACAATATTTCAAACTCATGAGGGTCATTATGAATTTTTGTTCATGCCTTTTGGCCTTGCCAATGCACCTTCTACATCTCAACGGTTTATGAATTCCATTTTCAAACCCTTCCTTAGAAAATTTGTATTAGTAGTTTTTGATGCTATACTAATCTACAACAGGTCTTCGAAGGATCATGTTCAACATGTTGACAGGGTGCTCAAACTATTGGAGGAGAAAAAATTATATGAAAAAACCTCCAAATGTTTCTTTGGAGTACAAGAGGTGGGATATTTGGGTCATATTGTATCTCATGAGGGTGTTAAGGTAGACTCTAAAAAAATTAAAGCCATTAAGGAATGGAAATTCCACACAACCATAAAGCAGTTATAAGGATTTCTCAGGTTAATAGGGTATTATCGCAAGTTGGTTAAGAATTATGGGAGAATAGCAGCATCTTTAACAACATTATTAAAGAAATATGCATTTTCATGGAATCCTGAAGAAGCTAAGGCCTTTGAACATCTTAAAGAGACAATGTTCCTATCACCAGTCTTAGCTATGCCAGAATTCACAAAAACCTTTATTGTGGAATGTGATGTCTTAGGAAATTGAATTGGTGGTGTTCTAATGCAAGAAGGAAGACCCATTGATTTTGAAAATTTTCCAATCAAAAGAAAGTATTTACAGAAAGCTATTTATGAGAAGGAAATGTTGGAAATACTAAATAAACTAAAGAAATGGCGACCCTACCTAATGGGAAGGCACTTCAAGGTAAAAACTGATAATGATAGTCTTAAATACTTTTTGGACCAAATACTATCTTCAGAAGAGCAATAAAAATGGATCACAAAGATGTTGGGTTATGATTTTGAAATCATCTACAAAAAAGGGAAGTTAAATTTTGTTATAAATGCACTCTCAAGAAAGGATGAAGAGGTGGAAGCATTACTTTGTGCCATTTCTATTATCCAACCAGATTGGATAACCAAAGCAAGGGATGAATAGAAGGAGGATGAAGAAGTATGGACACTCATTCAAAAGTTGCAGCAAGATATTAGTACATCTCATACATTTAGTTGGGAAAACGATTCCTTATGGTACAAAGATGGCTTATATATTTGTAAGAATTCCCAAGTAAAACAAAATATTATTTTGGAATTGCACACTTCTCCCTAAGGAGGACACTCAGGATTTTGAAAAAATTACCAGAGGGTGAAGAAAGATTTTTTTTGGGATAGCCTTAAATCTGATATTCAAAATTTTGTGGTGGAATGTTTGGTTTGTGAGGAAAAAAAATTTGATGCAATTAAGACCCTCAGTCTTCTACAACCTTTATCCATTCCAAGTCAGTATTGGGAGGAGATTTCAATGGATTTTATCATAGGTTTACCTAAGTCCGAAGGAAAGAGTGTCATCATGGTGGTAGTTGATAGACTTTCCAAGTATGCACACTTTTGTGCATTATCTCATCCATTTAAATAAAGTACAGTTGCTACTGCATTTATGGAAACAATTCAAAAGCTAATGGAAACCCAAATATTATTGTAAGCGACAAAGATCCCATTTTTACTGGAATTTTTGGACGGAATTATTTTCTTGTTTTGGTACTCAACTAGCTCATAGCTCATCTTATCATCCTCAATCCAATGGGAAAACTGAGATAGTGAACAAAATTTTTGAAGGATATCTTTGTTGTTTTGTATCTGATAAACAAAAAAAATGGGTCAAGTGGTTACCTCTGGCTAAATGGTGGTATAACACTTCCTTCCATACTGCAGCAAAAATGACCACATTTATGGAACTTTATGGATATCATCCACCGTCCACCACATCATATTTAATAGAAAATTTAAGGTTCAAGCAGTGTAAGGTCACATCGAGCATCAACATCAAGTTCTCCAACTCTTAAAGGATAACCTAAATTTGGCATAAAATCGAATGAAACAATCGACTAATCAACATTGTAGTGAGAGACGTTTCGATGTAGGAGACTGGGTATTTTTACGACTACAACCATATAAAAAAATGTCCCTTAAGCAAGATAAGAATGATAATAAATTATCGCCAAAGTGCTATGGTCCTTACAAGGTGCCGCAAAAGATTGGTACTACGGCATAAAAATTGGAGCTTCCTACTTCTTCTCAAGTGCATCTAGTTTTCCATGTTTCATGCTTAAAAAAGGTTATAGGTGACGAACCTCTAGTTCAAACAATATTTCCAGAACTTGATGAGGAAGGAAAAATCATATTGTACCCTGAAGCAGTCATGGAATCAAGGACTCAACAGCTACGAAATCGATCAATTTTAGAGTAGATTCATCAAGTGGAAGAACATACCCACAAAATATTCTACATGGGAGGATGATAATTTTATACGGAAGCATCTAGAGCTACTCAAGCGTTGAGGACAACACTCTTTTGAAGGAGAGGGGCATGTTAGGTCCCTATATTACTAGTTTAGTCCCTTATTGTTGTTAGCGTAGCCCCCTTATTGTTATTGTTGTACCCCTGTAACCCCCATATTGTTATTATTGTGCCCTTACATTATTATTCTTAGGACGGATAGGATTATATTGTGATCCCATCGACTCCTATATATAGAAATAAGGTTTTGTCTTTTGTAACATCCAAGAAGCTTTTCATTTATTTAATGTAAAGGAGGTTTCCGTCTCGAAGTGGCTTATTTATAAGGTGTTCATATCTCTTTGTTAGGTCCTTATATTACTAGCATAGTCACTTATTATTGTTACTGTAACTGCCTTATTGTTATTGTTGTACCCCTGTAACCCCAATATTTTTATTATTGTGCCCTTACATTATTATTGTTAGGTCGGCTAAGATTATATTGTGATCCCATGGACTCCTATATATAGAAGGAGGTTTTTTCATTTGTAGCATCCAATAATTATTCATTTATGTAATGTATTTGAGGTTTCCCCCTTGAAATGGTTGATTTCTAAGGCATTGATATTTCTTTTCCTCTACTTTTGGAGATTTTTTCATAACATTTGGTATCAGAGCTTTGGATTCTAGGGTTCCGTTGCTCCAAAAAGGTCATTGTGGAATTTTCACTATAACTAATTTTCTACGAAGGCTCATAAGCTAAAAATTTTACAGAGTGAATTCGAAATCCTGAGGAACGTCATGTCAAAATTTCAGATCTTGGTTTGCAATATTTTTCAATATATGATCTATTGAAATTAGGTCTTTTTCAGGCTCCCGAATTTCACCTAAAACATTTCATCATGGAATTTGCACTATAAATTTCTTTCTACGAAGGTTTAGAAGCTGAAATTTTTACAGAGCGAAGCTGCGATCCTGAGGAACCTCCTGTGAAAATTTCAGATTTTGGTTCACAATATTTTTTGAGATATTATCTTTGGAAATTAGAGTTTGTCTAGGCTCCCGAATTTCATCTCAAATAGGTGACCATGGGAAAATCATCATAACACTCTCTCTGAGCATTGGATCGGAATTATGTGAAAATTGGCCACAAGTACACTGATTTTAGTTTCCTATGTATCAATTTTAGAGCTGAAGGAGGAAACAGTGGCACGTGGCAAGTCCTACAAGTTGTTTCTACTGAACTAGTCCATAATTAGGTCATTGTGGTCGATTGGACATTACTTTGCCTTGAATAATCCAAATCAAGTTAGAACTATTGCATTGAAAAGAAGATTCAGAGGGATACTATACGGCCGAATTTAAGATATCGAAGATCCAAAAGCACAGAGACAATTCAATTTCAATATGGAGATCCTCAAAAGAAAGAAAAATGTGTGTATTTGTTTTTCAAATTTCATAAGTCTTGTGTGAAAAAACAGTTTGAAGTGATTCCAAGGGAGTATTGAAGCATAGGTATCAGTATTGGGTTCTAAAATTCCACCTAAAAATAATTCAACACCCATTAAGCCTTCAGAAGGCTCTACTATGACTCATGAAGAGGAAGAAGCGCAATATGACATATCAAAATTACAAAAGCAAGTGCACCAAATTTCGCTCTCGCAAAGAGAAACAAAAAATGAAATGGAAGTTTTGAAGAAAGGAGTGGAAGCTAAAATGGAAGGTTTGAAGAAAGGCATGGATGGTTTGAAGAATTTAATGGAAGCTAATATTGATGAAAAAATGAAAGACAACATGGAAGACATGAAGAATGATCTAAAAGCAGACATGGAAGGTTTGATGACAGGGTCAATACAAGAAATGATTCCTAATGATGAAAATATAGTAGAGGAAACTCATGATGAGAAAAAAATAGATGTTAATCATGATTTCATAAACTCTAATGTTGGATTGAAGAACCACTATATTCCTAAGGTGGATATCAGGAAGTTTGATGGCAAGGATCCCATAACATTAATACTACAGATGGAGCAATATTTTGATGTCAATGATGTGCAAAACACACAAAAGGTATGCATTGCAACTTTACATTTAGAACAAAATACATTTGTGTGGTATCAATGGATTTGTTCTTGTAAAAAAATTGTCACTTGGTCAATTCTTACGAAGGAAATGATAGCACATTATGAGGATACAAAGAGCAACACTTTTTTTAGCTAATTGATAAATATCAATGAAAAGGGTTCAGCGGTGCAACAAATTGAGGACTTTCAAAAATTGAAGATAAGGGTAACTAATATTCCAGAGGAACACAGGATTGATGTCTTCATAGGGAATTTAAAGGATAACATCCAACATGAGGTTCGTGTTTGAGAACCTGATTCATTCGATAAAGCATTCAGGTTGGCAAGAAAAATTGGATGTAAAATACATAACACTCTGGTATCCAATGAACATTTGTCTTAACTGAGCTGGTTTCATAACACTTTTTTCTTCTATTTTTGGAGCTGGTTTCATAACAAATGTTTTCCCGCTATAGTTCAGTATTGATATTGGGAGCCAAAAGAACCTCATTTTAGTAGAGGTCATGAAGTGGCTAGACTTGCCGACCACATCACACCCACATTCGTACACCATCGAGTGGCTTTATGAATCATGGGATCTATGAGTCACCCAATAGTGTCACTTTCCCTACAACATCAAGCCCTTCATGGATGAGGTATTATGCAACATTTTTCCTCTTGATGTTTATGGTGTATAATTAGGCCAGCAATACTTGTGGAAGTGACATGGTGTGTATGAGTCCTGACCTCATGTTGTTATTTTTACTTTGGGAAATAACTTGTAGAGGATACCAAAGGTAGCATCACCTACTGCCATCTCTTGGGTTACTGCGAAATAATGAAATAAGCTCATTTCCAAAACTGGGAAATTTATTTTCCTGATTATCCGCCCGCAAGGCAAGAAGAATATTGTGGCCACGGCCTCTAGAAAAGGCTCCTCCGCATGAGAACAACAAATGTATAAGGTCATGGAGGAGTACGAGGACATCTTCATCTCACCTGCAGGGGTGCCTCTATACTGTCAATTCAAGCACCCCATCGATCTAACCCCATGTGCGTCGCTACCCAATGGACCAATATATCAATGCTTTATTCTAAATAATGACGAAATCAAGAGGCAGATTCAGGAGCTGTTGTATAAAGGTCACATCTGGAGGAGTTCATCACCCTATAAGAGGTTGGTCATGTTGGTGTGGAATAAGGATGGGACATAGAGAATTTTTATATACTATCGGGCATTAAAGAATATCGTTGTCTAGAATAGGTACATGATCCCATGGACTTATTACCTTCTAGACAACCTTGATGGAGGAAAATACTTCAGCAAGGTTGACTTGAAGTCTCGGTATCACCATATACCAATCGAACCCTCCGATGTGTGGAAAACTACCTTCAAAGCTAAGGAGGGCCTTTTTGAATGGATGGTCATGCCTTTCAGGTTGATGAGTCCTCCTACAACCTTCATGAGGCTGATGGATGACATCTTGCAACCATTTACCAACTCATTTGTAGTAGTGTACTTGGATGAAATATTGATCTTCATCTATACTTGGGAAGATTACCTCCACCACATCCGATATTTCCTCTAAACATTGTCGCAACAGAAGTTGTCTTCCAATTCAGAGATGTAAAATTTTGGCATTACCTAGTGTGAGTATCTGTGATACATTATTGATGAGTTGGGGGTGCATGTGGATTCAACCAAGATCCATGTCATTTGGGATTGGCCAGCCTTAACCACTCTAACAAATCTCCACATATTTTTGGGTCTTGCAAATTTTGTAAAACTACCAATGGATTTAATCCGATCAAGCAATGTACTAAAACAAGATACTGAATCCTTCTAGAATATTTGCAGAATATAAATAAAGATCATTCAATCACATGAAAATAAGAGAAAGAATTAAAACAATCGCACAACACAAGATTATCCTAGGGAAATAAACTGCTCAAAGCCCCTCTATATTTATTTTATAATCAACCAAGGAATCATGAGACATTAAAATGCATGTGTACTCACCACATTCTCATACACTCTACCAATTCCTTCACACTAATCTAGGAAAAATTGGACAAACACATAGCTAGTTTCATGCCTACCCTCAAACTTCCTTGCTCACACAATCCATAGAGAAATAAACCCCTATTAAATGGGTAATTCTAACTTCCTTGATTGCGCAATCCATCATGGGCTTCCTGTGGCTTTATAACTACACCTGGGTAGTTTGCTAAAAATACAACTGATAGTTTACTTGCCTTGATCATTTGTCTTAACTAGGTCTCCATCAGAATTGACATGCATGAAACTATTAATTGTGAATCATCGATTACTTGGTAGATCACTACTAGTGAATTAAATCTATTTTAATTCACTTGATCTTCCACTAGCTCATTAAACAGATAAAACTATTTAAACTGATTTTAACTCAATTAATGTGAGTTAACTAATCCCACTCACTCCACACTAGTGCTAAAACTCCAACTGGACCATGTTAATAATAGAATCACTCTACATGCCTATCCTTTGACCCTCAACTTGAAATTCTTGAGCTAACTAAGTCTATCACACGTATTTAACTATTACAAGTTGTTATGAGATAAGATTACAATTTATTTTCCAATCTATTTAAAAATTGGTTGCCCACATTCTCTTTAATGTGTCACTAGAATCCCTCAATCATGTGCGACCTGGGATCCCACACTAGTATGTGGTGCATTTTATTGTTGAATTTCATCACTCACTTTCAACAAGAAAGGGATAATCAACTACCCCGATCCTGCCTCTGTGGTATTTAAATTTTCTCATCGCAAGCTCCTTTGTCAAGATATATGCCTCCTGATCCTCTGCGGGAATGTACTGCAACAACATATTTCACCTCTAAACACAATATCTAATATGGTGGTACCAGATGTCAATATGATTAGAGTTTTCATGAAATAATGGATTAATCGATAGTTTTATGCAACTCCAGGGAACACCCATCCAATGAAATTTCATTAATCATTGGCCAAAACCATGGCCAATCTGGGCAAGTGAGCCTTCATTTCTCACCTCCAGGCTTCTCTTACAATGAAGTCTTCCCAGACTCTTATAGGCCCCATTACATGCAATATCATGGGCCGAAAAACATAGGTTCACAATACCATGTGCCACAAAACTACCCAATTGTTTAACCTGGTCAACCTTGACTCTAAACCCGAGTCAATTTACCTAACACTCCAAACAGGGCTCCCCTACATAGCAACAAAATATGGACAAAGGCATGGAGGAATACAAGGAAATTTTATCCACACCCAAAGAGGTTCCTCTACACTTTCAGGTCAAGCACTCCATTGATATGACCCTAGGTGCGTCGTTGTTAGATGTTGCCATACCTCATGCGACCACACAGACATAATCCACACATGTACTATATGAGGCTGATAAAACAACCATATTTATTGAATGCATCCAGCAGGTCCATGACATCTTGGAGAAATCCAATGGAAAGTACAAGCAGCAACATGATCAGCATCGGGTGCAACACAACTTCTAGGTGGGAAAAAAGTGTGTCTACATTTGCAGAAGGAGCACCTCTTTGGACCCCACCCATTAGGGGAATTTTGAGGTCTAAAATGTGCCTCCTAAGGAAATTATAGAATCATATTGGAAATAATAAAATAATATTTGATTACATCATCAAATTTTAGAGGGGAAAAAAGGAAAAACTATTTTTTCAACTTGTATTTTCAACTTATCTCCCTATGGGTTTACTCGAATTTCGATTGGAAACACTTTTTGGATGCATAATTATATTTCCCATCCAAGGCGTACCCATGTTTCATACTTTCAATGGACACTACTACGTGAAAAATGAGAAATACAATAAAAATGTGATTCTAAACACGTTTTTTCATGTATTTCTCATTTTTCATGTAGCAGGGTCCATCAAAAGTATGCAACATGGGTACTCCTTGGATGAGGAATTAAATTTTGCATCCAACGAGTACTCCCACTTGAAATTTGACTAAAACATTAGAGAGATAAGTTGAAAATAGGAGTTGAAAAAGTAGTTTTATTATTTTATTATTTTTTAATATTTTTACATTTTTACTCCAAAAATGATTAATTATCCCCCATGGTTGACATCATCATCTTGAATCCTATTGTTTCTTATAAATCTTATTTTTGTTGTACATTTTTCTTAGGAGGCCAATTTTAGACCTCAAAATTCCCCTAATGGCAAGCTTCACTTACTCTGATATGGGTCATACACCATCACCAAGGTTGTAGGGGGCAATGAATTCGAGCTCAATATTCAATCATTCCTTGGTCTGCACCGAGTGTTCAATGTGGACCACCTTCGACCCTGCTTTCCACCTTTACTGGACACATCCAATGTGGCAGAACAACTCACCCCAGCAGAGTTAAACCCAAACTCCATGGAGTAATCCGCCATTGATTAGATCATGGATAGAAAGATAAAAAACAACCGACAACAAACGATTTAGTTATATCGACCAAGGCATGTGGCTCACCAAGGACCAAGTTCAGCAGAAGTTTCCTCATGTCATGAAGGAACTCAATGCAAACGAGACCATTGCTTCCTAAGGGGGGAGGAATGATCTAGGTGGATATTGGTGTTCATCCCCCTATTTGACTTGGACCCCCACCATTATTTCTTTCAGTTATTCAGCTTCCTTAATTGTAGCACAATTTACTATTTTTAGCAGTTTTTTAGGTCCTGAACTTTCGGGGCTATTTTGATGCCCTAAACAAAGTTTTTTGGGAAAAATAGGATTAATATGGGTCTAAAAACAATTTTTTTCACTATATAGTTTTAGTCCTCAGATAGATCTTTCTAATGAGGTATTTTGCATGTCAAACAGAGATCGTATGGCAAAGTTACGTCCCCGGGAAGTTGATGTACCAATTTACCCAAACAAGGCCCATAGTTTTGGCATTTCATCTCCTAGGGTAAGGTTTTTGGATTTTTAGGGTTTTCCATTCTTTCTCAATAATAAATAGGCCTTCAAGCCTCATTTTGATGTAGTTTAGAGGTCTGTAGTCGCAACATCTCTTCTCAGATATAAGCCACCAACGCCCTAGCTAGTTTATTTCCATTCTCTCTGTAAACATATTTTAGTTATTTCATATTAATAAAATGAAGTTTTATTTCCATTTAATATTTTTATTTATGATTATATGTGTATTTTTTTGTCTTCCTACATAAATTCCGATCATATAGGGACCTAAAATATCACATAATTATTCTTTCAATGTGAGAATATAACCATGTTAATGTCAAATTATAGCCATGCTAACCATTCATATATATATATATGTTCACTTGAAGGAAAATACCTTCTAGCGGAAGTTTTAATGGAGGTTTTTAATGTTAAAAAATTGGAAAAAATTGTCAAAAAAAATCCACTAAAACATACATTTCTGGGAATGGATTTTTTAGCAGAGGTTATAATATAACTTCATCTAAACTAAAAAATATGGGTGGCTAGAGGTTTTAGCAAATGTTTTTTTCAGTGTGCTTTATAGAACAAGTAGCTCGGGTGCGCTATTTATAGAAACACACCCAGATTCATACATAATTAAAATAATGAGGCATTTATTTCAAAGAGCACCAACACCTAGAATGTATACCACCCAAGAGCTTACAATAAAAAAAAATCCCCTATTCTTTCAAATTAAAGAGCACCAGAGCTTGAAATGTATATCGCATCGGTTCTTATATAAAGAAATCCTTGGTGATTTTTTGATGAAGAAACGACTATGAGGCACGCAAAACATAATTGTAGTACTGGTGATTTCGCTTAAACAAGCAACATCGACATGTCTTGTTTGTATAAACACACCAATGCATTTGTTATATAGAGGTGTCGGTTTTATTAATTTTAATAGTGCACCATGAATGGAAATAATATTTTGTAGAACGAGAGGGTTGTTAATTATATGAAAGGATTGGTGCGTTAAGAGTTACAATGCACCAAGGCATTAAATAAAACCAATATCGGTGGTTGAAGACTTGAAAGCTTCGGTGTTCTCATTTTACGAAAAGGCATCGGTTATGATAAAAGATGACTTCACAAGGATTTTATTTAAATTAAAGCACCGGTTCGTTTTTATGTTATGGACACACTAGTGTTTTTGTATGATATTTTCTCTTTTTTTGAAACATCAATCCATGACAGTGCAATTATTGTAATTTTTAAAATCCATTTCATTGAAAAATCGATATATATCTTATAAAAGTATTCATATAAATCAATATTTGATTAGTGCATGTGTATATTATATTTGGATTAGTTTTTTATATTTTCATATTTGTCATCTCCTCATTATAATATTTAATCATCCATATATTTAATTAGTGGTGTAATATTTCACAAAGATATTGGATACCACAATAGAATAAATTAAAATGTATTTCATTATATATGAATAAGAGACTCTTTTTCATACAAAATGGGATTCTTATTGGCAAACAAAATTTATGGTTTTCTAATAAAGGTACATATTGGTGGCCACCCTTATATTCCACTTGGACCCCCACCATTTTTTCTTTCAGTTTTTCAGTTTCCTTAATTGTAACACAATTTACTATTTTTGGTAGTTTTTCAGGCCATGAACTTTTGGAGTCGTTTTGAGGCCCTAAACAACGTTTTTTTGGAAAGTTACATCTAGAAAATGTGGTTCTTTGATCCAAAATTCAATGTTAGAAATTTTAATGGTCAGATAAATCTTCCTAACATGGTCTCATGTGCGTTAAACGAATATCGTATGCCAAAGTTACGACCCTGGGAAATTTATGTACCAATTTTCCCCAACGGGGCACATAATTTGGAGTTTCATTTCTTGGGGTTAGGTTTTTGATGTTTAGGGTTTTACATTGTTTCTAAATAATAAATAGGCCTTCAAGCCTCATTATAACACAGTTCATAGGCTTATATCCACCACATCTCTTCTCAAAGATAAGCTATCATCGCCCTAGCTAGTTTATTTTCATTCTGTTTGTATGTATATTTCACTTATATGATTTTAGTGAAATAAAGTCTTATTTATGTTGCACCTATGTGTTTATGTGTATTTCTATATTTTATTTTGTTGTTTCATAAGTCTATATCAGTGGTATTAGATGGGTCTACCCTTTCTTGATCCTTCTTTACATGTCCCAAACAAGGTCGGGGTATAAGGAGTTAGGGCTTGATCTGGTTGAACCTTTCCGAAATAATCCTTGCAAAATGTGACGACTGCCCATGGGGGACAAAAAGAAAGATGAGGGAACAAGGAATCATATCAAAATATTTCTCGAGGAGGCCCTCGAGAAACAAAGTAACGCGATGATGGATAAATTTCCCCAAATCCTTCAATGACTACCCACTTGTGGCACATCTATTCCCAACAACCACTATGGAGGTGCAACTCCTTTTAAGCTACGAATAGAATTTTACATTTTGATATTTGAGGGAAAAATAGATTCAAATGTTGTAGATAGGTGGTTGAATCTATTAGAAGGGTGTTTCTTGGTTCATGACTTTTCCAATGGGGAAAATATTACATTTTCACTCCTCAAGGTTGCCCCCCATGTCAAGGACTAGTGGGAAACCTACTATGAGCAAGAGGATGAGAAGGAACCCTATCTATTTTCTAATGCACCCACTTCATATTCTTTCAAAGATGCCATCAAGCAAAAATATTATCTCGTGACGACCTATGAGGAGAACTATAGAAATGAACTATGTTGCAACATAAAAGGCATCAAGATGTTCATGAGTTAATGAAATTGTTCGATACCCTGCAAAAAATTGGGTAGAAAAGATTCAGAGAAACATTTGGTGCTGAAGTATCGTAATTGTATGGACATATACATTTAGCAGGAAATGGAGTTCCTTGACATCTCCTCGCTTGGTGAAACATATCTTAATGGTACCAATATTGAGCAGCAGTTCAAATAGAAGAAGCGAGACTTTCAATCTGTGAATCAGAAGCAAGGGACAGTTGCTCCCAAACCACAGAACAAAATGCAAATCCAAGGTGGGGCCATCAAGGATAACACGCCAAAGCCACAAGAATAGAAAAACACCGTGAATGAAAAGAGGGACACAGGAAAGTGGTCTGAGTTCCATAGGCACTCTACTCATAATACAAGTTAGTGTTGGGAAAATCAATCACTGGTGGCTGAATGAAGGCTTCTGAATCATATGCATGCTCTAAATCTAAATCAGAACCTGACAAGGAGAATAAAAAAGGGCAGCATATTATCGATGTGGATCCCAACATCATTGTTTCCACCACGAAGATCTAGAAGGAGGAATTGGAAGATCCAAAGGAGGGGGAGTGCCTCTTCCATTCCTAGATGTGGATAAATGATGTTAGGTCCCTATATTACTATTTTAGTCCCTTATTGTTGTTAGTGTAGCCCAATTATTGTTATTGTTTGTACCCCTATAACTGCCATATTGTTATTATTGTTCCCTTACATTATTATTTTTAGGTTTGCTAGGATTATACTGTGACCCCATGGACTCCTATATATAGAAAGGAGGTTTGTTCATTTGTAGCATACAAGAATTTTTAATTTATGTAATGTAAAGGAGTTTTCCCCTTCGAAGTGGCTTATTTCTAAGACGTTGATCTCTCTTTTCTTCTATTTTTGGAGCTAGTTTCGTAACATTTGGTATCAGAGCTTTGGATTTAGGGTTTCACTAATTCGTATAGGTCATTGTGGAATTTTCTATATAACTTTTTTTCTACGAGGGTTCATAAAATAAAATAAAAAACCATTTCGAAGAAAGCCTAAGGAAATTCTTGTAAAAGTTCCAGATCTTGGTTCGCAATATTTTCAACGATATGATCTGTGGAAGTTAGGGTTTATGCAAGCTCCAGAATTTCATTTAAAATAGGCGACCTTGGTAAAACTGTCATAACTCTCTCTCTCTGAGCATCGGATTGGAATTATGCAATAAGTGGTCGAAATTACATGGACTATAGTGTCCTGTGTATCAATATCAGAGCCGAAGGAGGAAACAGTGACATGTGGCATGTCGTTAAATTATACTCTACTGAACTAGTCCATAATTAGGTCATTGTGGGATACTGAGCATAACTTTGTCTTTAAGAATCCAAATCAGGTGAGACCTATGGAATTTGAAAGAACATTCAGATGGCTACTATAGAACCTAATTTCAAATATTGAATATCTGAAATCACAAAGATAATTTAGATTCAATATAGAGCTCCTCAAAAGCAAGAAAAAGGTATGTATTCTTGTTTGAAAAATTAGTTTGAAGTGATTCCAAGGGCATATTTAGGCACATATATTAGTATTGGGTTCCAAAATGCTTCCTAAAAAGAATTCAATGCCCATTAAGCCCTCATAATACTCTACCATGACTCATGAAGACACAAGAAGTGCAACATGATATATCAAATTTATAAGAGCAAGTGCACCAAATTTCGCTCTCGAAAAGAGCAACAAAAAATGAAATGGAAGTTTAGAAAAAAGGTGTGGAATCTAAGATGAATGGTTTGAAGAAGGGTGTGGAAGCTAATATAATTGGTTTGAAGAAAGGCGTGGAAGCTAGGATGGATGGTTTGAATAATGGCACAAAATACATGGAAGAAAAAAAGGAAGACATGTGGAATGATATTAAAGAAGACATGGAAGGTTTGAAGAAAGGTTTGACAAATTTTATACAAGAAATGATTCCTAATGGTGAAAAGATAGTGGAGGAAACTAATTATTAGAACAAAATAAATGTTAATTTTGATTTCATAAAATCCAATTTTGGATTGAAGACTCACCATATTCCAAAGATCGATATGAGGAATTTGATGCCAAGGATGTTGTAACATGGATACTACAGATGGAGTGATATTTTGATCTCAATAATGTGCAAAACACACAAAAGGTATGCCTTGCAACTTTATATTTAGAACAAAATACATTTTTATGGTATCGTTGGCTTTGCTCCTGTAAAAAAATTTCACTTGGTCAATTTTTACAGAGTAAATGGTAGAAAATTATGCAAATACAAAGAGAAACACCTTCGTTAGCCAATTGATAAATCTAAAAAAAAGGTTCTCCTGTGGAGCACATTGAGGACTTCCAAAAATTGAATATAAGGGTAGATGATATTATAGAGGAATGCATGATTGATGACTTCATAGGGAATTTAAAGGATAACATCCAATATGAGGTTCGCCTTTGGGAACCTGATTCATTGGAGAAGGCATTTAGGTTGCAAAAATAAATTGAATGTAAAATTATGGTGACAAGGAAGCTTGCCACTCACATCTATAAATATGTAAGTGTTGCTACTCCTAGACTTCCACAACCTACAAGGTTGACACCACAAAAATTGGAGGAAAGTATAGCAAAATGGATTTTGTACTGTTCTGATAGAAAATACACTAAAGGTCATAAGTGTGCTGAGAAAAAATTATTTTACATAGATTGTGAAGAGGAAGAAGAAAATGAACAATACATTTCAAAAGTAGAGGTTATACACCAAGAACCAACCCTAGAGAAAGAAGAAATGAGTCTGATGATATCCTGTAGTGCATTGGTAGGAATTACCACTCCTCAAACTCTCAAGATAGAAGGACATATGAAGAAGAAAAAGGTAATAGTGTTGATTGACTCGGGTAGTACCCATAATTTTATTCATTGTGAGGTAGCCAAGGAGTATAAGAGGTGGGATATCTGGGTCATATTGTATCTCATGAGGGTGTTAAGGTAGACTCTAACAAAATTAAAGCCATTAAGGAATGGAAAGTCGCCACAACTAGAAATTAGTTGCGAGGATTTCTAACGTTAAGAGGGTATTATCGCAAGTTGGTTAAGAATTATGGGAGAATAGTGGCACCTATAACAACATTATTGAAGAAATATGCATTTTCATGGAATCCTGAAGAAACTAAGGCCTTTGAACATCTTAAAGAGGTAATGTGCCTAGCACCAGTCTTACCTACACCGGAATTCACAAAAACCTTTATTCTGGAATGTGATGTCTCAGCAAATTGAATTGGTGTTGTTTTAATGCAAGAAGGAAGACCCATTGATTTTGAAAGTTTTCAAATCAAAAGAAAGTATTTACAGAAAGCTATTTATGAGAAGGAAATCTTGGCAATACTAAATAAAATAAATAAATGGCGACCTTACCTAATGGGAAGACACTTCAAGGTAAAAACTAATCATGATAGTCTTAAATACTTTTTGGACCAGATCCTATCTTCAAAAGAGCAATAAAAACGGATCACAAAAATGTTGGGTTATGATTTTGAAATCATATACAAAAAGGGGAATCTAAATGTTGTTGCAAATTCACTCTCAAGAAAGGATGAAGAGGTGGAAGCATTACTTTGTGCCATTTATAGTATCCAACCAGATTGGATAACTGAAGCGAGGGATGAATGGAAGAAGGATGAAGAAGTGTGGACACTCATTCAACATTTGCAGCAAGTTCCTAGTAAATCTCATACATTTAGTTGGGAAAATGATTCCTTATGGTACAAAGATCCCTTATATATTTGTAAGAATTCCCAACTAAAACAAAATATTCTTTTGGAATTTCACACATCTCCCTTAGGATGACACTCAGGATTTTGAAAAACTTACCAGAGGGTGAAGAAATATTTTTTTGGGATGGCCTTAAATCTGATATTCAAAAGTTTGTGGTGGAATGTTTCATTTTCTAGCAAAATGAAGTTGATACAATTAAGACCCTCGGTCTTCTACAACCTTTATCCATTCCAAGTGAGTGTTGCGAGGATATTTCAATGGATTTTATCATAGGTTTACCTAAGTTCAAAGGAAAGAGTGTCATCATGGTGGTAGTTGATAGACTTTCCAAGTATGCACACTTTTGTGCATTATCTCATCCATTTAAATAAAGTACAGTTGCTACTGCATTTATGGAAACAATTCAGAAGCTAATGGAAACCCAAATATTATTGTAAGCGACAAAGATCCCATTTTTACTGGAATTTTTGGTCGGAATTATTTTCTTGTTTTGGTACTCAACTAGCTCATAACTCATCTTATCATCCTCAATCTGATGGGAAAACTGAGATAGCGAGCAAATGTTTTGAAGGATATCTTTTTTGTTTTGTATCTGATAAAAAAACAGAATGGGTCAAGTGGTTACCTCTGGCTGAATGGTGGTATAACACTTCCTTCCATAGTGCAGTAAAAATGACCCCATTTATGGAAATTTGTGGATATCATCCACCATCCATCACATCATCTTTAAGAGAAAATTTAAGGTTCAAGCAATGGAATATCACATCGAGCATCAACAACAAGTTCTCCAACTCTTAAAGGATAACCTAAATTTGGCACAAAATCGAATGAAACAATAGGCTAATCAACATCGTAGTGAGAGAAGTTTTGATGTAGGAGACTGGGTATTTTTACAGCTACAACCATACAAAAAAATGTCCCTTAAGCAAGCTAAGAATGATAATAAATTATCGCCAAAGTATTATGGTCCTTACAAGGTGTCGCAAAAGATTGGTACTACGGCATAAAAATTGGAGCTTCCTGCTTCTTCTCAAGTGCATCCAATTTTCCATGTTTCATGCTTAAAGAAGGTTATAGGTGACAAACTTCTAGTTCAAACAATATTGCCAGAACTTGATGAGGAAGGAAAAATCATATTGGAACTTGAAGCAGTCATTGAAATAAGAACCTGACAGCTGCGAAATCGATCAATTTCAGAGTAGATTCTTCAAGTGGAAGAACTTAACCACAAAATATTCTACATGGGAGGATGATAATTTTATACGGAAGCATCTAGAGCTACTCAAGAGTTGAGGACAACCCTTTTTGAAGGAGAGGGGCATGTTAGGTCCCTATATTACTAGCTTAGTCCCTTGTTGTTGTTAGCATAGCCCCCTTATTGTTAGTGTTGTACCCCTGTAACCCCCATATTGTTATTATGGTGCCCTTACATTATTATTGGTAGGTCGGCTAGGATTATATTGTGACCCCATCGACTCCTATATATAGAAAGAAGGTTTTTTCATTTGTAACATCCAAGAAGATTTTCATTTATGTAATGTAAAGGAGATTTCCCCCTCGAAGTGGCTTATTTATAAGATGTTCATCTCTCTTTGTCAGGTCCTTATATTACTAGCATAGTCCCTTATTGTTGTTAGTGTAACCCCCTTATTGTTATTGTTGTACCCCTGTAACCCCAATATTGTTATTATTGTTCCCTTACATTATTATTGTTAGGTCGGCTAGGATTATATTTTGATCCCATGGACTCCTATATATAGAAGGAGGTTTTGTCATTTGTAGCATCCAAGAATTATTCATTTATGTAATGTATTTGAGGTTTCCCCTTTGAAGTGGCTGATTTCTAAGACATTGATCTCTATTTTCATCTATTTTTGGAGCTTGTTTCATAACATTTGGTATCAGAGCTTTGGATTCTAGGGTTTCGCTGCTCCAAACAAGTCATCGTGGAATTTTCGTTATAACTACTTTTCTACGAAGGCTTAGAAGCTAAAATTTTTACAAATCGAATATGAAACCCTAAGGAACGTCATTTCAAAATCTCAGATCTTGGTTTGCAATATTTTTTAACATATGATCTATTGAAGGTAGGTCTTTTTCAGGCTCCCAAATTTCACCTAAAACATTTCATCGTGGAATTTTCATTATAAATTTCTTTCTACAAAGGTTCAGAAGCTGAAATGTTTACAGATCGAAGCCACGATCCTAAGGAACATTGTGTAAAAATTTCAGAACTTGATTTGCAATATTTTTTGAGATATGATCTGTGGAAATTAGAGTTTTTCCAGGCTCCTGAGTTTCATCTCAAAGAGGTGACCATGGGAAAATCATCATAACACTCTCTCTGAGCGTCAGATTAGAATTATGTGGAAAGTGGCCACAAGTACACATATTTTTGTTTCCTATGTATCAATTTTAGAGCTGAAGGAGGAAACAGTGACATGTGGCACGTTGTACAAGTTGTTTCTACTGAACCAGTCCATAATTACGTCATTGTGGGAGATTGGACATAGCTTTTCCTTGAAGAATCCAAATCAAGTTAGAAATGTCGCATTCAAAAGAAGATTCATAAGGCTACCAAAGGGCTGAATTTTAGATATCAAAGATCCAAAAGCATAGAGAAAATTCAGTTTCAATATGGAGATCCTCAAAAGAAAGCAAAAGGTGCGCATTTTTTTTCAAATTGCATAAGTCTTGTGTCAAAAACCAGTTTGAAGTGATTCCAAGGAAATATTAAAGCATATATATCAGTATTGGGTTATAAAATTCCACCTAAAATGAATTAAACACCCATTAAGCCTTCAGAAGGCTCTACTATGACTCATGAAGAGGAAGAAGCACAACATGACATATCAAAATTACAAGAGCAAGTGCACCAAATTTCGCTCTCACAAAGAGAAACAAAAAATGAAATGAAAGTTTTGAAGAAAGGGGTGGAAGCTAAAATGGAAGTTTTGAAGAAAGGCATGGATGGTTTGAAGAATTTCATGGAAACTAATATGGATGACATGGAAGCTAAGATCGATGAAAAATGAAAGACAACATGGAAGACATGAAGGATGATCTAAAAGTAGACATGGAAGGTTTGATGACAAGGTTAATACAAGAAATGATTCCTAATGATGGAAATATAGTAGAGGAAAGTCATTATGATAACAAAGTAGATGTTAATAATGATTTCATAAACTCTAATGTTGGATTGAAGAACCACTATATTCCAAATATGGATATTAGGAAGTTTGATGGCAAGGATCCCGTAACATGGATACTACAGATGGAGCAATATTTTGATCTCAATGATGTGAAAAACACACAATAGGTATGCATTGAAAATTTACATTTAGAACAAAATACATTTGTGTGGTATCAATGGCTTTGTTCCTGTAAAACAATTGTCACTTAGTCAATTCTTATGAAGGAAATGATAGCACATTATGAGGATACAAAGAGCAACAATTTTTTTAGCTAATTGATAAATCTCAATGAAAAGGGTTTAGTGGTGGAGCACATTGAGGACTTCCAAAAATTGAATATAAGGGTAACTAATATTCCAGAGGAACACAGGATTGATGTATTCATAGGGATTTTAAAGGATAACATCCAACATGAGGTTCACATTTGGGAACCTGATTCATTCGATAAGGCATTCAGGTTGGCAAGAAAAATTGAATGTAAAATACATAACACTCTGTTATCCAATGAACACTTTTTGAACTGAGTTGGTTTCATAACACACTTTTCTTCTATTTTTGGAGCTGGTTTCATAACAAATCTTTTCCCGCTACAGTTCATTATTGATATCGAGGGCTAAAAGAACCTCATTTTAGTAGAGGTCATTAAGCGGCTATACTTTTCGACCACATCAAACCTACAGTCATACACCATTGGGTGGCTTTACGAATGATGGGATCTACGTGTCACCCAAAAATGTCACTTTCCCTATAACATCAAGCCCTTCACGAATGAGGTATTGTGTGACACTTTTCCTCTTGATGTTTGTGATGTATAATTAGGCCAACGATAGTTGTGGAAGCGACATGTTGTGTATGAGTCCTAACCTCATGTTGTTATTTTTACTTTGGGAAATAATTTGTAGAGGATACCAGAGGTAGCATCACCTACTTCCATCTCTTGGGTTACTACAAAACATTGCAATAACCTCATTTTCAAAACTGGGAAATTTATTTTCCTGATTATCTGCCCTCAAGGCAAGAAAAATATTGTGGCCACAACCTCTAGGAAAGGCTCCTCCACGTGAAAACAACAAATGGAAAAGGTCATGGAGGATTACGAGGACATATTCACCTCACCTGCAGGGGTGCCTCTATACTGTCAGGTCAAGCACCCAATCGATCTAACCCCATGTGCATCACTACCCAATGGACCAATATATCGATGCTTTGTTCTAAAGAATGACGAAATCCAAAGGTAGATTCAGGAGCTGTTGTAGAAAGGTCACATCCAGATGAGTTCATCACCCTATGCGAGGTTGGTCATGTTGGTGCGGAATAAGGATGGGACATAGAGACTTTGTATTGAATATCGAGCATTGAAGAATATCGTTGTCTAGAATAGGTACACGATCCCATGGATTTATTACCTTCTAGACCACCTCAAGGGATGAAAATACTTTATAAAGGTTGACTTGAAGTCCGTGTATCACCATATACCAATAAAACCCTCCGATGTGTGGAAGACTGCCTTCAAAGCCAAGGAGGGCCTTTTTGAATGGCTGGTCATGCCTTTCAAGTTGATGAATCCTCCCGCAACCTTCATGAGGCTGATGGATGACATATTGCGGCCATTCACAAAATCCTTTGTAGTAGCTTGGATGATATCTTGATCTTCATCTATACTTGGGAAGAGTACCTCCACCACATCTGATAGGTCCTCTAAACACTACCACAACAAAAGTTGCGTTCCAATTTGGACATGTAAAATTTTGGCATACCTAGTTTGAGTATCTGTGATACATTATTGATGAGATGGGGGTGCATGTGGATTCAACCAATATCCATGTCATTTGGGATTGGCCAACCCTAACCACACTAACAAAGCTCCACATATTTTTGGTTCTTTCTAATTTTGTAAAAATTACACTAATGGATTCAATCCAATCAAGCAATGTACTAAAACAAGATATTGAATCCTTCTACAATATTTGCATAATATAAATAATGATCGCTCAATCACATCCAAGTAAGAGAAAGAATTAAATCAATCGCATGACACAAGATTTTCCTAGGGAAATAAACTGCTAAAAACCCCTACAATGCATGTGTACTCACCACAACCTCATACACTCTACCAATTGCTTCACATTGATCTATGAAAAATTGGACAAACACATAGCCAGTTTCCTACCTACCCTCAAACTTCCTTGATCACGCAATCCATAGAGAAATAAACCCCTATTAAATAGGTAATTCATAATTCCTTGATTGTGCAATCCATCATGGGCTTCCTGTGGCTTTATAACTACACCTAGGCATTTTGCTAGAAATTCAACTGATAGTTTACTTGCCTTGATCATTTGTCTTAACTGGGTCTCCATCAAAATTGACATGCATGAAACTATTAATTGTGAATCATCAGTTACTTGTTAAATCACTACTGGTGAATTAAATCTATTTTAATTCATTTGATCTTCCACTAGATCATCAAACAATTAGAACTATTTAAACTGATTTTAACTCAATTAATGTGAGTTAACTGATCTGACTCACACCACACTAGTGCTAAAACTCCAACTAGACCCTGCTAATAATATAATCACTCTACATGCCTATCCTTTGACCCTCAACTCTAAATTCTTGAGCTAACTAAGTCTATCACACTTAGTTAACTATTACAAGTTTCTAAGAGATAAGATTACAATTTATTTTCCAATTTATTTAAAAACTGTTTGCCCACATTCTCTCTAATGTGTCACTAGAATCCCTCACTCATTTGTGACCTTGGATCCCACACTATTATGTGGTGCATTTTCTTGTTGAATTTTAACACTCCCTTTCAACAAGAAAGGGATAATAAAATACCCCGATCCTCCCTCTATGGTATTTAAATTTTCTCTTCACAAGCGCCTTTGTCAAGATAACTACCTCTTGATCCTCCGCGGGAACTGCAACAACATAATGCACCTCTAAACACAATCTCTGAGATGGTGGTACCAGATGTCAATATGATTAGAGCTATCATGGAGTACTGGATTAATCGAGAGTTTTATACAACTCTCGTTATCACAATGTATCACCTTAAGATCCATCTGATGACCAAACAAACCAAAAACTATATTCCTCATCCAGATGGCCTCACATGCATCCTGACTAGATGCCATGTACTCTACCTCAGCTAAACCAAGTGCAACTAATCTGTGCTTCTTACTGTACCAAGAAACTGTTTTTTATCCTATACAGAAGATTCCCCCTGATGTGATATTCCTGTCTGATGGACTACTTTCCCAATATGCTTCGGTGAAGCCTTGAAGATTCACTCCCTTTTTCCATATGTACCATAATCCATACTCTGTGAGGCCCTTGAGATATCTCAACACATGCCTTCGTACCTTCCAAAAGAGCTTGGTAGGCTTAACCATAGCTTGAATAAGCTCGTTAAATACATAGAATATGTCTAGACGTGTGTTCACTAGATACATAAGTTAACCCATAAGCTGCCTATAAATGGTAGCATCCACTACCTCACCTGAAGTAGCATCATCCTTCTTCTAGTTTCATGCAAGAGGAGTCTCCATGGGTTTGCTACCCTCCATGTGGAACTTCCTCATAATCTACTTGGCATACTTTCCCTGAGATACAAATAGCTCCTCATCTCTTTGCCATATTTCCAAGCCAAGGAAATAGTGCAAGAGCCCCATGTCCTTCATCTCAAACTCTCTTGCAAGATCCTCTTTGCAAGAAGTTATGAGCTTCTCATCACCTGTCAATATAATATCATCAACATAAAGTAAAATAATCAAAATATTACTATCAACCACAATATGATATAGGTTCGCAACTGATTCACTCTTAGTGAAGCCGAACCTGGTGAAATAAATGTTGATCTTGGTGTACCAATCACGAGGTGCTTTCTTCAGCCCATAAAGTTCTCTCTTGAGTTTGCACACATGTGACTCCCTATCAAAGGTCTGAAAACCTTCTTGCTACTCAATGTACACTTCTTCCTAAATAACTCCATTGAGAAAGGTTTTCTTTACATCCATCTGGTGTATTTGCCACCCCATCTGTGCTGAAAGTGCAAGGACAGATCTAATCAATGAGTACCTTGCAACCGTTGAAAAATTATCCTCATATGCAATCCCCTCTACCTATGAGAATCCTTAGGCCACTAATCTATCCTTGTATTTCTCCACACTCTCATCTGTTGCTTGCTTCACCTTTGAGATCCACCTGGATCCAGCCACTGACTTCCACGCTTGTCTTAGGACCACTTTCCATCCATTGTTTCTAATAATTGAGTCATAGTACTCAACCATGGCATCAACCCATGTTGGCTATTGCACTGCTTCCTCAAAATACGATGGTTTTGTCACAATACACTCTCTCATAGGAGCCATGTATCCAATATACCTATCCCGACACCTTCTCTACCTGCGTTGTGATGTAGGTGCACCTACATGCTTTGTTGCATATAGCATCAATCTATCAACCTCTCTAGTGTGCTTCCTACCATTTTTGGTGGGTGGCTCTACATAATTTATTTTTTCCACTCCATGATCCTCTGCTTATGGCTGCTCCACATCCTAAGGTTCTTCCTTTAGAACTAAGAGTTCCTTATCAGCATGCAAGTCAAGCTCCCTCTCAAGGGACAATTTCATGGATTTCTCCTCATCGAATTTGACATCTCTCCTGACAACTGTCATCGTGTTAGACGGAAAATACACTCGATAGTTGTGGGGAGTATCAGTGTACCGCACAAATACCCCAACCTCTGTTGTTGGTTCTAGCTTCTTCCTGGCATCTTTGGTTACATGACAATAGACATATGAGCCAAAAAATTTAAAATATGAAACATCGGGTTTCTTAGCTAAAAAATCCTACTCTGGTGTACTCATGTCAAGTATCTGAATGAGGACTACCGTTCTGCAAAAATATTGATATGTTACATGCCAATGCCCACAGATAAAACTGTAGGCCCTAATCATGTAACATAGCTCGTTCTTCTTCCACAATTGTCCTGTTGTTTGTTTCTGCAACCCCATTATGTTGTGGGTTATGAAGTGAAATCAATTCTCTCTAAATTCCTTCTTTGGAGCAGAAGTACTTGAATTCATTAGAGATATACTCACCACCATTGTCACTCCTTAGAGACTTCACCTTATTCCATGTATCTTTCTCTATCAGTTCTTTGAACTCACAAAACTTGGAGAACATTTGATCTTTCTTTTGCAAAAATAATATCCAACACATTCTAGAAAAATCATCAACAAAAATCACATAATACATGTGCTTTTCTGTGGAAACTGTAGATAATGGTCCACACACGTCTGAGTGAACTCTCTCAAGCATTTTCGCTAATCGGTTCTCATTCTCATGAAAAGTGGCTTTAGTATACTTCCCCATGGTGCATCCCTTGCATGTGTCTATATGTGCAAGAGTACCCTTTGGAAGACCTATAGAAATCTGTTGCATGACCCTCAAAGCACTGTGGTGTAGATGGCCCAATATCCTGTGCCATAACTCACATGTATGTCGGCTCACCACCTCCCCTACATTACTGCTTAATGTTGTTCAGCCATTTACATCAATTTTTTAAAGGTTCTTCACACGAACACCAATCCTCTTTACCTATAATGTGGCTTTGTGACGAAGGAATGACTTTTCTTCACCGAAAACCACATCATATGTAATATTCCAAATAGGAAAATACAGTAATACAAAACACAATAAACTGGAAACTACAGCAATATGGAAATAAACTGAAAACACCATAAAAATAGACAGAATAGTTGAGATATTTTATTAATATGGAGGTGAAAACAATACAACAATGCTTCAAAATAGATAGCACTGAAGCTGGAAAAACTAGGCTGGAATGGCCTCAAGCTCTCCCACTCAAAACATTGCTCTCTTCTGCGCTGCTGGAGCTCTCCCTCTGCACTACCCTACTGGAAATGTTTCTGCTTGGTGAATATGACTATGTAGATGAGGATGCTTTGATGCTCAGAAAAATATGGGACTTAGAATCCTGACTCTATGGAAAAAACTCAGAATAACCCAGAAAGGATTTCTGGATTGGGTGTGTTACACCATTTTTTGGTCATCTAACCTATTATCATTAGATGGACCCAAGTACACCATGTAAGACCAATTTTACCCTAAGTAAAATTGCCTTCACTATGTTAAAATAACTTAATAAACCACATTTATTAGGTTGTTTATGGTCTAAAAAGGAAACTCCAAAAGGAAATATTAAAAAAACCTATATTTGTTTGATTTTCCTCATGGAATAATTAATTAAACCATAATTTAATTATTATTCCCAGTCATGTTTAACCCAAAAACAAAGAAATTAATTAGATAAATCTTCATTTATCTTATTACTTTCTAGGAATAATTATTTAAATCTTATTTAGATAATATTCCTTGTTAAATATGACCAAACCACCCACAAATAATTAAATAAATCATTATTTATTTAGTTATCTTTCAACCACTTCCTTAAATAATTAAATAAATCATCATTTATTTGATTATCTTCTAACCTCTTCCTTAAAAAGATAAATAAATAATTTATTTATTTATTTTTGACAAATCAAGGGATTTGACCCAAGTCAAATACCTTTTCCCTCCAACAAATATAATAAAATATTCCACAAAAAGTGGATCTAGATCTGGTTAACCCATGCACCAAGATCTAGAATAACCCAATATTTTGTTATAAATAGGAGGGTGTTTCCTACCATTCTTCACCTTTTTTTGCCTATTAGATCACTCTGGATCTATACACTTGGTCACATTTTTCTATCATTTGCTGTGTGAGCTCCCATTGAGCTCTATTCTCTGCATTGGGTTTTTTGCACCAAAAAGAGAGAGAAATCTTAGATCTGAAGTGCTGCGGACTTCCAAGAACCCATCCCACTGAGGAGAATTGGATACACCTTCTTGTTTTCCTCCCAGGTGCCCAATTAATAAAAAAATTCTTTCAAAAATTGTTCTTGTCTTGTCTATTGGTATATGGAGCAAACCCTTGTTTTTACTGCTTAATGTCTTTTCATGCATAGATCTGGTTTTTGCAGCTCTTTTCTTGTTCAACTAACTGCAGATCTGAAGATATCGGCAGCCACTTTTGTTGTTAGGGCTATTAGTTATGCGTAGCTAAAGTGGTCCTTTTTCATACACTTCGACAAAGGATTCATACTAACAAATGGCGACTCCACACGGGTTTTAAATTACGACCACTGTCATTTTTCATATTCCTGCATATCCAGCTACTTCAGACCCTAGGTTTATTTTTAGCTGTTTATTTTTCCTATTTTTATGTTGTTTTTCTCACATAAAACCCTAAAACATTAAAATTTCTAACTTCCGTGTGTTTCTGGCCCTATTGCGCAGGTAAGCGACACCAGCCGCAATTGAGATGGCAACTTTTCTGAAAATCTACCGCCGAGACAACCGGAATGGGGGGTCGCAATTTTTGGCCCATAACCTGCGACCTAGACCTCCAGGTTGCCTCTTTTCTGCGACCTGCACTGAAAACAGGTCAGAACCTACGACCTGCCAATTTTTCAGTGGTTTTTCTGCAATTTTTCTGGGTTTTGCTGAAGCTTCTGTCAGGGTTTTCCAGCCTCTGTCTCAGCCCGTTTTGACCAAGTTCTGATCTTTTTTTACTCATCTAAGTGGGAACCTAGCCCCCTAGGGCTTTAGTACCCTCCAATTTTTGTGGAAGAGTTTTAGCTGTTTCAGCTGTCTGTTTTTCAGAGTTTCAGCCTTCCTTTTTTCAGATCTGGAACCTCCTCCTCAGATCCCTTTAAATCAGCCTTCCTTCCTTTCAAATCACCTCTTGTCATTTTGTTTGGACCTCTCTCTAGGACCTCCTCCCTGTCCTTCCCGCTTTTTGCTGATTTCTTCCCTTTTTTCCAGCCACCTTGCCTCTGTCTCTTGGTTGTGATCTTCACCTTTTTTCAGCAACTTTACCCTTTAGATCCCTGTCCCTTTTGACCCTAGATCTATTGGCCTCTTTTTAAGTGTGTTTTGACTAGATTTTTGCCCTTTTTGACATTAGTTTTGAGCGACCCGCCTTCTTGGGTTGAATCGATGCCATAGTAGCTGTTATTTTTCTGTTATTTCAGCATTATATACTGTTCTCTGCAGATTTATTTTCAGTTACGCAGTACACATTTTCTTGCTCTCAAAACGAAAATGGTTTAAAAATTAAAATTAATGCACGCCACACACTGACCCTAAGTGAAGAAGCGCCTGGTTAACACCGCCTGGCAAAGACTCTAAAATCAATTGTCACTGCACATTTTCTGCCCTTGACCTCACTTGATTTTGTCCCTGTTTTTCCTTGTCGGTTTCCTTCTTCCTGTCATCATTGTGCCCCCAAGGCGCCTTTCCCGGAGACTTCTTGGCCTTCACCCTTAGTTTCCGGTTGATCGACCTGCTTCGTCCCACCGTCGTCGAGCCATTCCTCCTCCGAGTCCGCACTCCGACTCCTCTTCTGATTCATTGGGTTCTCCCTCTCCTCCTGGTTCTCCCCCTGTCACCTTCACTATGTCTGGTCCAGGGCCTAACGTTAGCGGTGCTCCAGGCCCTAATGCCGGAACCACTACTAGCGGAACCGCCACAGGAACTACCTCGGCCATACCCTTACTGCCGTACATTGCAGGCCTCAGCCTCCCCGATTTCAATCAGTTGATCAATGACCCTATCCACCACGATGTTGGTTGGCCCGCTATGCCAACCAAGCTCCCCTCCGACATCCCTAAGTTCGAAGGCCTTGCTGGAGAAGATCCAACCAATCATGTCCGATCTTTCCACATGTGGTGTTCCTCCAATTCCATTACCGATGACTCCATCCGTCTTCATTTGTTCCAACGCATGCTTACCGGGGAAGCTTCTAAATGGTATGTTGACCAAGCCACCTCTTCGCATACCACCTTTGCGACCCTTGCCCAAGCCTTTTTATCTTATTTCCAGCTCCCTCTCCGATACGATACTGGCACGGAGCTCTTGACTTCATTCAAGAAAACCTCTTCGACCCGCCTTTCCGCCCATGTTCAGGAATGGCGACGAAGACGAAGCTTATGTCGAGCCCCCCCCTTCGAAGATCGGGTTTACATGGACTGGTTCCTTCGCACCCTCTTAGCTCCTATTGGCAAAGATGTCGCCTCTCACTTTCCTCAAACTGAAGAAGCCGCCCTCCAAATAGCCTTGAAATATGACCCGATCTACGCTCAATCTGGTTATGTTTATACCGTTCTTCCTGACCTCCCCAGGCCCGGCGGCGCTACCGCCCCGGGGGCATCTCATTCCACCGATGGTATCGTTGGAGCCCTTTCCCATCCGTACGCTCAACCTCCTATGGGCTATGGTCTCCCTCAGGGAGGGGCCAGCACCTCTAGCACTCTTCCCCCTCCCGGTAGCATGTATCCAGGATACGGTATGCCTCCTCCTTTTGCCCAACCTCCTGCTTACCTCAATTTTGCCCAACCCAACCATTACCTTTACCCACAGCCTGGTGCACCAGCTCCTCCAGCGTATGCGCTTCCATCTCCCTTACCTCCTCCAAACCCACAACCGCACCTACAGCCCCCTCCAGGGAAAGTATTTGCAAAATAGGGCACGACTAATCCCCCTTCTTCTCAAATAAGGCAGAGAGGCAATCCAAACCAATCTGCCCCTGGTACTCGTGGACCTAATCCTCAAGGTGTTGACCCTAACACTTCCAACCAGCAACAAGGCACTCAGCCCAAGCCGGACAGGCCACTTCGCACAAATAAGCCTTGTTCGTGTTGCGGTGTTTATGGTCATTACACCCACGATTGTCCCCTCTTACCCCAGATGCGGCAGATGTGGGAGTCTCAAGCCACATTTCGCGGACAACACGCCTCCCCTCATGCTCCTCCTAATGTGGCCACTACCCAACCGGCTGTGTTTACTGATCCTTTCCCTCAGCAAGGATTCGTGGCTACCCAACCGCCTGACAGCCAGGTCGCCACTCCCCCTTCCCTTTCTGGTTCCTCTGATTACCAGATCCTTACGATGCACTCCGATCCTTCCTCGACCGTCGACCTTCACCTTCAAACTCAGTCTCGCCAGTACCCCAAGCCTCCTACTCAGTCTGCCCTCGAGCCTCCTTCTTCAGGTTCTACAGAGCCTCTTTCGACATCCAGTGGCCCCTTACATATCCCTCAACCCAAAGTTGAGGTTCATACCAAGATTCCTAAGGTACCCCTACGTCGAAACGCTGCTTCCGGTCGAGCTGCTCATTTGTATAGTATAGTAGATGATTTGGCGCAATCTCCTGCTGCCATTTCCACACTGGAACTCCTCCAGTCGTGCCCTTCCCGAAAGAAGGCTCTAATATCTGGCGTGGGCACTGTAGATCCTGCTGATGACAAAATGATTGTTTTCGACGACACTCAATCGGACCATCCTCCTCTCCCTCCTTCCATCGCCTTCCAAATCCCAGTCAAAATCCGGAACGCCAACGTTTCCCGGTGTATAATTGATGAGGGGGCATCCACCTGCGTGATGCCCGCTTTGGTTTGGAAGCAACTCAGATCCCCTGAGTTGGCCCCTTCCATGATCACCCTTCGAGCATGGGATGGCCATGCCTCCCAGCCCATTGGCCTGTTTCGTAATTTTCCTATCACCCTCGCCGGTAAGACTATTTGCATTGACATCGAAGTCATCGATGCCCCGCTAGACTACAACATTCTATTAGGGCGAAGCTACACCTATGCTATGTCGGCTGTCCCATCCATGGTTTTCCGCAAGATGTCTTTCCCCCATAATGGAAAGATAGTCACCATTGACCAGTTGACATATCATGAGCCTAAATCTCAGACCTCACCTCAGACGACCATCTCTTCTATAGCCAACAAGCAAACCGTCGATTCCTTGACCAGTGTCTCCCCCGGCATTTACAAATATTCCTCCCTGCTTGGAACTTGTCCTAATCTCCCTCCTCCTCCCATCACTGATCCCAGCTTATCGAATGTTTGCATGATGCAATCATCTTAGGCTACCCTTAAGCAGCCTGCCTCGGCTAGTCAGCAACCTCCCCCTCGCCCTCCGCAACCCGCTCCTAGCCATTCATCTCAGCCAGCAGGACCTCCTCCTTCTGGCCCTCCCCCTACAGCTAGTATCCTTGAACCTCTTTATCTTCCTGGATTGGTTCCCCCAGCCCTTAACCATCTCGGAGCCGTCCCTCCTGGTCATTACCCTGCTGGGCAGATACCTTTCCTGGCTCCCCCTCCCGGAGTATATTCTGTCCCCGTCATGGCCACCCTCTCTCTCCCTAACCTGACCTTGGGCATACCAGTCTGGTACCTTGATCCTCCAGCAGCTACCCCTCCTGGTCACCCCAAACCCTATATGGCTTTGACACCGGTTCAACCGGTCCCCCTCGCTTCCTTCGTTGCCACTGTGCCCCCAACACCTCCACAAGACCCTTCTCCTGTCGTGACGGTTCCCAGGAAGAAAGGAAAAGCTCACAAGGGGGCACCCAAAGACAATACCACCACGACTAACCCGGCCCCTCCTCTGCCGCAAAGCCTTGCGCCTTGTGTGATGTCGCCGGTCATGCCACCCATCCTTGTCCCGAGTTGCCCCGTATTCAGCCCATGGTTAAAGTCGCGTTCCCTGAATCTACGGTCCCTGAAGCCTCCATTCCTTCTTCGTCCGTAACCAAGAACCCCAAGACTCTTCGTACCAACAAACCCTGTGCTTTGTGCGGTGTTCATGGCCATTACTCCCACCATTGTCCTCACCTGACGCATTACCGCGCCTCTTTAGAGGTAGTCCGAGAGTATGAGGTTGAACAGAATCAATCCGCCTCTCCCATACTCGCGCAGTATGCTTCGGGCCAGCCTGAGGATCCCCCCGCCCCCATCGACATTCCTCCCCCTGATGTTCAAATGACGGAGTCTACCACAACCATTCTTTACCTATCCTCCTCTGCGAGACATTCGGAGCCTAGCCCCCCTGCATCCTCCCCTGTCGTTTCGCCTGACCACCTTTTCTCTACCCATACTCGAGATCACTCCACCCGTATCTCTGTTGACCTCCGCAGCCCGAGTCCTCGCCATACTTCCGATAGCCCTCATATACCACCCTCTAGTTTGTATATGAGTCATAGTCATCCGGCTCATTGCACTCCCTCCCGCAGTTGTCGCTCGATGTCTTCTATCCACTCACGCTGCCGTCATTGTCTCCCCTCCCCTCATTTGTTGTCTTGTCACACCATTCCGCAGGACCCCCCGTCCACACCCTTTATCGGTTATGCCGATGGTGCAAGTCGTTATTCCTGGAATCTAGCCTCGGCAGGTTGGGCCATCTTCACCCCCTTGCATGCCCTTGTTCTCTCCAACGGGGTCTGCATTGGTTCTGCCACCAACAATCAGGCCGAATATGATGCAGTGCGTGGTCTCTTAGCCGATGCCCTCTTCCATCGCATCCTCCATCTGCACGTTCGTTTGGATTCCCTACTTCTTGTCATGCAACTAAATGGTGTTTATCGTGTGCATAACCCTGTGCTGTTTAGATGCTATTTACAAGTGAAACTCTTGATACGTGCATTTGAAACCATAACTTTCAACCATGTACCTCGAGAACAGAATCATTATGTAGATAGTATTGCAAACCATGTTCTAGATTGACATTTATTACATGCATTTCATACAAGATAATAACATTTAGAATCATTAAAAACGATGCATATCCATAATATGTGTCGCAAAACATGTGTTTAGAGTCCATCTACTTTGATACATACGACATGCCCATAGCATGTTACAAAAAACTCAAAACTGGGGGCACCAACTGCCCTTACATACACACTAGGGGGCACCACATGCCCCACACCTACTCACTATCTGGGAGATCCCGAGCCAATGGCTCTGCCCCTGCAGCCCGTAGATCACGTATGCCTTGACCGGCCATCCCTATGCGCCGCATGACACCTCGCCATTCCGAGGGAAGACCAATGCATGCCTCCACGTACTGGTCATCTAAATCTTTCCACTCATGCTCTGAAACTCTGATCAGCAACGTCTCGCATCTACGGCGGATGTCCTCCAGAAGGGCGGCCGCATCCTCATTGCGCGCTGCTCTCAACCCACTCGACCGGTTTTTCTGGGGCTATATCTACATACCAAAAGTACATGAATCAGTACCATATCTACTATTCAATAACTTTAACATGCCCATACAAGAATAGTTACTTATCACTTACCATCGGGCCCCCATACTCGACCAGGCGGAAGTGGTAGGTCCGGATCGCCACAATAACTCATCCCACTATAGGGATAGTCGTCTATGTATAACGGCATCTGATCCCAATGGGCAAAGAAATTAGGTCGAAACACTCACCCGACCGCCCCTCCTCCTCCTCTGCACAGTAGCTGCCCCCACCGGCGCATCCTGGGCTCTCTCGGGCCCCCATCTGGGAGCTGTATACGAGGCCGCAAGGTCGAGATCTTCTCAAAGAAGAAGGCGCACAATAAAGTCCCATACGAGCAATCGTGGTTCACTTGCCGCTTGCAGAGAGACAAATATTGCTTTAGCGACACCAGCATCATTTGGGCCCACCCATAGTAGGTCCCACTCAACACACTCTCCACAATCATCATCTGCCCCCCAGTGATGTGATGGAGCGCCTGGTTGCCCAGGATACGCAGCACCACTGCGGCCACTGCATGGGTCTCTAGTCTCTCTAGATCCCCGATCGGTATCCGAGTCCCCTTGAATTGGAGAGTCGGTCGACAATGTCACTCCACAAACTCCATGATATGCCACCCCCGCGGTAATACTGGCTGCGTGTTTCCCACCATCCCAAGTGGTGGGAGACCTGTCAGGAAATACACATCCTGGACTGTCAGTTCGATCCTGTGCCCCTGCACTACAAAGACCTCATGCTCTGGATCCCAATAACTGATAATCCGGGCCATCAAGGGCTCTCCAGCCCTCATCAAAGGGTTCTCCAAAAACTTTAGAACCCCAAACCTCGCCAACACACAACGGACACCTTGATCTGCCTGGATCTCTGCCCGTAATGTACCCAGGTCTCTCTCTCTCCAGTTAACCTGTAAATCTGCCATACCTGCACAAAAACATCATCTTTTTCAGCATACAGATCGGGAATACCATAACCAAACACAACAACCCAACTCTCAGCCATAAAACAGCACTAAAACCCCTTCATCTCCCAGGTCGCAGTTTTCTGCCCAATTCTGGGATAGGTCACACTTTTTGCCCTGAAACCTGCTTCCCAGGTCGCAATTTTTGGCCCAAAAAGTGCGACCCGGTCGTAGAGGTGAAGGAGAGACTGTTTCTGAGATTTTGGACCCTAAACTGAACTTTCAATCCATCAAAATGAAAGAGTAAGGTTAGGCCTCTTACCTGCAATTGACGGATCTCGATTCCAACGGTCGGTTTGTCTACTACGCTCGCCGCGAGATTTAGGGCCTTCTCTCCTCTCTACATTAACAACAACAACAATAGAAAATGAGTGAATTTGGAGGGAAAATTGCCTTATTAAAAGAGAACCCCTGTTTCTTCTTTCGACTGCTACGACCATACCGTAGCCCCATTTGACAAACCGTCTGCACCGTTGGAAAGCTCTCGTCGAGCCCTAAAATGGGTATCTATTATTTTTTTGTGATTTGATACTTCACCACGACACATTTTGTCCAAGAAGGGTCACTTCACCTCTCCTTAAAATCAAATTTCCTCACTTATGACACTTGTACTTGGGGCACCATCTTACCTCCTTACTTGTCTGTGTTCGTGTCGATTTTCGTCATGAGTTCCCATCTTGTACTCATGTTTCCACCGTCCCCCATTGGGGCCTTTACTGTGTGGCAGCACCATCGAGTCGCCCTTGTTTAGAGCATCCAAGTTGAGTCATCATTCCCTCCATGGAGTCTATACCGAGTCCCTTTGTACCCCACTATAGCCCTCCATCCGTCATTGCTTGGTCTCTCTCTTGTGTCGCACATTATGACCTTCAGTTCCACTGTCCCCCCTCCCTGATGATGTTGTGTCAGTCGTTGCCATGTCATTCATGCCCTTTATGCTCTAGCAAGGGAAGTCATCCATTAGCTACTCAGTCCTTTCTACTTCACTATCATCATTAGTGTCAGTCTGTCCGTCGCTCTACTCTTTTCTCTCATGCCTTAGTTGAGGGTCTCTCATTGCCTCAACTATGGCGGACCTCCTTCTATCGACATCAGCCCATTTATTCCAGAAGCCAGGTCTAGAGGGCGGTGTACCTTGGTTCCAGCTTCCACTCTTGTTCGGTGCCTCGGATCAGGCAAAGGGATACCTCCTTTCCCTTTGGCTTGATTGTTTCTCCAGCTCCTTTCAGCATGATCGAGATTCGTATACTTGATGGTCCAGTGATCCAGCAACAGCTCTTGATGATTCCCGGGCGTGTGTGAGATGTTTCAACCCTCATGAGGGGGTGGCCCTGCAGGTAGCCCCCCACATGCCCGGATGACCTCTTCTTCGCAGCCTTCGATGCAGCTCCAGATATTTGATGATGTTGGCCATAGCCACTTGCAACGCCTCTTTGATTTGCATGTATCAGTCAGATTTTGTGAGCCCTTCCCCACTTGCAGGGGGCATTCGGGTTGTATTTGTATCTCATGTACTCAGATATTATTGTACAAGTCCTGGCTGTTATCCCAGGCACAGCATGTATATGGGATTCCTCATTGTATTTTTATCTGGCTCATGATTATGCCAGCTGTACTTTATGGTTCGGTCCCTTGCTTACTGGACACACTATTCTTTTGTACTTTGTCTCGGCGGGCATAGGTATGCCTCCCCCGCCGCCTTCAGCACAGGTACCCTCTCATAAAAAGAGACTTGTTGCACCTGCGAGTCTCGTCTCCTCAGGGTCTAGTCCTTCAGCACACTATCTACCTCACATTTCTCTCTCCGACATCCCTTTTTGTTGTCTAGTGATTGTATTCTTACAACGTACTTCGGTCATACGATTTGCTCCTGACACTCGCACGCTGGGGGGCAATCTGTTACACCATTTTTTGGTCATCTAACCTTTTATCATTAGATGGACGCAAGTACACCATGTAAGACCAGTTTTACCCTGAGTAAAACTGCTTTCACTATGTTAAAACAGGAAACCCCAAAAGGAAATATTAAACAAACCTATATTTGCTTGATTTTCCTCATGGAATAATTAATTAAACCATAATTTAATTATTATTCCCAGTCATGTTTAACCCAAAATCAAAGAAATTAATTAGATAAACCTTTATTTATCTTATTATTTTCTAGGAATAATTATTTAAACCTTATTTAGATAATATTCCTTGTTAAATATGACCAAATCACCCACAAATAATTAAATAAATCATTATTTATTTAATTATATTCTAACCGCTTCCTTAAAAAGATAAATAAATCATTTATTTATTTATTTTTGACAAATTAAGGGATTTGACCCAAGTCAAATACCTTTTCCCTCCAACAAATATAATAAAATATTCCATAAAAAGTGGATCTAGATCTGGTTAACCCATGCACCAAGATCTAGAATGACCCAATATTTTGTTATAAATAGGAGGGTTTTTCCCACCATTCTTCACCTTTTGTTGCCTATTAGATCACTCTGGATCTATACACTTGGTCACCATTTTCTGCCATTTGCTGTGAGAGCTCCCTTTGAGTTCCATTCTTTGTGTGGGTTTTCTACACCAACAAGAGAGAGAGATTTTAGATCTGAAGTGCTGAGGACTTCCAAGAACCCATCCCACTGAGGAGAATTGGATATGCCTTCTTGTTTTCCTCCCAGGTGCCCGATTAATACAAAAATTCTTTCAAAAATTGTTCTTGTCTTGTCTATTGGTATATGGAGCAAACCCTTGTTTTTACTGCTTAATGTCTTTCCATGCATAGATCTGGTTTTTGCACCTCTTTTCTTGTTCAACTAACCGCAGATCTGAAGATATTGGCAGCCACTTTTGTTGTTAGGGCTATTAGTTATGCGTAGCTAAAGAGGTCCTTTTTCGTACACTTCGACAAAGGATTCATACTAACAAATAGGGTGAAGAGAGATTGGCTCACATTTTTATTTTTAAGGGGCTATGAATTGGATGCTGCCACCCCTAGGAGAACTCCAAAGTCCAAACCTATAACCCAAGGGGAGGAGAAGCAGTCTGAGGTAGATTTTGTAGCTGAGCCTGAAACAGAGATAGAGCCTATGGTATAACTTGAAATGGAACTTGAAGCTGAACATGTAAAAAAGAAAGTGGTAGTAGAAAAAATTTCTACAAGCACCAAGATAAAAACTTATACAAGAAGGATGACTAGAAGTAAAAGCAAAGGGAAGGGTAAATTGTTAGATATCCTGGAAGCTATTGACATTGGAGAAAACCCCATTGTGCAACCTGTAGAGATAAAAGAGACAAAAACCAAAAAGAAGAGAAAAAGAGCCAAGAAACTAGATTTTACTCAAGAAGATTCAAGTTTTATTTTCAAGCCCAGAAAGCCTATCACAAGATCACAACAGCTAAAAGAAAAGATGCTTGAGCTTCCCTTAGAAGAAGAGGTGCCTCCAACAAAGGTAGAACTAGTGAAAAAAAAGGAAAGGTAAGGGGCATGTACAAGAGAAAAGTGAAGTGGAGATGCTGCAAGAACATTTGAGAGATGCTAGGAATGAGGTGATAGAATCAAAATTACTTTTTGAGGAATTGAAGGAAGATATATCAAAGCAACTTGACTTCTATAACAAGGTTGCAGATGAATATGGAAGAATGATAAAGAGAACATTGTCTTTACATAGAATGATGAAGCATCTGTGCAAGAGGAACAAATGTTTACAATCAGATAGGAGAAGGTTGTAGGGGTTGCAAGTCAGAGCCTTAGAGACTCAAATTGAAATGATTAAGGTGGAGCTTGCGAAAAGAAATCCCAAAATCATTGCTGAGGTAGATTCTCCTTGAACATGATAAAATCCTAAATTTTTGCCTACTTTATGTTTAATCAATATTTTTAGTAATATATAGGCTTGTATAGGCTATTAGAAGTGTTTTGGAGGTAAAAAAATATTGAAAAGGAAAAATATCATAAACTAGGTAGTTTCGTAGCAACTCTCCATATTAAAGGCAAAAATTTGCTACGAATTTGCTATAGCTTTCAATGGATAAAAAGACAAGTTTAAATCTCAGCAATGGAAGTGCTCAAAGCATGTATTTAGCTTATAAACATCGGAGAAGACCATGGAACAGTCAGAAGAATCAGATAACTTGCAGGAGAGTGTTTTTGGCATTTGCTACTAAAGTTTGCTACCAAATTTCCTATACTTTGTTTTTTCCAACGTAGTGAAGATTTGATGAATTTTGGGCAATTAAACAATAAAACAATGGATAAATAATAGGTCAAATATGTTACATTAGCGACCTATGAACTCCTATTTTTCGGGGGACAACTCAGCAGGTCAACCTCCATGTGGAAGCCAACTCATCATGCCAACTTATCATGACAACTCATCATGCCAATTCATATTCCAATTCATCAATCATCCAACACCTCAACAATTTTTTATATTCAATAAGGATCATTAGAAAATTTTGTTAAAGTTCTTAAATGGCGATAGACTCTTTTTTGTGTACAAACTCTGCAAAACATAAAATATCCCTAGAAAGTCTCTATGTTTTGTAATTCAATTAGAACTAGGTCTCTTAGCTAAAACATCGAGTCTAGCACAGGTGGAAGACTATTGTAAAATAGGCCTCACTCTATAAATGGGAAACTTTTTCACTTTGAAGGGGCTGATGAATAAATGAAAGAACCACTTTGTAATATCTTCTTCATGAGCTAATATACATTTTGCAGTAGATTTTTTTCAAACCTGAGATTCTCCTTGGCTTATGTGTTTTTCATCTCCTTATTTTGTATATTGTTATCAGTTTCATGGCAATATGATTACTTGGAATTCATGATTAAATGCTCCAACTTCCTTAATTTGATGTGTTTTTGCTGTAAGAGTTAATTTTTAATCCAATTTGCCCCAGTTTCCATGAATACAGTTTATTTGTAATTGAATTTATTTAGTTGACTCCATGTCGAATGGTGGTTGTCATTACACTCTTCCACTTGCAAAAGATCACATAAAGTATAAACAGACTTAACCATCTGCAATTTAAATTTCATCTTGAATATTTCATGATTTTCTTTGAGAGATCTCTCTCTAACTGGAAGGGCTAACTTCCAGTGTAAAGTTGGTTTGAAATAGTTATGCTAGGTTGATAGTTGATACAACCCAACTTGTTCCAGCCTGGTGATAACACCGATTAAAATGTCTATATGCCCCACTATCCACCAACCAACTATCAATACTATCTGAAGATGAGCTTGACAGAGAAACAACAAGATAATATTCAGATTGAGTACTAGAAACATTATTTTCATACCTTGTGTTCTTGGACATATTTTGAGGGTGTTGGGTCTCTTTAACACTTGCATGGGTAGCAGGACCTCTTACTCTCCTTCTATTGTTGAAGTTGTTGTTGTTGGGCCTTTGAACATTTCTTCTATCATGACAATCTTGGGCGATGTTGCCAAACTTGTCACACTTATAAAATTGGACATTGAACTAGTCCCTTCTATTGTAGTTTAATGTTGGGTCCAACTTCTTTGGCTTCCATTTGGAAGGTATTCCTTTCTCTTTTCCTTTCTTGACATTGGTTGCAAAGGATATAGTTTCTCCCTCTTCTTGTCTCTAGATTCTTCCTTTGGAAATGAGCCTGGATTCTTCTTAAGTGCAATTTCCCTAAAGCTCATCAAATGTAGGGAGCTCTTTTAGGAAACTAATGCTTGTAATGAATGTCTCCCAAGACAAAGGAAGACCACCATGGGTCATATGCATAAGATCTCTCTCAGGTATGACTATTCAATCCTCATGAAGTAGGTGGTAATATAATTAGACTTGTTCATATTGATGTCATGAAGCTGATTATTCAAGGAAATGACCCAGTTGAGATTGTTGACCTCATACATCCTAATCAATTTGTCATATATATCCTTTGACTTCTTCATCTTGACACATAGGTGATGAGATGGTATCTAACAAAGTCAATGATGATTTTCCTGGCCTTGATCTCACCCTTCTTTTACTTGGACATGACACCGACATTGGCATTCTCAGGAGGTTCAACTACTTGGACCTACACATACTCCATCACATCATTCTCTTCAAGGGTAAGATCCAATCTATCCCTCCATGCTGCAAAGTTGGAGGCATCATTCAACTTATCTTCAATCTTGAAGTAGGAGGTAGTCATCTTGTCCAAGAGAGAGCTGATCACCAATCAACAAAAAGAGTGTCTCAAAGGGGTGCTTTCTAGTCTCCTTGGGCTAACCTTCACGTCAACTCTAATACCATGTTAATTTTTATAGTGTTATATGTTGTAATAATCACTTAAAACATTTTCATTCACTTTAATTCACCCTAGTAACAATTCAGAAATTATTCATAGAACAATAAATAGTAAATGCATAATAGCAGATAGGCAAGCACAATGAGACAGAGATTTTGGTCAAAGACCAGGGAAAAACCCCACAATGGGGGGAACCCATAATCAATTCTTCTTCTTCTATTAGTCAATCAATGTTCAACAAGAGATACATAGTTCAATAGTCCATCCATCAACCAGTCAAATCCAGTAAAAATAGAGAGATAAAGTTAATGCTAGTCAAACATATCAGTTTGCAATAGAGGGCTGAAATTTGTCCTATGGAAGATAGTCCATTTTACTCAATGCACCCTCTGAAATTATTTGTCAAAATCACATTCAAGTAGTCCATTTTACTCAATGCACCCTCTGAAATTATTTGTCAAAATCACATTCAAGGTCTACAGTCAAATCCCAATCAAACATGTGGTCAATTCCCAATAGAACAACCCATTATTCGGTCAACTCAGAGTCAAAGATTTGACCTTCTTCCTTCGACATAACTTGGTCAATTAGAGTCAAAATCCTTCTCACAGTTCTCGTCCAAAGGAGCCAATCAACCCTGCGATCAAACCATAGACAAAACCTACGATCAACCTCAGAAAATATGTCCAAAAAAGTTCGGCTAGTCTCTTGCAATTCGGCCTTCCAAGGCAGTCTAGAATTTGGTCAAAGTAGCATAAGCTAGCCCAAGTCAAAGAGATTCAATGATGGTTAACGCAAGCATTAAAAAGATTGGAAAGTCAACTTCGATCAAACAAAAAATGTCCTCCTCCATCCTTCACACGTGTGAACTCCTTCTACGAATTTTAGATGGTTTGATGTGTTGGATGGATGCCAAAATGACCTCCAATGAATGTCTATTTATAGTTGACTTAGGAGGGTCAATTTCCACATGAGAGACGACTTGTCATCTTGAAGCCGACTTGGTCAAGGGGCAAGAATTCAATTTTCTCCATCAATTTTAATGATGAAATTTAGACCATAGCTGCCTAATTTTCAACAAGCCCCCTTGAGCTTCAATGGTTTGCAAGTCAATTCATCCTTTGTTTTTCCTTTCTATCACTATACTTCTCACCTCAATTCAACATTGAGTGAGTCTCATGCCAATAAAGGACAAAAAACATATCATTTTTCCAATTTAGTTGGTAGTTAGTAACTACCTCCTCCTTATCCACCAGATGGCAAGTAGTTACTTGGTTCATTAATGAGCCCCACTCTCCCTAGCCTCTTAAGACAACATTTTGTCTTATTGGGAGAGTTATTGATCAATAATTTTTCATAATTTAATAATCTAATCCTCAGATTAGATGCCTAGGCCTTACACCATCAACGGTAATTAAATTCAACCATTAACTTGTAGTCAATAGTTTCTCTTAAGACAATTGCAACCTCAAAATTATTTTCTAAATTTTTTATTAAAACTTAACAAAACAATTTCATATAATATAACTATTAGTAACATAATAGTGAGAAACCAATCATAAATAAGTCTTAAATTCATAACAACAAACACACTTGACATATACAATATTCACAAATAAACTCTAAGTCGAGAGATATCACAAGGGCATAAAATAACATAAAAATTAGAGATAAACACATGAAACGAGAAGAATCATGAGAAATCCACTTGGTTAACCACAAGTGTACAACTAAGACTATGAAAGGTGCATCCCATATTGCCATGATCGCCTTTGTAGAGCTCCTCGAGAATCTCATAATTTGTTCATCTCGTGTTTCGAAGAATGATGCAGTTCCTCTTGACCAACATTGTTCCCTTTTGTTCATCCTTCTTTTGAGCTTCACTTTAGTCGAAATTTGTAAATATTTTACAAAAATCATTTCCATAATTTCACATTAAAAATAAATATATTACAATGATTTAAAAATATATATTATTATCTACGAAGATGCAAAGATATAAAGATAAAATGAATATTATAAGAATATATTAAGAAGCGGATGAATAATGTAAGAAGACCATATTAAAATATTGGTCCCATACTAAATTCTCACATATATAGCTGAGATGTGAAGCACCGCCCCTTCAGGGTATAACTTAGTATGAAAAGGTAAACAAAGCAACAATCAAATATTTCGTTATGTCTAAAAATATATTAAGGCTCAATTAATACCATGGCGAATAAAAGTGATGAAGCCATCATCCTCAAAAGACAAAGAGAGGTAGAAAAGCCATGGTACCGTAGACATTAAAGTGGTAAATAAACTTAGGACCAAAGTGTTTGTGACCCTTTTCCTCTAAATAATTAACACTTTTCTCTTATGACACTCTCATGGTACTTACAGAAAGTTAGAGCATTAAGAGGTAGAAAAGCCATGGTACGGTAGACATTAAAGTGATAAATAAACTTAGGACCAAAGTGTTTGTGACCCTTTTTCTCTAAATAATTAACACCTTTTCTCTTATGGTACTTATAGAAAGTTAGAGCATTAAACGCACTCGTCTTTTTGATGGAACCAAATTTTATAAAGACATTGCAGCTACACTATTGCGGCGGCGTTAGTGTTGGAAAGGTAAGATGGGTAAAATAGTAAACAACTTTCGAAACGTGGCACGCTATGTAACACATCAAAAAGGAGGGAACTAGCATTTATATATATATTTTTTATCATCGTTGAATAGTATATGAGATGATAAAGTTTAAATTTCGCATCTTATGCAAAAAAGATAAAAGATTTAATGTTTATGGTTGTATTTGTGAAATCTATATAATAAATTTAGTTTTCTCAATCTTTTTCTCTAAGATACATTTCAAAATTTAACTTTAAGGAATTATTATATTTATAATTAAATTAATTTTAAGAAGATGATATATATAAAAAAATACAAATAAACTTAAATTATAATATAAATTTTTTTATTCTTACTTATTTGTTTTAAATAAAAATTAAGATTATTTTAAACGATTATTTTTTAATAATAATTAAATTTGTAATATGTAAATTAATATTGTTATAAAATTTTAATTAAAGAAAATAATATATATATATATATATATGTGAGGATTGAAGTTGAAACACATTAAAACTATAATTTGTTAATTTATATATTAGTTTTAATAAGTAATATTTTTTTAGGAATTTGTGACCACTTGTTTATAGTGGGAAGTCTAGGTTTTTAGGTTTTAGGAAATCATTTCAATTTTTTATTTTTTTTGGTAAAACATCTAGAATTACATTGCATAATAAGTCTTTGGAATACAATTTTATAAATAATTATTTTTTCTCAAAAATTCCATATTCTATATTTTTCCAATTTGTCAAGAAAACTTAGGACTAATGATTTCCAAGACATTGTTCATCATATATTTATGACTTCCTTATCCATGTCTATTGAGCTAATAACCTTATCCTCATTATTATTACAACAGAGAATAAAGATCCCCAAAACTTCTTTGTTCATCCTATATTTATCACTTCCCCACTTCCCTATGCACCAACCGCACCTTTAAGGTTGTCTGGAATAAATTGCAAAGGGTAAACATTTTTTTAGCAGGTTGGAGAGACCCCAAGCCTATCCTTTCAGCCTTACTCTGACTTGAACTCAGGTGCATGGGATGGGAAACCACCATCTCAGCCACTCAAGCTAAGAACCATTAGCAATAAAAATAAAAATTCTACAAATGCATTAAACATACCCATGAGATGTAGACCAATTGATTTGTGTGAGGTTTAGTCTCCACTAGGTCAAAGGTTCAAATCTCATAGAGAGAGGTTGAGGTTTGAAACCACCTTTGGGGGAATTAAACCATCCCAAAGGACATTAATGAGGGTTGGAATTTCAAAACATACCTACCCCTCAAATTTGAATATTTTCACACCTCCCTAACTCTTATTTACAGTTTCAAAAAAGGATCCCTTGCCCCTATCTTTAGTTTGCGGATCTTTAGTCTTTCTTCTTTCTGTACATTTCAATATACAAAAGCATTGAATATATCAACTTAATTTTAAATGCATTTCAGGTATTGACACAACTATTTAACTAACAAATGATATTATTATCACATGTTTATGAGAGCACAATGATAGTTGACCCAAATTTCAAAGATACTTGGTGAGTAATGTTGCTTTCAAGTCTTGGATAGAATTCATGAAGTCCAACCCATATTATTTTTATTAAGTTAAAAATAAATAACCAATATAAAAACCACACTTACCCACTAACCATAATATTATTTGTAAACATAATAATATTATATAAATAAAGTTATGAATGCAATTAATAATAAGTCTTAAAATAATATTAAATACACAATTAAAATTATAAGTAAATTAATAAAATATAACAATGTTCTTAAAGTCATAATTTTTTTTTTCTAAAATCTTGAACTTTTAATATATATATATATATATATATATATATATATATATTTTAAATCTTAAATTTTTAATGAATTATAAATAAATCATCATATAAATCACTAACAATTTTCATAATATATATATTTTTTATTACATAGATAAATAATTTTTTTATAGTAATTCATCATTCCTTCCCGTAATTTATCATTTCTTACAATAATTCATCATAAATAATGAAATGTTCATTTATGTCATACACTTGAAAATCTACTCATCTCAAATATAACGAAAAAAAATTAAAAAAATAAAATAAAATACCTCAACATTTTAATTTCATCACCAAAATACTATAAAACAATCATAATAATAATCTGTGTACATTTTAATTAGCAAAGGGAGTAAAGAAATAAAAAACATCCGACTACGCTTAATTATATTCGTATAAGTTCTATTATATTAGTTTAAGTTCACTTAACTAGACATAGTTTCATTATTAGTATTTTGATACTTTTTTCAATATTTTTGAGTTAGTTTTGTTATGAAGATTTTTTTTTTTATAGTCTACAATTTTTTTAAAAAACATATATATATTAAAAATATAATTTTAAATAATAAAAATCTATTATTTCTCAAAAATATTTGATCATTATTTAAACAACTAATAGCATCATCTTATGATTTAACAACATTTATTTAGTGCAACACTGTTACGGCGGTGCATAAATATTTCTGTCAAAGACATACCTAATCAATCGAAAGCAGATATACGTAAATGACCTCGGTGGCAGTAGATACGTATTTCCGATCTATTCCATTTCTGTGGTTGCTATATTGCCCTGCAATGCAACTTTAATGTGAATCAATGTCGGATCCATAGTATGATTATGCATGCGTTTGTGTTTGTGTTTGTAAATTGGGTGTTTTCTTTAAATGTATTTTTGAATATAAGAAATTATATATATATATATATATATATATATATATATATATATATATAATTAATGTGTTTTAAGGATGGGAAGTGGTAAGGTATTTAGCAACGGCAATTTGATTAACTGAACTAATTGTTTGGTAATTCTAAACATTTAAATTTATAATTAAAAAAAAATTATTATTATTATTATTTTTTAACTTTACAAATGGTAAAATTAAATATCTTGAAAAATCCAAAAACATTCAACTTCTATCAATTAAACCATTTAAATTTGTAATTTTTAAATAAACAACATTTCAATACTATGTAACACAGTTTTCACTAGAAAACTTTTCTCATCATAAATTATAATTGTCGAAATCTGTATTTGGATATTGTAACCCTCTATGGACAGAGTTGTTCTTCATGCCAAATAAGTAAAGAGGATAATAGACTAACATTCTTAAAAAAAATGCAGGGATCCCTCACTTCACTTTCTCGTGACATTACCAATTTAGATATAAAAGTTAGGTATTTCTTGCTCTTCACCTATATATTTTTTGGTTGAAATGTTCACCCAAAACATATCTCTCTTCCTCTTCACCTATGGTTTTTTTGGTTGAAATGTTCACTGTGGGAAAACCGCGTAAAAAATGTTTTTTGGTTTGAAATGTTCAGTGTGTAAAAACCGTGAAATTACCTTCTCATTGTCAAAAAAAAACCAGAAAAAGTTATTTTCTCTTCTTCGTTACACAGCGAATCTGCGTTTAATGCTCTGTTCATGTATTTATTGATGCGTTGGAGAAAGATTTTCTCGTTCATTTGGCCAAATGCCCATAACCATACAATACTAATAATAACGTCGGCATACCATACAAAACCCTGGAATGTCAGCATTACAAGAAAAGAAAATCAGAAAACACGTCGGCATACCATACAAAAACCTGGAATGTCGGCATTACAAGAAAAAAAAATCAGAAAACAGTAAATTTTAAGGCAAGGCTAAGTTCTTACTTTCAGTGTGCCCAATTCGTTCCTGTCGGTGACTCCAGTGTACCCATCTACGGTACGCTACATCCTCTTGATTTTGAAAAAAAAAAAAAAAATTGATTTCACTTCGTTGCGCCAACTATTGGAATGGACTGCACGGCCGTATCTGGGCATCACGAGAGTCCAGTTGCTCTCAATCGAGAGGACACGCAATTACTATTACAGTCGAAAGCGTTTCGGGTTCTTCGTACGCGCGGGCCAGTGGTGTCATTATCTTGGACCTTTCAACAGCGACATTCTTCAATATGCTTTAATATCACATCAACCCTTTCTCAGCTACTCCAATTATTAATTAAATCGGTCAGTCCAGATGAATCGGACCCTCAGCCGAGCCGAGCCGGCCAATCATCTGTAACGCCCCCCCCAAACCTGTGAAGAAAAATCTCAGCTGTGGCAGCGGCGCTAGAGTCGCTGTAAGATCCATGGCCGAGTTTATCCAAAGATTGATTCTAACGTTCATTGTCATGGCATTTCTGTGTCACAGCTTCGAATCGTGGGCATTTGCAGGTGGCCCCATTCAGGCCCCTCAGGGTGGATTCGCAGTTTCAGGTTCAGGTTCAGGTTCCCCTGCATTTGCGCCATCGAAATCGCCATTTTATTCTTTCTTGCCATCTCCCAAGAGCGCTGTCTCGGCACCCACTGCTGCTCCCTCTAACTCCATTCTTGGATCCCCAATTTCTTCCCCTGTCTATTCATCCCCCTTTGTTGCTCCCTCCAAGTCCATTCTTGGATCCCCCATTTCTGCACCTATTCATGCAACGCCCATGGCTGCTCCCTTGGCTGCAACTACACCTACACCCATTTCGAAACCTCCTGTTTCTGTTTCTCCGCCCTCAACATCCCCTGCTTTCACTCCAGTCAAGCTGCCATCTCCTTCATCGTCTCCCATGGCTCCTTCCCTCGTACCTGTGTCAGCCACGCCCTCCAGTACTCCAACCTACGCCCCGAGCACCTCTCCCGTCTCCACCGTTTCTCCGACCATGGAACCAGTATCTTCTCCCATTTATGTACCTGCAACTTCGCCTTCCCCTGCACCGGTGTCGCCATTGTTAGCACCGGTGGAATCACCATTAACCCCGGCTCCTACAGTCTCGCCTCAGATCTCTCCCTCTATCGCGCCTGTGGGCTCTCCAGTGGAAAGTCCAGCTGAAGATTCATACACTGAAGGTCCATCTCCATCTCCATCTGTACCTCAAGATGTAAGTTTACTGATTTTTTTGGGCTGAATTTAAATTTAAATTTAGAGATCTAGAGATTATACTTTACTGGGTTATTCAATTAGTCCATTTTTCTTCTCGTTTTTGAACTGGCTAATGTGATCTCTTCTCAATTGTTGAAGTCAAATTTTCGTTTTTAAACTAACCATGTAATTTATTGTTTTTTATTAATTTTAGAACCAACTAATATGATTCCTTACTAATGTACTACATTAAGAGATCAATGTGATTCGTAAGAGATTCAAAGATTCTATTGGTGGATCTACTACATTACATTTTTTAGAACCAACTAATACGATTCATTAAAGATTAGAGACTCAAAGATTACTAATGTACTATATTAAGAGATCAATGTGATTCATAAGAGATTCAAAAATTCTATTGGCCGATCTACTACATTAAAATTTTTCTTTCCGATCAACTAATGTAATTCAACTAATATAATTTATCATAATTAATTCATTATAACTGTTTAATTATTTGTCAATTTTTCAACCAACTAATGTAATTCATTATAACTGTTTATTTATTTGGCAGGACGGAGATACCTCGGCCGCTACATTCACCAGATCGGTGGCAACAGGCTTGGGCGCTGCGATTTCCTGTGGTTTACAGGTTTATGTCGTGGCGTTTCTGTAATTGCAAGGTGAACCATTAGCGAAACAGTAGATGTCGTGGAAGTGCTGTGGATCACGCGCAGGCGTTCGAGTTCGTAGTGGTAGTGATTCGATGATGTCCGTAAGTCAATAAAGAGATCGTTTGCTCCATGTCTCTCTTATATTTCATCTTATATCTTGTATTCTTCGACCATTATTTTTATAAATATTAAACACCATTGTATTGTTGACTTATTCTGAATCTATTCAAATTTTATTTTTCCACATCTCTTTCGTTTCCAAAGTCATTTTTTTTCATAAATTTTCATCTCCAAAATTTGCCAAAGTTATGAAAGTGATTAGTGTGTTTCTGCACAAGTTTTTCATCTCCGAATTTTGCCAAAGCTATTGAAGTTCTTTTGCTCTACAGGTTTCGTGCATATGGATTTAATTAATTTATTAAATTTTATAATTATTTTTAATTAATTTGAGATTTCCAAACAAAATAGATAGATTTTTACACCAGATTTTATATTGGTATTTTTAGTTTGTGATGTTTTATATTGAAAATTTATATAACACTAAATGTTTTTATTTTTAAATTAAAAATTAGGAAGTCAAGTGGTTGAAGTGGGTGAAAAATAAAGTCTTCATAAATGTAAAATTTAGATATAAGAGTTTTAGATTTATCACATTATGTTGTTTTTGAGTAGAAGTTTTTAGCCAATTTCTATGGCTTATCATTACGATATTTTGATGATTAATCACATTTTGTAATGTGATAAATTTGGAAGTCTTATATTTAAATTACTCCTCTCACATAAATTTAAAAATAAATTTAGAAAATGTGAAAATGTTTTAAAATTTATTTTTTTTCTTTTCAAGATAAATTGTAGTGTCATTAGAAAATTTTACTTAATAATACCAATTGTATTTTATTTTTTTAGTATTTATATATAATTAATAAATAATATTTAAATATTATAAATAAATTAATAATAAAATATAAAAAATAAAATTAATAATTTAAATATATTTTTTCTAAAAAAATATATTTTTTTTTATCACAATTAAATTAATCTATAAAATATAAAAAAAATCTTAAAAACACAGAAATTTAAATCTTTTTAAACCTTATAAAAAACTAAGTTGTAACCATGGATCAACGTTATATATATAAACTCTTTTGCATGGATTTCAAAATTTTCATCGTTTTCGTTTACGATAAAAAAAAACTAAGTTGTAACCATGCGGCCTTGTAGCTGTATTTCGGTAGCAACGTTTTATATATATATAATTTTTTTTTGCATGGATTTCAAAATTTTCATCGTTTTCGTTTACAATAAAAAAATAAGTTGTAACCATGTGGCTTTGTAACTGCATTTATGTATCAACGTTATATATATATATAGAAACTCTTTTGCATGGATTTCAAAATTTTCATTGTTTTCGTTTACGAGTATGACAAGGATGACAACTTTTGTTTTGATGATGAGTGGTTAGAAGAGATGAGAGAAAAATAGGATGATACAATATTTGTTGTTTATTTATGTAGTGATATTGAAAGAAATATTTGGTTGATTATTTTATTTTTATATTAACAGTGATAGTGATATTGGGTTATGATTTTATTTATTTGTGATGTGTAGCATAGCAATAATGTTTGTTTTTGTTTTTTATATTTGAAATGTAAGTATAATTTTCATGACTATGTCGTGGCCAAAATTTTAGTTTTCTAAAAATTATTGATTATGGAAATCTTTTATTCTTAGTTTACATTTGGTTTCAAGGATAAACAACATTAGCTGGTTCGAAACGTTGACCAAATCCTAATAGTGTGATTAATCTGAAAGACACTTTTATCTAAACTGGTTTCAGTTGAAGTAATTTAATTCAAATTTTCTTATACTCTGGTTAATTGTGTGTGTTTTTAGTGTTACTCTATCATTCAATATCTAGATATAATCAATCTTTTTTCTTCTTGGGGTTAAATCATTTTGTTTAAGAGTTTTTTTTTTTGTTTTTTCCAAGGAAAAGTCGTAATTCTACTAATAAAAATATAATTACATGTTACATTAGCAAGTAGTTGTCCAACAACCAATCAACATTGGTGTTCAAATATTACACAAGAAATCCTAAAAATACAAATAGGAGAAAAATCAAGTTTTTTCTCCCCTTCTCCACCTTGCGCCATTCCCCTTGTGAAGGCGAATGAAAGACAAGGACGAGTTGCTTTTCTTTTATATGTGCTCCATTATCCTTGTATGAATTTGAGGTATCCGATGAATGATGTCGTTTAGTCCTTGCGTTCTCCATTTCCATTGACACTTTTTCAGGCCTTTCCATGGATTTTTGCAAGTCAAAAGGGTTTTGTGTTTCATCATTGTACTTTCGATTTTGTCGATTTTTGGTTGGTCCCATTGGGGCAGGTTCATTTGCTACTTCTTCTGCTTCGTCCTTTGGATCTAGTGTACCTTCCCAATTTTTTTTCCTGTTATCTTTTTTTGCATCTGGAAAAGTGTTTTGCAAGTGACTAGTCTGCATGCAAATTTTGCATCGAAAAGTTGTGTTTTCATAATCTAAAGGCTCTTGTGAAGGCGAATGAGAGACAAGAACGAGTTGATTTTCTTTTATATGTGCTCCATTATCCTTGTCTGAATTTGAAGTATCCAATGAATGATGTTGTTTAGTCCCCGCGTTCTCCATTTCCATTGACACTTTTTCAGGCTTTTCCATGGATTTTTGCAGGTCAAAAGGGTCTTGTGTTTCATTTTGTTGTACTTTCGATTCTGTCGATGGCTAGTTGGTCCAATTGGGGCAGGTTCATTTGCTACTTCTTCTGCTTCTTCATCTGGATCACTGGGTGGGAATTGCCACCCTTTTCATTATTCCCATTTTTCTTTTTTTTTTCTTGTTATCTCTTTTTTCATCTAGAAAAGTGTTTTGCTAGTGACCGGCCTGCCTACAAATTTTGCATTGAAAAGTTGTGTTTTCATAATCCAAAGGCTATGTCCATATTTGTTGTTTGTGTTTCAACTGTATGCTTTTCGGTAAGCCTTTGCTGAGATCGACTTCCACACGCGTGCGAAGGTGTAGATCCTTTCCTCTAGGCGTTGAGTGTTTGTTTTGATATATTTCCCAATGTTATTCCCAATGCCTTCTAGAACACTTCCATTCCAATAATGTACGGGTACGTTGTGTAGCTTAACACAAATTGGAATTTTCGACACTGACATAGTATTTGCATCAAAATTGGGTAACCATGGAGTGATGAAGAGTCCAGTAGAACCCTAGAACTGCGGTTCCTCTTAGAGAACAATGTCTTTGAGTTCCGAGGATGCAAGTTTGACAATGAAAAATCCCTTGGAGTAGAGATGTAGTTCATAGTCTAGGGCCCAACATGTGAGGATCTTGTAGAAGAGTTTCGTTGGTTTGGGCCAAAAATAATTGAATTTGCATTTAAGTGCTTGTGCTTCATATGTGGTATGATGTTCATCTATCTCTAGTATGTCTATGGACAGTTCTGGTATGTGATTCAGTTGCTCTATAATATATGGGCTCAGGATACTTCCTATTGGTTCTGTGGGTGCTTTGTCTTTGTTTTTCCCTTGCAAGATATTCTTATAGGAGGATCCTCCTTTGTTGTGTTCCTGTCTTGAGGTATTGTTGCTTCTGGCACCCCCTTGGCCTTTTGTTTTGCCCGATTTTGAAGCTCCTCCTCTCAGTCTCAGATTGAGTATGATGGTGGACCCTGGCTCAATAATGATAATACATGATTGACCTGTGTTGTAATATTTTGCCTCCGCAGATGAGAGATTGCTGGTATGATGGGAAACACATAGTTTGGATGATCATATGTTTCAGTTTATTTACCTTATCTGATTCAGTTACCCAATGTAATATATTTTTCCCTTCTGGTGTTTTAATGAAAACTTGAAAGTGGGTAGGTGATACCTATTGCTTGGTGTTCGATGCACCTTTGTTATCTGCATTCGCCTCCATGTCTAGGATCTTCGAGATAAGTGCTTTCATTTGGTGTAGGGGGTTCCAAGAAAAACCATCTTGCGCCAAGCGGCCATTGTTGGCCTTATTCTTTTTTCCTGTAGATGAGACCTGCAACTGTTGGTTAAAGCAGAGGGCAGTGCGACCCAGTCGTCGTCTCCATTGTAGAGCCGCGCCCAAATCATCCGTAACCTGCCTAGGGTATATGGTGAGTATCCTTGCTGAAAGGCCTGGCGCCGTTGACGGGATGCCTGATCGTGTCTGCTGTGTGCAGAGGACTTCACCTTGTAAAACCCCATCCCCAACAATCGATATTGTGTGGGCTTTGTCGTCATGAATCGTGCTGGGGTCGCGAAACAATGGAGCTAGTTGATCCAGGTGGATATCGGTGGCCACCCACCTATTCCATTTGGATCCGCACCATCAATTTTTGCAGCTTTTCGCATTCAATACAACTTATAATTTTTAGCAGGTTTCCGGGTCCTGCACTCCCAGAGCTATTTTGGGCTCTTAATGATTCAGGTGGATATTGGTGGCCACCCACATATTCCATTTGAACCCCCACAATAAGTTCTTTCAGTTTTTAAGTTGCAACACAACTTACTATTTTTAGCATTTTTTTTCGGGTCATGAACTTCTAGAGTCGTTTTGAGGCTCTAAACGACGTTTTTTGAGAAAACAGGGAGCAACATGGGTCCATGGATTGATGTGGACCGATGTTGCTCACACTGAATGTTGTATTCAGATAGATCTTTCTAACGAGGTATGATACGCGTCAAACTGAGATCGTATGCCGAAGTTACGTCCCCGGGAAGTTGAAATACCAATCTACTCAAACGGGGTCCATAGTTTTGCCACTTCATCTCTTAGGGTTAGGTTTTTGGACGCTTAGAGTTCTCCATGGTTTCTCAATAATAAATAGGTCTTCGAGCCTCATTGTAACACATGGGTTAAATCATTTTGTTTAAGAGTTTTTTTTTTGTTTTTTCCAAGGAAAAGTCGTAATTCTACTAATAAAAATAAAATTACATGTTACATTAGCAAGTAGTTGTCCAACAACCAATCAACATTGGTGTTCAAATATTATGCAAGAAATCCTAAAAATACAAATAGGAGAAAAATCAAGTTTTTCTCCCCTTCTCCACCTTGCGCCATTCCCCTTGTGAAGGCGAATGAGAGACAAGGATGAGTTGCTTTTCTTTTATATGTGCTCCATTATCCTTGTATGAATCTGAGGGATCCGATGAATGATGTCGTTTAGTCCCTGTGTTCTCCATTTCCATTGACACTTTTTCAGGCCTTTCCATGGATTTTTGCAGGTCAAAAGGGTCTTGTCTTTCATCGTTGTACTTTCGGTTTTGTCGATCGCTGGTTGGTCCCATTAGGGCAGGTTCATTTGCTACTTCTTTTGTTTCTTCCTTTGGATCTGGTGTACCTTCCCAATTTTTTTTTTTCCTGTTATCTCTTGTTGCATTTGGAAAAGTGTTTTGCAAGTGACTAGTCTGCATGAAAATTCTGCATCGAAAAGTTGTGTTTTCATAATCTAGAGGCTCTTGTGAAGGAAAATGAGAGAGAAGAACGAGCTGATTTTATTTTATATGTGCTCCATTATCCTTGTTTGAATTTGAGGTATCCAATGAATGATGTTGTTTAGTCCCCGCGTTCTCCATTTCCATTGACACTTTTTCAGGGTTTTCCATGGACTTTTGCAGGTCAAAAGGGTCTTGTGTTTCATTTTGTTGTACTTCCGATTCTGTCGATGGCTAGTCGGTCCAATTGGGGCAAGTTCATTTGCTACTTCTTCTGCTTCTTCATCTGGATCATTGGGTGGGAATTGCCACCCTTTTGGTTATTCCCATTTTTCTTTTTCTTTTTCCTGTTATCTCTTTTTTCATCTAGAAAAGTGTTTTGCTAGTGATCGGTCTGCTTACAAATTTTGCATTGAAAAGTTGTGTTTTCATAATCCAGAGGCTATGTCCATATTTGTTGTTTGTGTTTCAACTGTATGCTTTTCGGTAAGCCTTTGCTGAGATCTACTTCCACACGCGTGCGAAGGTGTAGATTCTTTCCTCTAGGCGTTGAGTGTCTGTTTTGATATATTTCCCAATGGTATTCCCAATGACTTCTAGAACACTTCCATTCCAATAGTGCAGGGGTACGTTGTGTAGCCTAACACAAATTGGCATTTTCGACACTTACATAGTATTTGCCTCAAAATCGGGGAACCATGGAATGATGAGGAGTCCGGTAGAACCCTAGAACCACGGTTCCTCTTAGAGAACAATGTTTTTGAGTTCCGAGGATGCAAGTTTGACAATGAAAAATCCCTTGGAGCAGAGATGTAGTTCATAGTTTAGGGCCCAACATGTGAGGATCCTGTGGAAGAGTTCCGTTGGTTTGGGCCAAAAATAATTGAATTTTCATTTAAGTGCTTGTGCTTCATATGTGGTATGATGTTCATCTATCTCTAGTATGTCTATGGACAGTTCTGGTATGTGATTCAGTTGCTCTATAATATATGGGCTCAGGATACTTCCTATTGGTTCTGTGGGTGCTTTGTCTTTGTTTTTCCCTTGCAAGATATTCTTATAGGAGGATCCTCCTTTGTTGTGTTCCTGTCTTGAGGTATTGTTGCTTCTGGCACCCCCTTGGCCTTTTGTTTTGCCTGATTTTGAAGCTCCTCCTCTCAGCCTCAGATTGAGTATGATGGTGGACCCTGGCTCAATAATGATAATACATGATTGACCTGTGTTGTAATATTTTGCCTCCGCAGATGAGAGATTGCTGGTATGATGGGAAACACATAGTTTGGATGATCATCTGTTTCAGTTTATTTACCTTATCTGATTCGGTTACCCAATGTAATATATTTTTCCCTTCTGGTGTTTTAATGAAAACTTGAAAGCGGGTAGGTGATACCTGTTGCTTGGTGTTCGATGCACCTTTGTTATCTGCATTCGCTTCCATGTCCAGGATCCTCGAGGTAAGTGCTTTCATTTGGTGTAGGGGGTTCCAAGCAAAACCATCTTGCGCCAAGTGGCTAGTGGTGGTCTTATTCTTTTTTCCTGTAGATGAGACCTGCAACTGTTAAGGCAGAGGGCAGTGCGACCCAGTCGTCATCTCCATTGTAGAGCCGTGCCCAAATCATCCGTAACTTGGCCAGGGTATATGGTGAGTATCCTTGCTGAAAGGCCTGGCGCTGTTGATGGGATGCCCGATCGTGTCTGTTGTGTGCGGAGGACTTCACCTTGTAAAAACCCATCCCCAACAATCGATATTGTGTGGGATTTGTTGTCATGAATCGTGCTGGGGTCGCGAAACAATGGAGCCAGTTGATCCAGGTGGATATCGGTGGCCACCCACCTATTCCATTTGGATCTGCACCATCAATTTTGCAGCTTTTCGCATTCAACACAACTTATAATTTTTAGTAGGTTTCTGGGTCCTGTACTCCCAGAGCTGTTTTGGGGCCTTAATGATTCAGGTGGATATTGGTGGCCACCCACATATTCCATTTGAACCCCCACAATAAGTTCTTTCAGTTTTTAAGTTGCAACACAACTTACTATTTTTAGCAGTTTTTCGGGTCATGAACTTCTAGAGTCGTTTTGAGGCCCTAAACGATGTTTTTTGAGAAAACAGGGAGCAACATGGGTCCATGGATTGATGTGGACCGATGTTGCTCACATCGAATGTTGTATTCGGATAGATATTTATAACGAGGTATGATACGCATCAAACTAAGATCGTATGCCGAATTTACGTCATCGGGAAGTTGAAATATCAATTTACTCAAACGGGGCCCATAGTTTTGCCGCTTCATCTCCTAGGGTTAGGTTTTTGGACGCTTAGAGTTCTCCATGATTTCTCAATAATAAATAGGCCTTCCAGCCTCATTGTAACATAGTTCAGAGGTCTGTAGCTGCCACATCTCTTTTCAGAGATACGCTACCAACACCCTAGCTATTTTTATTTCCATTATGTCTGTAAGCATATTTCAGTCATTATTTTATTAATAAAATGAAGTATTGTTTCTGCTGCATCTCTGTGTTTATGTCTATTTTTGTATTTGATTGTGTTCTTGCATAAATCCGGATCAATGGTATTGGAGCGGTCTTCTCTTTCTCTATTTTTCTTTGCATGTCCCCAACGCAGTCAAGGTATAAGGAGTTAGGGCTCGATCTGGTTGAACCCTTGCAAGATCAACCTCGCAAACCCCGAAGACCTCTCATGGCGGAAGAAAAGAAAGACGAGGGAGCAGGAGATCCTATCAAAATATTGCTCGAGGAAGCCCTCGAGAAGAAAAGGAACGCGATGATAGATAACTTTGCTCAGATCCTTTAATGACTGCCCACCTACGACACATCTGCATCCAACAACCACTTTGGAGGCGCCACTCCCTTCAAGGTACAAGTAAACTTTGACATTTCTGTATTTGAAGGCCAGATAGATGCAGACGCCGTAGATAGATGGTTAAATTTGCTAGAAGGGTATTTTTCGGTCCATGATTTTTTTGACTGAGAAAAGATTATTTTTGCACTCTTCAAAGCTGCTCCCCATGTCAAAGACTGGTGGGAAACTTACTGTGAGAAAGATGACAAAGGGGAACCCTCTTTGTTCTCAGCCACACTCACTTGGAATTCGTTTCGAGACAGATTCAAGGAACAATATTACCCTGTGGGGAGCTATGAGGACAACTACATCCAATGAAGCACGCTGCGGCAGCAAAGGGATCAAGATGTGCATGAACTGACGAATTTGTTTCATACCCTGTGCACAAAGTTGGGTATTAAAGATTTAGAGAGACATTTTGTGCTCAAGTACCACAGCTATCTACACAAACACATTCAGGAGGAAAAGGAGTTTCTTGACATTACATCGCTTGGCACGACATATCGCTATGTCGCCAAGATCGAGCAAAAATTTAAGCAGAAGAAGTGAGACTTTGGATCTGCGAATCCGAAGCTAGGGAAATGTGCTCCCGAATCGAAGAACAAGTGGAATGGCCAAAGCGGAGCGACTCAGAACAACACCACAAATCCAAAGGACATGGGGAAGTGGTGTGAATTTCATAACAGGCCCACTCATAGCACAAACGAGTGTTGGACCAAATAGTCGTTGGTGGCCGAACTAAAGGCACCCGAATCAGATGCATTTTCTGATTCTGAGTCAGAACCAGACAAAGGCAATGACAAAAGGAAGAAAATCATTGATGCAGATCCTAGTGCCATTATTGCCACCACCAAGATCCAAAGGGAGGATCCCGAGGATCCAGAGGAGGGGGAGCGCCTCTTCCATTCGCAGATGTGGGTGAAGGGTTCTCCACTACAATTCCTTGTCGATAGCGGAAGCCAAAAGAACCTCATTTCAGCAGAGGTCGTGAAGCGGCTCAGCTTACTGACCATGGCACACTTGCATCCATATATCGTCGGGTGGCTTCACTCAGGGAGAGATATCCGCATCCGCCAACAGTGTCGCCTTCCTTACAACATCAAGCCATTCACAAATGAGGTATTATGTGATGTTGTTCTTCTTGATGTAGCTGATGTATTATTGGGCCAATCATACTTGTGGAGGCGACATGTTGTGTATGAGTCTAGGCCTCGTGTTGTTATTATTACTTTGGGAAATAACTTGTACAGGATATCGGAGGTAGTACTGCCTCCTGTCATCTCTTTGACTACTGCAAAACAACGTAGTAAGATTGTTTTCCAAACTCGGAAAATTATTTTCCTTAAAACTCGCTCATAGGAAAAGAAGAATATTGTGGCCACAACCTCGAGACAAGGCTCCCTTGCACGACTGCAATAGATGGACAAAGTCATGGAGGAATACGAGGACATTTTCTCTTCACTCACAGAGGTTCCTCTACACTGTCAGGACAAGCACTCCATTGATCTAACCCCCAATGCACCATTGCCTGATGTTGTCATACCTCCTGCAACTACACATACAAAATCCACACATGCACTGTTTGAGGCTGATAAAGAAACCAAATTTACTAAACGCATCCAACATGTCTTCCTACAGGTCCATGACATGTTCAACAAATTTAATACTCAGTTCAACAGAATTTGCCTCATCTCATGGAGGATCTCAACGCAATGGGGATCATTGCTTCCTAAGGAGGGAGGAATGATCGAGGTGGATATCGGTGGCCACCCACCTATTCCATTTGGACCCGCATCATCAATTCTTGCAGCGTTTCACATTCAACACAACTTATTATTTTTAGCAGGTTTTCAGGTCCTACACTCCTGGAGCCGTTTTGGGGCCTTAATGTTCTAGGAGGATATTGGTGGCCACCTACCTACTCCATTTGAACCCCCACCATCAGTGCTTTTAGTTTTTAAATTGCAGCACAACTTACTATTTTTAACAGTTTTTCGGGTCTTGAACTTTTGGAGCCGTTTTGAGGCCTTAAACGATGTTTTTTTGGGAAAACCAACATAGGTACATGGACTGATGTTGCTCACACCGAAAGTTGTACTCGGATAAATCTTTCTAACAAGGTATGATACACATCAAACGAAGATCGTATGTCGAAGTTACGCCCGAGGAAGTTGAAACACCAATTTACCCAAACGGGGCCCATGGTTTTGGCGCTTCATCTCCTAGGGTTAGGTTTTTGGATGTTTAGTGTTCTCCATTGTTTCTCAATAATAAATAGGCCCTCGAGCTTCATTGTAACACAGTTCAGAGGTCTGTAACCACCACATCTCTTCTTAGAGATACACTACCAGCACCGTAGCTATTTTTATTTCCATTATGTCGGTAAGCATATTTAAATCATTCTTTTATTAATAAAATGAAGTATTGTTTCTGCTGCATCTCTGTGTTTATGTCTATTTCTGTACATTATTGCGTTCCTGCATAAATTCGGATCACCAGTCGAACCCCCAAGGAGGAGCAGGTGTGAGGGGGACCAGATTTTGCAGGGGTCCCTAGACTCTATTGTCTGCAATGATGCAGTGTTTTGTCGATGCCCGACCACCCGCTCTTGGGGCCAAAAGCCTTCAGACCGGTGTGATGTCTCCATTCCTCTAAGCACTTGTGAGAGGTCGTCGCGACGTATCCAAGAAAACTTGACTTGCAAAACCTAATATCTCCTCTCGCCATCACTCTTCTCTCTTTCTTTTCAAAAGACTTTTGGTCATTTTGTTCAAGAGTTGGTTTCTAAACATTGCTTATTTTATTGTTGAACAATTTCCTAATTAGTTTTATTATGTGTCATTTTAATTTTGGAGAGCCTATTTTGTTAACTTATTCTAAAAAAAGTGAATTGCTCGAATTACTCTGTGTTAGATAACTTGATATTCGTTTGACATAATAGATTAGTTTATATATGCATAGACACATGCAACAATCTCCATAGGAAGTGATTTAATAGTTTCATATGCTTTTTATCCAATGTTGTATTTTTAATAAATTTAATGAAAGAGTATCTTGAACACATGACGTTTTCATGTATAATATGATAAGTTTAGACAAATCACATTTTGTGATGTGGCATATTTTAGTGATTTCAATGTTATGCCTTCTCCAACTCTTTCTAGAGATATTATTCCTTACCGGAGATTGATGATAAACTCTCTATTGGTTATGTTGGGTTTTTGCCTTTGTACTATTAACTATTTTGGTAGGCATCTTGCATTGCTTGTATATCTTTTCAAATGTGGTTATGGGCCAAATTGTGGACCAATGTGTAATATTTTCTTTTGACATTGTCTTAAGCTCTAAATTCCTAGCCTAAGAAAATATAGAAATAGTGAAGTGTCATTTGTACCATGCAAGGCATGATCATAGTCATGTTGCACATGTGAAAGATTGGTTTCTAAAATTTTGGGTGTTTATGGTTGAAAGAAAAAACACAATAATTGTTAGACGGTGTGTTTTATGACCTTAGGCTGCCCATCTTTTTGTGTTGAAAGGAGTGTTTATTTTTAGTTCTTATCCATTAATTTCCCTAGAAATTGCTAGAACTATTTTAAAAATATGTTGTGATAGTGAGTGATGATTGAAGATGGTAATGATAAACTCTTTATTGGTTATGTTGGATTTTTGCCTTTGTGCTTCTATTAACTATTTTGGTAGGCATCTTGCATTGCTTGTATATTTTTTCAAATGTGGTTATGGGCCAAATTGTGGACTAATGTGTAATAATGTCTTTTGACATTGTCTTAAGCTCTAAACTCCTAGCCTAATAACATAGAGAAATAGTGAATTGTCATTTGTACTATGCGAGGCATGATCATAGTCGTGTTGCACATGTGAAAAATTGGTTTCTAAAATTTTGGGTGCTTATGGTTGAAAGAAAAAAAACAATAATTGTTAGATGGTGTGTTTCATGACCTTAGGCTGCCCATATTTTTATATGTTGAAAGGAGTGTTTATTTTTAGTTATCCATTAATTTCCCTAGAAATTGCTAGAACTATTTAAAAAATATGTTGTGATACTGAGTGATGATTGAAGATGGTAAAGATGAAAATATGTTGTGATAGCGAGTGATGATTGAATATGGTAAAGATGAAACATATGTATTCTTTGTTAAAAATAATTATGTTGCCTTATTGTTGTGATATATATATATATATATATATATATATATATATATATATATATATATATATGATTGTTTTACTAAAGTAGTGTGCAACTAAACAAGGTAGTCATTGCTCTTGGGTGTTCACAATAAACCTTTGACAATGTGAATTAATTCTCATTGACATTGTTTGTGAAAAGTTGTAGTGGAATCGATTTGTCTAATTTTTATAAAGTGGTTTGGAAATGTGACAAAAATGACAACAATGCATCAATTTCATCACAACTTGCATCATTCTAAACTAACAAAAGTAGTTTTTAATATTTGTAACCATCTTCGCAACTCCAAAGTCCTTAGAACCCTTGGGGATCACACATTGTTGAAGTTATAAAGATTTTTACTATTCTAGATTCCACATTATTGTATAAACTCTACTCGAAAGTACTACTAAGATTCTTTGTTGAAGTCTTTGATTTGTGCTTATGAAAAAAACACGAGTTATAAATTTTTGAGATTGTGTAAATATCATGCTTTTGATTGTATTGAGATTGTGCAAGTGTTGTCATTCAAATTCGTGGTTAGTGGTTTGGGAAAATAAACAAATTTTTTTATAGTTCTGTTTTTAAAAGGTTTCACTATTACAAATATCTCAATAATTTTAATATGTTCCAAATATCACTTTTATTCTTACCCTTAGACTAGGAAAACACTATAATAAAATTTATAACACCAGTATGTCATTATATTTAAATCTTAAGATCTTAAAATTAGAAATTAAGTAGCATATCAATGATTATTTTTGAGTTTTTTTTTGTATTTGTAAAATAATACTATCTAAAATTGATATTTTTAATTTTGTAAAATTAAAAACATCTTTTTGTAAGCTTCAAATTCTATTGTTGAATCAAGAAATTACATCATATATAATCGAGTCGATATAATTCTTGTTGCAGTTTGCATTAGGGTAATGAAACCAATAACAAAAGAGAAATATCTTTGTCCAAAAACTAACAAAAAATAGGCAATGCCTGTAATATTGTCTAAACATAAAGAGAAGAAACATAATTGAGAACATATAAACACTTTAGGAAGAGTTGCTGTCATCCAAAATTGTAACCATGAGAGCAATTAGGTAGAGGTTGAGACATTTATGGGAGTGATTCAAGTGCTAGGAGAGGTATGTGTTTTTCCTTTGGTAATATGTACTTCAATTGTTGTGAGCCTGAGGGACATATTACAATACTCCAAAAACAAAGTTCTATGCACCTCTTGTATATGATCTATTTGATGAGACAATTCTCTTTTAGCTTTCCTTTTTGAGAGGGATTTACCCATGAAAGTTTTCATATCCCAGTAGAGCTTTATTGAGCATATGTATAAGTTTTTCCTCTCTTGGGCATGCCTTAGATCAGGTAGCCAATTATCTAGAGATTCAAGTATTTCAAAATCAGAGTGCTCCCTTTTAGAAATAGCTTCCAAAGAGGCTTGGTGAAGTTCCAATTGTATACAATTTGGTGTTGTCATGATACCTTTGAGAAACTTCTTAGGCTCTTTCAGGCATGAGAATTTCCTTCTCCCCAAGAGGAGGAGCCACATTAGCATATTGTGTGTTGGTGTGGCATTGGAAATTGGGCTAGAGAAACAAGGGACAACGACGTGGAAGGAGAAATGAAATGATGATTACAAGGTAGGTGGATTAAAAGTTGAGTGTTGAGAGGTGGTAGATCAAAATGAAGACTAAAAATGAGTGCGAAGGGTGTTCACAAAGGAAAAACAAGAATGAGAACCCATGTTGTAACCCTAGAGTGGATAGAACTGAAGGGGATCAAAAGGAATAGGTTAAGGCATAAGAAGTCCATAGAAAACCATTGTCCCAATGCCAATAGGAGTCAATGCATTAGACAGACTTAAAAAAGATGTTAAATGAAATTTGGGACGTAGAAATAGGGTGAATTACCTATTGACCATGCATAGAGTTGGGCGATATGGAGATGATTCATGACCCACTGAATTGCATGCAATACCTTGTACACTGCCATCACAAGCTTTCTTCCTGCCCTCTCCTGCAAAATCCTTTGAATATTAAAGTCACTCACCCATTTCTGCTAATAATAAACATCAATTTGTTGACACTAAGTTTTCTAGAGTGATTCTAGTGGGTGGGTGAATAGAGGGGGAGGTCAGGTCAAGGGGACCTTGACCTTCCCTTGGCAATAAGAAGGAAACAATGAAAAAACTTAGCGATATGAGAGCCAGGTTGGATAAATGCCCATTCGACAAGAGTGAAATGAGTCGATTGCCTTATGAAGCATGCATGTTTTCTTGCTTGAACACTTCTCAAGTTTCCCACAATGATGTCATATTTGGTATTGAATGTTTGATGTTTTGGCTTTTCGACATCTATGATGAATCATGCATTAGGAAGGTGTGAGGTGGGGCTCCCACACTTCCCTTTATTGAGTTTTGGGTTAACAGTGGAAGCATGCTCCTCGCCCTAGCTTGACTTACTCCCCTAACATCACATTATATCGCCTTGAGCATGGAAAAATTAAAAACATTTTAATTGATAAAATTGTTTATTTATATATTTATTTAAAAAAAATGAAATTTTAAGAATATAAAAAATACGATTTTTTTCAAAATAAATTTAATGCATTTTCATTTTCATATTAATTAATTTATAAAGATAAAATTCCATATTTAATATTTTTTCGAGTTTATGGAAGTAAAAACCCATTATTCTTAATAATATTAATTTCCTTTTAAATTTAATTATTTTAAAGTTTATTAAACATTGTTTTTAATTAAATTATATATATATATATACTTCTACAATGAATGTTATGAACTAAAACACGATTATATATATTTAATAATGAAAGTAATAATATCACGTATATACTTTTCCATGTATGCTTAATTACACCAAAGACTTTTTCTATTGTGAGGTTTATCCTCTTGACACTGTTCAAATTCGTCGTCTTTGAAATAATCTTGAACATGTGTCCATCTCCAAGCATGTGTTCCTCCCCTCCATTTAATGCCTCCGTACTCGGTCCCCTGCGAGTTCGAATCTCTGAGAGCCTAGAAATGGCCCTTTCCATGCACAGGAAACTACCCACTATTGCAACGTTTTTCACCAGTGTTATTATGTGAGATTAATACCCTAACAAACACGCAAGAATACATTTCCAATATAGCTAACTTTGTTGGCAATTTGGCATTATGTACGCAATTCTTTAACACTGATCTGGCGAAGGGAACGAAAAATACAACCTACTATTTAGTGAAGACAAATTAAGGAATTGAGGAAATAATATAATTGTGAAGTTTCATTATTCTTATTCTTTGTAGCTTAAGTTATTCTACACGCATGGGCATAAATGGGAGCAAACCAAGTCAAATAATTATGTAGAAATGTGTTGAAATTTGCAACAAGAAACAATGAAATTGGCATCCAGAAACAACACACACTGGTGTGGGATCATAGGTCACAGAGTGATGGGTCCTAGCGATACATTAGTGTGCAACCAATTGATTAAATAAATTGGAAAATTGATTGTAGTCTTATCTCGTAACAACTTGTAATAGTTAACTAAGTGTGATAGAATTAGTTAGCTTAAGAATTTCGAGTTGAGGGTCTAAGGATAGGCATGTTGAGTGATTCTATTATTAACAGGGTCCAATTGCAGTTGTAGCACTAGTGTAGTGTGGGTGGGATTAGTTAACTCACAATAATTGAGTTAAAATCAGTTTAACTAGTTCTAACTGTTTGATGAGCTAGTAGAAGATCAAGTGAATTAAAATAGATTTAGTTCACCAATAGTGATCTACCAAGTAACTGGTGATTCACTATTTATAGCTACATACATGCTAATTCTGGTGGAGACCCAGTTGAGACAAAGGTTCAAGGAAAGTAAACTATCAATTGTATTTTAGGCAAACTACCCAGGTACAGTTATAAAACCATGAGAATCCCATGATGAATTGCGCAATCAAGGAAGGCTGAATTTACTATTTAATAAGGGTTTAATTCTCTAGGGATTGCGTACGCAGGGTAGGCTGATAATTGGCTATATGTTTGTCCAATTTTGCCTAGATCAGTGTGAAGCAATTAGTAGAGTGTATGAGGTCGTGGTGATCACAAATACATTGTACTGTTTCATTATTCCTTGGTTGATTATACAATAAAGATGAGTGGTTTTGAGCAGTTTCTTTCCCCAGGAATATCTGGTGTTGTGTATTGTTTTAGTACATTACATGAACGAATTGAATTCATTGATATAATTTCTACATTTTATTATAGCTCTGTTAGAGATTTTCTACATGGTATTGGAGCGTCAGGAATCACAATAATGGAGAAGAAATTGAGTTTGTGTTGAACAATATTCAAATTTGCAGGTACTTTATTTGGAGCTATAAGCGGATCAAGATGTCTTTCAATGGCTTGAGACTCAAATATGCACTCGAGGGCAGTTCAAATTATATTGCATGGAAGGACATGATGGAGGCAGTGTTGGAGGACAATGGGTTGAAGGAATTCATAGATAATGATATTCTCAAGCCCGCAACAGTGGATGCCCAACTTCTTGATGCATGGTAGAAGAAGGTAGCAAAGGCAAGGAGGATCTTGTTAGAGGGAGTTAGAGATCACATTATCTCGAGTCTCCATGGAAAGAAAACTCCATATGCTATGTGGAAGGCCTTGATAGATCTGTTTCAAAGCAGCAGTGACTACATAAAATTGGAACTCAAAGACAAGCTCAGGAAAATAAAAATGGAGAAGGGTGACACAATCTAGAAATACTTGACCAAGTTCACTCAATGTCGAGATGAGCTTGGAAGTGTGGGGATTACTGTAGCTGATGATGACTTGGTGAGCCTAGCACTTCTAGGCCTCCCCAAGAGCTGGTATAGTTACTAGGACTATGTGAATGGGAGGGAGAAGTTACCAGATTTTTGCCCTCCTGAGTGTGAGGGGGCGCTGAAAGGTTAGCAGCGACGACCGTGGAGTGCTAGTGTGTAAGGGTGAGGCGAGCGCTGTGAGTGGGGGGGGGGGGTAAGGTCGTGGGGAGGGGTGCGGTTTATGTAAGGGGGGGGGGGGGGGCGGCAGGGAGGGGCGAGGTGTCGAAAGGCCGGGTAGAGTTGCAGGGGTGAGCGTGGGTAAGGGTTGGCAGGGTAGTGGGGTAGTGAGCGAAAACTGTGAGTTGGTGCGTAGCCTGAGTTGAGAGCGGAGTGAGGGAGGCGTAGAGCTTGGGGAGGGTGTATGCGGGTTGCAAGTTGCAGGTTGGGGAGGGGGGTCGAAAGGCCTGATCCCAATTTTTTTATTTTTATTTTTTCATTTTATTTATTTTTAAATTTTTTTTTTTTAAAACAACAGAGTAGAGCAGATTTAAGGAAATTTCAGCAAGAATTTTTGGCAGAAGTTTTCATAAATATACAACAAAATAATTTGCAGAAATAGGAGAATAATTTGCAAAGATTGCAGAAATTGCCAATAAAACCCAGAATTTTTTTCCAGTAGCCCAACAACAGAGAATTGGACTTTAAAAATGCAGAATTTTCCAGAAAATTTTAGCAGTAAAAACCCAGAAACTTCTTCAGAAACCCAATTTAAACAGTATTTTCAGCAGCTCTCCAAAATGGTGCATAAATTAAAGTGCAGAAATTGCAGAATAATGTGCAGTGAGAAAACCTGCAGAATGCTCCCAAATGCTGCTCTTCTTCAAGACGGAATTTCTGAATGCTGCTTCTTCTCAATGCAAATTTCTGAATGCTGTAGAAAGATTGATGAATGCGGCAAAAAAGACTGTTGTAGAAATCTCTGAGTGCTGCAAAAATTATCAGAATTTTTGCAGATATGCACAGGCCATAAACACAAATGGCTCACTCAGGGTTGAGTTGGTTATGAACTTACTAGCTCCGATACCATGTTAAACACACACATGGCGTGAGCGAAAGATAAACACACACAACAAGAAAGTCAACACACAATAGAAGGATAAACGTGTAGCTCCTTTATTTTCCATCATACATGATGTACATTTATAGTACAATGGTGCGACTCTTGGTTTCACATTTCAAGGTCACTTAGACTCCATTGTGACTTTTCGTCTTCCACACCTACCCATCGAGAATTAGGTGTTCAACACAAATATAAAGGTTTTTGAAAGGAGCTTTGCAAAGTTCATAGAAGGTGAAATTTAGGGATTTATAAGAGAATAATTTTTTTTGAAGAAATATGGCAACAATGAGTTTCCAACTACAACTTCCCGCTTTTACAGGGAAATATTATGATGTGCGGACCATTAATATGGATACTATGTTGAAGGTGCATGATGTTTGGGATCATGTCAAGTTTGAGTTTTCAAAACCTCAAAATGAAGCAGAAGAACGAACTCTCACTAATGCAGAGAGGGAATAATGGAAGAAGGACAAAAGGAAAAATGCACACGTGTTACTGTTTATCTAGCAAGGATTTGACCGAGTAGTAATCCAGAGGATTATGATTACATCTTCAGCAAAGACAACTTGAGAAACTTTGGCGACAAATTATCAAGGTATGACCAAAGTCAATATTGTTAAATTGCAGAATACTAAGAGATATTTTGGAAGTCTACAGATGAAGGAGACAGAGGACATTAATTATTTCATTAATCAGGTTATGTCTGTAGTAAATTAGTTAAAAATTTATGGTGAATATATTAAAGAAAAAACAGTGATTGAGAAGGTCCTTAGATCTTTGTCTACCAAGTTTGATGTTGTGGTAGCAGCCATAGAAGAAGCCAAGTATTTTGAAACACTAACAGTTGATGAGTTGATGGGATCACTTTTATAGCATGAAGCAAGAATAGACAGAAATAAGGATTCCACTCTAGAAACTAATTTCAAAATTCAGGTTTCTAGTTCAAGAGAAAAAGGTCGAGACAGAAGTAGATCAAGAGGTAGAGGATGAGACAAAAGATATGGTGGTCAAAGAGATGGCTGAGAAGATCATGAACATGAAAGTGGAAGCAATAACAAAAACTTCAACAATAATCAAAGAGTTGACAAATCAAAGGTGAGATGTTATTATTACAATAAATTTTATCACTATGCTCGTGATTGCAGGAAGAAGTTAACTGATCAAGAAAACCGGAGAGCTAAAGTTAGTACAGGAAATACCAAGTCCATGTTCCTAGCTTGCCATACCATGCATGAACCTTCTGATAACGTGTCAATATTAGATAGTGGTTGCAGCAATGACATGATAGGCAACAAGAATTTGGTTGCAAAATTTGAACAATATGTGAAGACAGAGGTAAAGTTGGGGAATGACAAGACTGTGAATGTAGATGGAAAAGGAATGGTAAGAATTTTGATCAAGCAAGGAGAGCCAAAGACAATATCATAGGTATATTATGTCTTTGGACTCAAACATAATCTGATAAGTGTTGATCAACTGACGTAGAAATGATACAGAGTTATCTTTCAGGGACAATACTATGTTATTTATGAAAAGCCCTCAAGCAAGCGGCTGATAGCAAAGGTGCAGATGACGAGGAACAAATTCTTTCCTCTAATTATGAATTATAGTGATCAAGTCAATTCTTTTAAAATTTCATGTTCTAATGATTATTGGTTATAGAAATTTTGGTTTGGACACTTGCACTTTTTTGGTTTAATATGGTTGTAATAGAAACATATGGTCAGAGGATTACCTCTTATCAAAGAACCTTCTAGTACTTGTGAGTGTTGCATCTTGGGAAAGAAACACCGTGAAATTTTTCCAAGGGGAGTTGCATACAAAGCAAGACAATCCCTTGAGCTGGTGCATACAGAGTTGTGTGGACCTATGAGGACACAATCGATTGGTGGAAGTTGTTACTTCCTCACTTTCATTAATGATTATAATAGAGATACTTGGGTTTACTTTATGAAGCAGCAGTCTGAAATTTTTGCAAATTTCAAAGAATTCAAATCCTTAGCATTAAACCAAAGTGATCGGCAGATCAAGGTATTGAGGTCATATCATGGTGTAGAATATGATTCAAGGGCATTCCATTATTACTGCAAACAACATGGAATCAAATGACAATTTACAACTAGGTACACACCGCAATAGAATGGTGTAGCTGAGAGAAAGAGCATAAACATTATGAATATGACAAGGATCATGTTGAAAGGAATAAAATTGTCTAACGATTATTGGGAAGAAGAATTTGCATGTGTTATTTATGTGATAAACATCTCCTACAAAGAGTGTGATGAACATAGTACCAGAAGAAGCATGGTTAAGTATGTCATGAAACATACCTCATCTCAGAGTTTTTGGATATGTAGCCTATGCACATGTACCTAAGCAGATAAGAGGAAAATTGGATGATAAAAGTGACAAATGCATATTTACTGGTTATAATGAGCAATCAAAAGCTTACAAATTATATAATGTTGAGATTCAACAAGATGATGAGCTTAGTGAAAAGAGTCGCCTTCACTAATTGGGCCCCATAGGCTATTTTTGGCACAAAGTCTATTTTTAGACATGTCAATCATATTCTATGAGTTGCAGGATGCTATTTGTGGATGGTTGGTCAAGTTGGAAAAATAGATGGACTTCTATTTTTAGACATTTTGGGCGAAGCCTATTTTTAGACTGTCAGTCTAAAAATAGACATGTCGAATATTATTAGCTCTTAATAATATTTGGACTCTAAACATTATCTTATTCTTTTGGAGCACTGACATTCAGTTAACAGATTGTTCAGATCAGCTAGCTGAAGGAATTACGAAATTCCTAGAGCTACTGGTGGTTCATGCATGGAGGACTTCAGTTAGAACTCAAGTGGCAGAGTTTGGTGGAGTTGGAGAAGTAGTTGGTGGAGTTGGTTTCTAGTTTAACTACACTTGTGGAGTTAAACTCAGTTGAATTGATTGTGTATATTTATAACTGATTTATACTTTCAGTGGAGTTGAGTGAATTAATTAGTTAAATTAATTCACTAAATAATAACTCATTATTTAACTGGACAAAGACAACAGTTAACTACAGTGCATAACAGATCAGTGGAGAGATTGGTGAAAGAGCAAGTGTGACTATCAGTTGTGACTATAGTGTTGCATTGTATGCACCACACATTCATTGGAGATGCCAATGAGGATTTCGTGAGCAAGGCTGGAGCAATTCTAACTCATCCAGAGCCATTCTTTAGTAGGGATTGCGCAGTAGAGGCAGGCTATCAGGAGGGCAAAAATCAGTGCAGATTTTTGCTGATTGTTCTTGATTGGTGTGTAGCGATTGTATTGTACTGGGAGCTTGATATGATCAGCTTTGTATGAAGATTGTTACATGATCTCTATGAAATATATTATATACAGATAGTTGGGGTTTTCAGCTTCAGGCTTTCTCGTTAAACAACTGTGTTAATGTGTGTGAATTTGTATTGTCTCATGTGTGCATTGCAATCTTGATTTAATTTCCGCAAATGATCAATGGTGGAATAGATTATGTATTTTGCATGAAGTTAAAATAGTGTGAGATAAGGAGAATCTTGGACATATAACATATAAGTTATATAATTTCTACATGGTATCAGAGCAGTGTTGATCATTGGAGGAGATTGCAATTATTGAAGCGGTTGAGTTTTGTGATGGTGGAATTCGAATTTGCTACAGTGTTTTCTTGGTGTCGAAGTTGAGAATTCATTGAAATGTATTTCAACAGATTGCGAGGAGTATGCCCTTGAGGGCATCTCGAATTACATAGCATGGAAGGACAGGATGGAGGTAGTGCTAGATGATAATGGGTTGAAGGAGTTCGTAGATGTTGATATTTCGAAGCCTGCTTCTAGCGATGCAGCCGCAGTTGACGCATGGCAAAAGAAGGTGGAAAAGTGTCGAAGGATTCTGTTGGAAGGTGTGAAGGACAACATTGTGTCCAGCCTTCACGGGAAATCCACTCCATTCTTAATGTGGAAGGATTTGACAGACTTGTTCCAAAGCAGAAGTGACCAGAGGAAGTTGGCGCTTAAAGACAAGTTCAGAAAAATAAAAATGGAGAAAGGCGACAGTATTCCAAAATACCTCACGAAGTTTGTCCACTGCAAGGATGAGCTGGGAAGTGTGGGGGTTACTGTTGATGAAGAATATTTGGTGAGCTTGGCTCTCCTTGGGCTTCCGAAGAGTTGGCATAGCTACGAAGACTCTGTCAATGGACGGGAGAAACTACCAGGATGGGAGCGACTTTGGTTGGATCTTGTGCAGGAGGAGATAAGGCGGAGTACCAGGGATGGATCTTCATCGAATAATGAAGATGAAGAAAATTACGCTGTGGCTGCCAAAGCTCGGAAAGGAAAAGGGAAGAAATCTTCCAAATCCAAAGCTAAAGGCAAGAAGCATGATTTGTCCAAGGTGAAGTGTTTTCACTGTCACCAGCACGGGCATTTCGCCACTAATTTCCCACAGAAGAAGAAGAATAAGAGCGCTGCTGGTTCTGCAACAGGAGAGGCCTTAGCCTCGCAGTTTGAGCTCGAATTTTCTTTGATCGCATGCTTGGTTTCAAGTTTGATGGGATCGGTGTGGTTTCTTGACAGTGGTGCGTCTTTCCATATTACCGGAGACAAAGATTTGTTTAGTGATCTGGAGGAAAAGGATCTTGGAGTGCACATCGAGATGGGCGATGATGGTAGTTACAGTGTGACTGGTATCGGGACCATTTCCTTTGAGAGGGAGTCCAGTAAAATTTTCATCTTGAAGGATTTCATGCATGTTCCAGGATTGAAGAAGAATTTGATGTCCGTGGCGATGCTGGAAGACAAGGGTTATGATGTTGTTTTTAGCGAGGGAAAAGCTTTCCTACACCATAAAACAATTGGTCAAACCAGGAGGATAGGGATTCAAGTTAAGAGTCTTTATCAATTGCAGGTAGATGGCTGCGCTGCAATGGCAGGCAAAGCAGAAGGAGTGGTGAGTCGAGATGAGGGCGAATTGTGGCACAGGAGATTGGGCCATCTTCACCATGGCGCTTTGAAAATTTTGCAGCAGATTTCTACCGGGCTTCCCAAAGGTACACTTGCGAAGTCAGATCAGTGCAAGGGATGTACTTTGGGAAAATTTGTGAATACCACTTTTCATGAGAACGATAATCGTGCTTCGACGATCCTTGAGAGAATTCGCACAGACGTGTGTGGACCTTTCTCGGTTGCTTCAACAACACAACACAGGTATTATGTGCTATTTTTTGATGACTTTTCTCGTAAGTGTTGGATCTTATTCATGCATAAGAAAAGCGAGACATACTCAAAGTTTTGTGAGTTCAAGGCACTGGTTGAGAAAGAGTCAGGGAAGCAAGTGAAAGCTCTCTGGAGCGATAATGGTGGTGAATACATCTCTAGCGAATTCAAAGAATTCTGTAGAAAAGAAGGAATTCGAAGATAACTCATAGCGCCTCATAACCCATAGCAAAATGGGGTCGCTAAGAGGAAGAACATAACGATCGTGGGTGCTGCACAGGCGATGTTGCATGATCAGGGCCTTCCCATATACTTGTGGGCTGAGGCATGCAACACTGCAGTTTATGTGCAAAACTATTGTCCTCATAGAGTACACCCGAAGAGGCGTTTTCTGGTAAGAAGCCTGATATTTCTCATTTGAATATTTTTGGCTCACCTGTTTACATTCATGTGACGAAGGATGCTAGGAAGAAGCTAGAGCCGATCACAGAGGTTAGGATATTTGTGGGGTCCACATAAACACCCCACAATTATCGTGTGTATTTTCCAGACAGTCAGATGACTATCGTGCGACGGGATATCAAATTTCATGAGGAGAAAGCCATGAAGTTGTCGCTTGAGAGGGAGCTACACTTGCATGCAGAGGAGGAGCTACTTGTTCCTAAAGATGAGCCTCAAGATGTGGATTAGCCACAAGAGGGGTTCATGGAGTGGAAGAAACCACTCATGCAGCGCCAAACATCAGAGGGCGGAAGCACACTATAGAAGCTGAGCGACTGAATCTTGATGCAGTACAGAATGTAGGAGTTCCTACACCACAGCGCAGACAAAGACAGTCACCTGACCGATTTACTGGATACATGGCTCTAATGAGCAAGTGTATCGTGACGGAGCCATCCTCTTTCGAGGAATATGTGGAGGATCCCGCATGGGTAGATGCCATGGTGGAAGAGTATGATTCGATTGTCAGAAACAATGCATGGGAGATTGTTCCAATGCCGGAAGGGAAATCAGTGGTAGGTTCGAGATGGATCTACAAAGTGAAGCAAGCTGCTGATGGGAGTGTTGAGAAGTATAAGGCAAGATTTTTTGCTCTGGGCTTCTCACAGATCAAGGGGATCGACTATGAAAAAACCTTTGCACATGTCGCAAGGTATTCTTCCATACGGACCATCCTTGCTCTCTTAGCGTAGATGGGTTGGCACATTCATCAGATGGATGTGAAGATTGCGTTCCTCAACGGAATCGTTGAGGAGGAGGTGTACATTGAGCAGCCTGAAGGATTCAAAATCTTCAGCAGCGAGTCACTTGTGTGTAGGCTCAAAAGAGCGCTGTATGGGCTTAAACAAGCACCTCGTGCTTGGTACACACGGATAGACAGTTATTTCACCGGACTTGGTTTCGCCAAGAGTGAGGCAGATCCAAACCTATACCGGATTGTGGTGGAGGGTAAGATTTTGATCATTGTGCTTTATGTAGATGATTTAATACTAACGGGTGATGAACTGTTGATACACTCATGCAAGACAAATCTTGCAAAGGAGTTCAAGATGAAGGACTTGGGCCTCCTTCATTATTTCTTGGGATTGGAAATTTGGCAATGGAAAGGTGAACTGTTTGTATCTCAAGGAAAGTATGCCCGGGAGACACTGGAGAAGTTTCACATGCAAGGCTGCCAGCCTATCGACACTCCTCTTCCTGGTGGTTGGAGGAAGGAGGATGCTACATCGACAGAGGTAGTGGATGCCACTGTTTATCGACAGTTGGTTGGTTCACTCATGTATTTAGTCAATACACGACCGTACATATGCTATGCAGTGAAATAGCTTTCACAAGCGATGGTTAAGCTTACCAAGCTCTCTTGGAAGGCAGGCAAGCATGTCCTGAGGTATCTCAGGGGCGCATCTAAGTATGGATTGTGGTACATACAGTCGGATGAAGTGAAGCTGCATGGCTTCACAGATGCAGATTGGGCAAGAAGCCCAACGGACAGAAAGAGCACATATGGACGGATTTTCAGTATCGGATCTACAACATTTTCTTGGTACAGCAAGAAACAAATATCCGTGGCACTCAGTTCAGCGGAGGTCGAGTACATGGCAGCAAGTTTGGTTGCATGCGAGGCTATATGGATGAGGGAGATCTTGGTCGATTTGTTTGGTTCTCATTTAGATCCCACTGTGATATATTGTGATAATTAGAGTTGCATTAAACTCTCAGTTAATCCAGTATTTCATGATAGATCTAAACATATTGACATCCGATACCATCATATCAGAGATTGTGTGCAGCAGAGGATCATGTTGCTTTCTTACATTCCTACAGAAGATCAGGATGTAGATATTAAGTTGAAGGCGCTCACCAGGAGAAAATTCGAATACCATAGAGACAGGATCAGGGTGGCAGATAATCCCTATCTTGTTGAGAGGGAGTGTTGAGATTCAACAAGATGATGAGCTTAATGAAAAGATTCGCCTTCACTAAGTGGGCCCCGCAGGCTATTTTTGGCACAAAGTCTATTTTTAGACTATGTATATTTTTAGACATGTCGATCATATTATATGAGTTGCAGGATGCTATTTGTGGATGGTTTGTCAAGTTGGAAAAATAGATGGACTTTTATTTTTAGACATTTTGGGCGAAGTCTATTTTTAGACTGCCAGTCTAAAAATAGACATGTCGGATATTATTAGCTCTTAATAATATTTGGACTCTAAACATTATCTTATTCTCTTGGAGCACTGACATTCAGTTAACAGATTGTTCAGATCAGCTAGCTGAAGGAATTACGCAATTCCTAGAGCTACTAGTGGTTCATGCATGGAGGAATTCAGTTAGAACTCAAGTGGTAGAGTTTGGTGGAGTTGGTTTCTAGTTTAACTACACTTGTGGAGTTAAAATCAGTTGAACTGATTGTGTCTATTTCTAACTGATTGATACTTTCAGTGGAGTTGAGTGAATTAATTAGTTAAATTAATTCACTAAATAATAACTCATTATTTAACTGGACAAAGACAACAGTTAACTACAGTGCAGAACAAATCAGTGGAGACTCAATGGAGAGATTGGTGAAAGAGCAAGTGTGACTCTTAGTTGTGACTATAGTGTTGCATTGTATGCACCACACATTCATTGGAGATGCCAATGAGTATTGCGTGAGCAAGGCTAGAGAAATTCAAACTCATCCAGAGCCATTCTTTAGCAGGGATTGCACAGTAGAGGCAGGCTATCAAGAGGGAAAAAATCATTGCAGATTTTTGCTGATTGTTCTTGATTAGTGTGTAGTGATTGTATTGTACTGAGAGATTGATATGATTAGCTTTTTATGAGGATTGTTACATGATCTCTATTACATATATTATATACAGATAGTTGGGGTTTTCAGCTTCAGGCTTTCCCGTTAAACAACTATGTTAATGTGTGTGAATTTTTATTGTTTCATGTGTGCATTGCAATCTTGATTTAATTTCCGCAAATGATCAATGGTGGAATAGATTCTGTATTTTGCATGAAGTTAAAATAGTGTGAGATCAGGAGAATCTTGGACATATAACACATAAGTTATATAATTTATACATATAGCCCTATCACAAGGAAGATCATAATCAACAGAGATGTTGTGTTCAAAGAATAAGAGTCATGGTGTTATCACTCTATAATTTATAATATTGGTAAGACTAAATTATAAAGAACAACATCAAAACCACTTGAAGCCTAGGATCTAGCCCTCCTAGACTCAGAGAGGGATCTCTCTATATAATATTTGGATTTGTTTTAAGATTTCTGATATTAGGCTAGTTAAATTAATTGTGAGAGTTTTTTTTGTTTGATTGTTTGTTGTTGGATTTAAGGGGCTCCTTTAAACAATTTCCATTAGGCTATGGAGTCGAAATAGGCTAGGTATATGCATTAAATTCCAGACCGAATGCAAGACAAGTTAGCTGTGAATGATGGTGTTTATAACTGAGTGAAATTATGAAATAGAGAAAACGTTTTCAGTAATGACTTAAGAGAAATCAAGAATTCTTAAACCATACATTTGAAGAAAACATCAAAATTGTAAAGATAGTTAGAATTAAGATACCCCGAACAATAAATCTTAATCTGATTTTCTTGTTTTACAATTAAAATTTTAAATGGTGCACATGAAAGTACTACAATGGGAAAATATTAAACATGAATAAGTAAAAACATCACCAGGATAACACAACACATGAATCTTGCAGACTGATCTCTTTATTGATGCTCCAGCTTGAAAAATTACAAATACTTGCAATGAAAAGCACTTACAAACCAGGGTTTAACCCCTAATACTAAACAAAATGCTATATTTAAACTATTTGCAACTGATTTCCGTTATCAAAAGGGCAATCGGTTCGTTTATTACAGAGTGACTGAAATTTGACCTGTGCGTCTCATGCATGGACGCATTGTAGCAACTTTTTAATAGATGTTTAAAATTTGTTATGAAACTATTATTCAGTGTAACGAAATTTTTAATAGATGTTTGAAGTCATTATAAAAGCCTTTATTCAATGTTGTAGTTGCTTGCTGTGTAGGCAAATTCGATACTGCGGATGTATATAATTTTTTGAGCTGCCTGTTTTGTCATCATGCTGAGTTGTCATCCTCCCTGGAGTCCACATAAATTTTTCCATTTCTCTTGAGTCAGAATATTAGCTCTATTCAACTTTCTTTAGACTTCATCGGCCTCGGTGTACTTCACAAATGTTGGCCTCAACTGAAAGATGTGCCTAATTTCATGTTGTATGAAGACATCATTTCTGATAACTTCATAAAATTATTTCCTTGTCATGGTGTTCTTCATATTTGTATGCTTTGAAATCTTGTGAGCCTTTTTACATAATCTGTCCTAGGCATCAAATTATAATTGATAACAAATAGGGAGGGTAATCCCTTTTTTTTCAGTGGCTCAAACCTATTGAAAAATCTACTTACCTCGATCTACAATAGATGACATCTTTCTTCTAGCTGTTGTTCAACACCTTTTTTACCTCAAGTATGGCGGCTGTTCTATTTGCTACTTGCAATTGTTCCAGCGCATGTCTGCTTTTAGAATTTAGGAATCTAATGATATTGTTGGCAGTTTGGGGCTTATCCCCAAGTTCATCGTTTGTCTTTTCAATGGAAACTTTCACTAACTCAATTAAATCCCTTTGTTAAAAAATTATTTGAATTGATGGCCATATATCATTAATAGATTCAATTAGATCCAACCAAATAATTTGTTTAACTCTTCCTACCATTCTTCCAATTGAGGACTCCTGAAGGGACTTTTGCAAACCTTCATTTAACTTTTTGCTGATCTGCAACCCTATGGCTTGTGCTGAATCTTTCCTTTTAAACTGCTCTTGTAGGTCACTGAGTTGATCTTTCAATTTTTTGATTTCTGCCGTCTGTAAGGACATGTTCTCCATTGCCTTAGCTAGTTGCTCAGTTCCTTCTCCTTATGTACCTGTAGTTGTTGTAGGTGCTGGAATCACTGTAAGAGGAATTGATTGTAGGGGAATCATGGCCTTAGCTTCTCCTTTCACTGCTTCCTTCATTGCATCTCTTATTGATTTATGTCTTTCTTTCATCATTTTCTCCATCTAACTCTCCATTTTCTTAATTTGTTCTACTTGTTTGACAATTATTTGGAACATTTTTGTCTTCTGTGTTTCATTTTCTTCTATCTCCTTGGCCATAGGATCTTCTGTCACTGGAATCTTGAGCCGCTTCCTCAAAGCAGCTATGTCTGCATTCTTCTTCTTCACAAGTGCTGCTGCCACTACTATGTTTGATGGATTGTACCCGAGTTGTATCACTAAATCCTCCAGAGACTTTATCCTAGAGTCTTTTTCCATGGAGGAGATATTTTCCACCTTCAACTATGACTGTGTGTTGGACAATGTCACCTGCAGTTTTGAGAGAGTCATGGCTGTACTAGTTAGTTTGGAGGAGATTATTTCTCCTGTCTACTTGTGCATCTCCATTTGGTCTATTGGATGAATGTTCTTTGTGTAAAACTGAAAAGAGGTCTTCTTGTAGCCTACCACACCTTTGGGCTGAGGAATTTGTGTTTCTAGGGAGGTCATCTTAATTCTCCCCTTTTCAGAGTCAAAAGCTGAAAGAAGCCTGCTTTGGGAGCTACTTGTTTCTTTACAAAAATGATTATATGTGTTGGTCTTAAGAAACTTATTCTTCCTTTTGATCTCCTTGAATGTATCATAGATATCATCCTATTTTTGTCCTGCAGTGATAGCAGATGTTGGAGTCTGCACATTATGATGTTGGAAAGACACAGTGGCAGAGGATGTTGAGAGATTTTTTTGGCCACCTGCTAGAGATGCACTTGGTGAATCTCTAATTGTGATAACTATTTGCTGGTATTTCTCACTACTTTGGTCAATGTCCATGTGGATTCTGGCCCTCTTCCTGTATGTCGTTTTGAATTCTTTAGTGGAGGGATCAATATCCATGTCTGTTTGATCTTCCTTCGTCCTCTTGCTCCCTACTTCCTTCTCTGGTTCCTTTCCTTTGCCATCATGTGCTCCTGCAACTTTTCTTTCTTTTGGAGTTGGTGTTTGAATCCTTGAAGTAGAGATGACCTACTCTTTTGCCTCCTCGAGTGTGTTAGATGCCCATTCTTCTCTGTTCATATACTGCTCTATCTCCAATCCATGAGTATGAATGTTGGGATTGGATTTGTTTTCCACCCTCTTCTTGGATATGCTCCCCATTGGATCATAGGACCAAGTGAAACTATGCGTGAACTTCATCTCCTTCAACATCTTATCTACCTCATCCCCTACTACTCTGCATTTGCAAATAAATGGATCAATTAGTGATTTGGTCGTGAATTATGAATTCTTCTTGGCAGAGACAAAATGCACCTCATCTGTATTTATCATTTGTCTGATATATTCAATTGCTAAGATTCTCAACTTATAGGGTGCCAATTCACTGCCATAAACCCTGATATATGTGTAGTTTTTGTAGAGGTACCAATTTGCTGTTCTAATCTGCTCTGTCAACTGCATTACCTTCTTTATTTCCTCACTAATCCTAGGCTCTGTAGTACTGCTGAGTGCACTGATTTCTGGATGAATAAACAAATCTACAAATCTCTTGTATGAGTAATGATTCTTCTTCTTCATCAATAAGGTAGTCTTGAAAATCACTGAATGGGGCCGAGACTCATCATTCAACTTCATCATCTCAAATTTAAACCTGCTGGACTGAAAATAGGAAAACATGTACACCAACACAGAGGTGTATTTGAAAACCTCCTCTATTTGAAACTTTAGGAACTGTTCATGAATTTCATCTGCAAGAAAATGAGCATAGTTTAACATAACAGTGGGCTTAGCATCTGAGGAGAGGATAGGTAAGAAACCAACCATGGATTCATCTACCCACTGATCATTGTGGTACCCCAATAAGTAAGATAAAACACTAATGATGTGCTGGGTCCTATAAGGAAATATGGATGAAGGGTATGGGGGTTTTTCATAGGGATTGGGGCATTTATGGCCAAGAATAATTCCAAAGTTTTGGCCTTGCTAGAAAATTCAAATTTTTGGTATAACTCTCTCAGGGCCTCATAGGAAAAGGGAATGGTATTCTAAAAAATGGGGGCCTACATCATCTCTTGAATGGATGGGGCATTGATGTAAAATAAAATTATTCCTGCATGGTTCACTATGGCTCTTCAGTTAATGTCATAGCATGATTGACATTTTTTGATTAGCTCAGGGAAGTTATGGGTTTTAGGAAAGATGTAATATGGAAGCTTGGTCTCCCATAGGACGATATCATCAGCTTCATCAAGGAGCTTATCCTCGAGCCAACAGTAGACATCTAACAAGTCTAAGTCTGACTCTGTCTCGTGGATTTTGTAGTCTCCGTTAGCCAGGGGGATATGATCTAAGTCTACCTAAGGATATACCATGGGATTGAAAGGTTGCTGGTCTTCCTTGGGAGGAATGATTTGTTTTCTGTATCTTCTTTCTCAACCTGCAATGAAAAATGGGATGCAATAAAAATGGAGCAGAGAAGGGAAAATGATATAGATCAGCACTGAGGAAGGGAAATAATAGAAGGGGAAGCATGAACAAAGCTGAGGAAATGATAGGAATCTGTAACAGGAGTTATTGTGAGCTAACAACCTTCTTTTGATGAACAACAAATTCTCTTCAATAAGGATTGACTATTTCTTCCTGTGAATCAAATACCTATAATTTTAACAGTATGAGGAAATAAAACTCTACTTCTGGCGTGAATTCAGGTTTTAACACGTAATTGGGGTTAACCATTGAGTTGGCGCGGGTCCGTTGGTTAACGATCCGACCATTTATGGCGCAATGGGCTGCTGGAGGGAAGAGATGTGATAGGGTAGATTGGATAGATGAAGGTGGATGTGGCGTAGCAGCATTGGTAACGGTCAAACAGATGTGGCGGTTTGGTTGACAGCGGAAACCGCTTTTCGGAGGGGGTCGAAGGCGGCCGGTGGTAGGGGGGTGCGAACTCTTCTTGACACAACACGTAGGAGGAAAGATGGTATGAGATACTGCCCATTTCAGAGCCCCCCCCTCCCCGTGTTGTTAAAGTTCAGAGGGTGAGGGGAGGCCGAAAAGGGTTGAGGAGCGTCAGATATGAAGTGATGAGAGGAGATGTCAGGAAAGGTGCGAGATGGTTAGTCGTGGATGTGATGTGGTGATGGGATGGTGGGATCGGAAAATATGTATGTTGGAGAGTAATATAAACTTTAGGATAAAAGAAAATGCAAGAGTTTGGAGGTTAGAACAAAGGGATATTAATACTTTGGAACTTAAGATAAAATTTAAACATAAAATATGCCCAAATGACTTGGAACATAAATTAGTTCCAAAATTTAGAATCTGATTCATTTTTTAAACCTTTGAGTGAAAACACTCTCTGTTTTGATTCCCTTCATGCAGCATAGGAAAACACACTTTTGAAGATGTACTTTGTAGAATAAATTTCATATTTTCCTTCCATTTTTCCTCTTCAACATATCTACCTACCCAAACTAATCATCTATCATTTTTCTTCTTGTTTTCAGGGTGCCTTTGGACTAGAAAACCACAGTCACCTACATGGAACTCCTGCATTACTCTATCTCCATCATCCTTAACTAAACATTTAATAAAAATACCTGCAATATCTTTCCAATACAAAACGTTGTCCAAAATGCATAATTTAACAACTTTAAGTTTTAGAAATATAGCCTTTGTTTTAGAAAAACCAGGAGGAGAATTCAGATTTGACAGTACATACAAAATATCAGCATACCATGGAGAATTCAGGAACACTTGATCAATCGGTGGAGTTGCCAGTTCCTCTTGATCATCTAATGAGTGTACCATGTTGATGTCTAGTGCGTGAAAGTTTGATTTTGCCATCAATTTAGCTAATACTTGGCCTTTAATCAACTTGGTAGGCTTTATTTCCAAATCATATTCTAAGATCACTGCAATCCATTTTCCTCTTTTTTCATCAGAACCGTTTTGTGTTAAGATATCTTTGACAACTGCATTTGGAACATAAGCAATGATATGTGAATGTGAAATATAGAATCTAAAATCTTTCAATGCTTTAACCAAGGAAAAAGCATGTTTTTCCACGATATTATATTTCAATGATACATCTCTTAATGCCTTGATGAAAAAAGCTATTGGCTGCTCCTGTCCTTCACTGTTTTTCTGTAACAAAACATCAGCAATAGTATGTTTAGAAGAAAAAGAAAAAATCATGAAATATTTAGTGAAATCTGGACTGATTAGTACTGGGGCTTTTGCCAATGCTAGCTTGACTATCAAAAGTTGTTTTGCTTCTATGGTCCATTTTATTTCTGATTCTTTCTTGAGCATGTTGGTAATGTTCCTTAAAAGTTCTGCTAAGTTGGGTATAAATATCCTTAGGAAGTTGATTTTACCAATGAATGATTGGAGTTCTTTAATATTTCTGGGATGGATGATTTTTAATATTCCTTCAATTCTTCTAGGATCAATTCAAATTCCATCTTGAGAGATAATATGACCTAACAATTTTCCTTCTTCCAATCCAAATAATGTCTTCTTAGGATTCAAGGAAATTTCGAATTTCATACATTTTTCAAAAACTCTTCTCTAGTGTGCTAAATGTTCTTCATCAGTTTTAGAAAAAATAGTGATGTCATCCAAATAAATCACAATAAAGTGGCCAATGTCATAAGAAAATGCAATTTCCATGGCCCTTTGAAAGGTAGCCCCAACATTCATTAATCCAAAGAGAATTTTCACATACATGAAAGTCCCCCAAGTAGTTGTAAAAGTTGTTTTATCTTGGTCATCAAGGTGTACCAAAACTTTATTGTAACCAAAAAAACCATTTAACAAAGATATCCTACTGGAACCCACTACCCTTTGCAATATGTGATCCATTTTTGGTAAAGGGTAATTATCTTTAAGAGATACTTTATTAAGATTTATAAAGTCAATATAGAGTCTAATTTCGCCTGTTATCTTCCTAGTTGGGACAAAATTGGAAACCCATTTGGAGTATCTGAGTGGTACTATGATTTCTGATTCATACATATTTTTAATTTCTTTCTCAACTAAAGGCATCAAAACATGATTTATTCTTCACAATTTCTATTTGAATGGTTTTTGATTTTCTTTAATTGCAATTTTATGTTGAATGATGCTGGTATCATAAGACTTCAAATCCTCATATCTCCATGCAAACACATCAATGAATTCTTTGAACAGGGCTATATATTTCCTTTTTGCAATAATAGGCAGAGATTTAGACAATTTGATGATTTTGGGATTATGTTCAGTGCCTATATTACACTCCTCAATATTTGCCACCGTTGGTTCCATTTTGGGTTTCTTTTCCACATCATTAAAGTCAAATAATTCCTCTAAAGGGACCAACCCTCTAGGCAGATTATTGCCTTTGAGTTGGAGTATTTCAAATTCTTCTTTTTCCAGGTATTTTTGATTTTCTGTGTTATGTACAGTTTTGTTATCTGGAATATTTACATTGGTATTTACATCTAAAATAGAAATTTCTAAAACAACAGTCTCTAAAACAACAATTTGTTTTTCTTTAGTACTTTGTTCATCTGTAAGACCGTCTTCCTCACAATCCATGTCTATATTACTATCTTCAAATTCATCTTTATATTGTAGGAACCTCTCGATTTGTTTGTCACTGCCAAAAACCTGCCAGTACCTGATGTTATCTGGCATAGAAGGATGATGTTTGACCTCAATTTTATCTTGTTTATTTGGGTGAGGCAGTTTACAGGTACTTGCTGAAAAAGCTAGGCCATTTGCTAGGACATTCTAATTTCTGGGAATTAATGCTAAATCATATTCACCAAAAGTTCTCAAGAAATCAAGGACAACATTTCTATAAGCTCTTAATATAGGATGTTTTGCTGCATATAGTCCTTTAACTTGTTTTATGACCAACTTAGAGTTGCCATGCACATAGATTCTTTTTTATCATAATTTTTTCAACATTTGTAATCCCAAAAGGAAAGCTTAATATTCCGCGATGTTATTTGTGCACTGAAAATTTAATTTGTAGGAATGACCCTGTGCACTATTGTTTCCTGCATTATACACCCAAATGCCTGCCCCTGTGCTATATTTTCCACATGAGCCATCAAAACTCATGTTCCAAAGAGGTTCATTTGCTAGATCTGGTTGTTCTATATGTATTTGACTGTTATTATTTTCTGTGGAATCATTTTATATATGGGAAAATTGTGAATCAGTGATTCCATCATTATACAAAATGAAAGAATAAAGGTCAGTGTGAACATAGTACAGAGGGTAATTGTGAGGTGTCTCTTGGCTACTTACCATGTACTTCATTAATGTTTCCCTATATAGTATTCTTGGTTGACCAAACACCAGAATTGTAGCATATGTCTGTCCAATTGTAGGGTCCCTTGTAATTTTTCTCCCCATGAGCGAGATAGAAGCATTCCATATTTTGGGGAAATGTAAGCTACAACAATTTCCATCACTAAACTCTTTGCAAGTATTTGGGCTAGAGTGACACAAAGATCTGTAATTAGACCTAGGCACATAACTTTACTAGATTCAAAAGAGTATAGATATTTTTAAGGTCTAGTGATTTCAAGGCCAAGTTTCTCCATGACAACCTTTGGCATAAGGTCATGTGATGCACCTGAACCCAACATGGCGTTATGAAGAATCTTGTCATGAATGTTTAAATTGACATAAAAAGGAGGGACACCTCCTTCCTGGGGTTTTCCATTAACTTCTAGCCCAAACTACAATTCAGGCTGGTCATCATTTAAATTGACAGTCTCTGTAACCACCCGTATATTTAACACTTTCAGGACCTAAGATCTGTAGACATTTTTGTTGATTAATTCAGTGAGAGGGATGGAAATCTTCACCTTTGCAAGTTCACTCTCAATACTGAATGGTGTTTGAGTTTTCAATGGGTTTGAAAAACCAATTCTTTCAGCCTCTATTCTTTGGGTAACTTCAATCTGTTTTCTTGTACTAGGGATGTCTGTTTGAGCGTTTTTGGTAGGAATATCCACTGCTTTCTTGGTATTGTTTTCTGTGTTTTTATTTTCTGGGTTATTTGCATTTTTCTTGGCGTTTTCTGTTGTTTTCTTGACTTCAGTTTCAGATACTTTCTTGGTTGAATTTCTTGAATTCCTGTTATTAGAAGTATATAAAATTTTATTGCTTCTTAAGTTGTATTGTATGTGGACCTCCATAATGGAATTCTTAAAAACCAGTTTGTAGTCATCAGATTCTTTAGATCTGAGGTCTGTTTGGGTCAGTGAAAACAAGCCTTGATCTTCTTCAGTGATGAAAATAGAATCATCTTCATTAATCCCCATAAAATAGATATGATTTTCCTCAACATCCTCCACTATTCCTTCATCTTCATCAACATAGTTTTCTTGAAAAGGAGGACTAATATGCTGATCAAGACCTCTTTTATCTCTCTATCTAACCCGTGGGGGGTTTCTTCTTAGGTTATGATTTCTATTTTGGGGTACTGGTTGATTTTCTCTGGGTAATGCTCTTTCATTCAAACTAATCCTCTCCATCATCCTTTCCATAGTCCTTACCAAATTATCAAATTTGGCATCAGATGTAGAGGCTACATGTTCTTCTCTTATTGCGACTCTCCTCTTGGTCCTCATCCTAGCCCTTTTGGCTAATAAATTAGCTTCTACACTCACAACATCTTTTTTCATTTCCTCTAATTTTGATGAGTCTCTTTCCCTAAGCTAATAGGCCATGTACGGGTCAAATCCATCTAGGAATTTAAGCAGAAATATCCCTTGGGGTGGCTTCATATTAGCAGGGAGTGCGTTGTATATGCTGTTAAATCTAGTACAATAGTCTTGCACACTCTCTTCTAGATATCTCTTAGTAGTTTCATATTATGATAAAATCTGCAGTGGATTTTTCTTGACTTCCCATCGATTTATAAATGTTTGGTGAAAAGTAGAGAGATCATGAATACTATTGGCAGTTAAACCTTTAAACCATTTTCTGACTCCACCCCCTAAACTCTTGGAAAACATTCTCAATTTGACACTGTCATCATCAATTTCTTGCAAGTCAAAACAATCATTTATTTTATCTGTGTTGCTGGGCAGTCATAGGATTAGTGCTATCAAACTATGGAATCTTGGATTGGTAATCCTGGGGTATAGGGGGTAAAGGTACTGGCAGCACCAATGGGGCATATCTAACTGCCATGATTGGTCGAGGTGGTGGAAGGAGATGAACGATGAGGGAATTTGGATGGGTAGAGGTATGGAATATGGATGATCAAAAACTGTAAGGTCAGTCCAATTCTGAGATTTGGTTCTAAAGAGACCTTGTTCAAAATGAAAATCAAATTGAATGTCTTGCAAAGTGACGAAGTTATCACGTAAGGAGCTAGATCTGTAAAGAACTCGGTTACTGGTTTGATTTTCTGTTTTAGGAGTTTTCCTCAAGATTTTCTTAGGATTGTCTACAATGGGATGGGGATTCGGATCTGGATGGGATCTAGCAGATATTATTTTGGGAGCCAAACTTCAGTTCAAAATCGCAGAAAAACTGATTGTCGAAGACTGAAAGAAACCAATCTTTAAAAGGAAGATGTATCATACATTTCTTTTTAGCTAGGGTTTTATGAATTCAGATGAAAATTGGAAATTTTCAGTTATGTTACCTAGTATGGTCACCACTATGTTATCACTCTATAATTTATAAGATTTGCAAGACTAAATTATAAAGAACAATATCAAAACCATTTGAAGCTTAGGATCTAGCCCTTCTAGACTCATAGAGGGATATCTCTATATAAGATTTGGATTTGTTTTAAGCTTTCTGATATTAGGCTAGTTAAATTAATTGTGAGAGTTATTTTTGTTTGATTGTTCGTGGTTGGATTTAAGAGGTTCCTTTAAACATTTTCCATTGGGCTATGGAGTCGAAATAGGTTAGGTATATTCATCAAATTACAGACCGAATGCAAGGCAAGCTAGCCGTGAATGCTGGTGTTTATAACTCAGTGAAATTATGAAATGGAGAAAACGTTTTCAGTAATGACTTAAGAGAAATCAAGAATTCTTAAACCATACATCAGAAGAAAACATTAAAATTGTAAAGACAGTCATAATTAAGGTACCCCGAACAATAAATCTTAATCTAACTTTCCTATTTTACAATTAGAATTTTATGTTTAATTCTTAGTTAAACTGAGAGGGGGGGGGGGGGGGGGTGAATCAGTTTAACACATACATGGAATTTTAAAAATTTTCTCTTAAAACTTATTTACACCTTCACTTCATGATCAACTTAATATGTGAGCAATCTTTATTAGTGAGTAGCAAGTATCAAACAGATTTGTTAATGTAACAAGAGTCTTAATATGTGAGCAACAAGTATTAAGCATATTAGATAAACCACATCAACACATAGACATCATGCACAGAGACACCAGATATAAGTGGAAACCCATAAAGGGAGAAAACCACATTTTATTATTGTTGTGATGCAAAGGCAAGCTCCAGCTCCCTCTCGCCACTGATTTTCTGTAGGCACCAACCTACATGAGGCTCTTACCTCAATTCTACAAGCTACAACTTGCAAGGAAGCTCCAACTCCCTTCAATTTTCTGTAGGCACCAACCTACAGGAGGCTCCAACCTCAGTCAGCTACAACTGACAACTATCAAGCTTCAACTTGATAGGGAAGCTCCAACTTCCTCAATTTATCAACCGGAATGTTTGCTGATTTACCTCAGATATCAGCTCTGTTCTGTAGCATCTCTTTCTGCTCTTCTTTTCTTTATCTTCTCTGCCTCAATCTTCTATACTCTACATTCTCTATATTTACTCTCTCTCTCACCTCTAGCAGCTTTCTTATTTTCTTCAACTCTTTTCAATTTTGCTGCACACTCTGATCTTCTCTCATTCTATTTCATCAACATTCTCCCCTTGGATATTACCCTGTTTTATACAAAATAGCTTCATGGATGTTTGTATTCTACTGGGAATTCGGAATGGACAGCCATGTCTCTTTTCCTTCTGCCTTCTCATCTCTTTTATCTGCTCATTCAGAAAATATAACTGTAGGTACCAATTTAACATTACAGTGGGATATTTTTTCTCTTCCGGAGACTTGCCAATGCATCACAACAATATAAATTAAAATCATTTTCATTCAATTACAATGAAAACTCCAGCTCACTCATTGAACCTCTTGGCTCGTTGCGCATTTGTCTTTTCTTTGACTGTGTCTTTGTCCCTTTCGGCTCTGTTTGTTTCCTTATTCACTGTCACAGGGTAATGACCATCTGTCATACATATGTAACTGTGCTTTTTATATCAAGCCAATTGATTCTTGGCACAATAATAAAAAGACGTTTTGATATGTGCACTGCCGTGGTGTAACAACTATGTATTTGTAACAACGCCTTTTATATATAACACAACTTCAGCTCTCGGCATAATAGTAAGAGCCTGTTTAACATATAAAATTCCCTTTCGGGCCCACCATCAGAACTTTGTTTTGTGCTCCGATGCGATGATTCTCCTTCGATGATTTCCGATTGCGATTACACCCTTTGCGATTGTTCCGATGCGATTGATCGCAATCGCAAACTTCATTGCTATGTTCCACTACTCAGCCTTCATGCCGATGCGATGGCTCCACTCTGCATATATATATATATGTGTGTGTGTGTTCTCCAACGGAATGTAAAAACCCATGAATTCACTTTAGTGAATGCCCAACATGCACCTCATTTTCTATAAGTTTTGACTTTAGCACAATATATAAATATATCACCATGTATGCATATTCCCCAAGTCAAGCGCTATAAACATTAATATAAGGGGTCGATTCCATTTAATCAATAGAATATCATATATCTAGGCCCACTTGCCACGTTTTCCGATGCTATACATTACTCCTCGACTTCTTCCGATTGCGATTGATCGCAATCGCAATTTCCATTTGAATGTATCGACATTCCAATGCTCCGATGCTCCGATTCCGATGATTCACTGTTCACTCAATTGTGCCGATGCGATGAGTCGCAATTGAATTCTTATGATTGTGATTGGATCCTTTGCGATGGTTGCGATGCGATTAATCGCAATCGCAACTTTCAATATTATGCTCCGATGTTCTTCCCTTACTCCGATGCGATGCGATGTGATTACTCCGATTGCGATTAATCGCAATCACAAATTTTAGTTGCATGTTCCGATATTCCTATGCTCCGATTCTCCGATGCGATTAGGCCGGAATTTAAACACATATCAATTATGGTTCATAGATCCATCGGGTCCAGACTTTCATCGCAATCGCAACTCTTTGTTTACATGTTCCTCTGCACAATTTTTCTCTGATGCGATTGGGAAAGGGTCCCACCTTATGGTACTTTGGTTCTTTCGATCATAAAGCGCTCCATACAAATTAATATATATGCTTTGGACCTTTGTGTATAAGGCGCAATATATGTAATGCGCTGCATATATATATATATATATATAAGCTTTATGTTTCAGCTTTAGTGTATCCTCCAGCGTGGGTAACGATTCTCGGAATATATACTTTGCTGCTCGGGTTAGGATTCTCGGAATTTTGTGTATTCTTCCGCCTGGTTTGCGGTTCCCGGAATTGTGTTTATGTATCCTTCCGCCTGGGTTATGGTTCCCGGAATTTATGTTTAGTGTATCTACCAGCTGGGGTAGTGATTCTCGGAATAACGACTCTGCCTCTGCTTCTGCCTTTCTGTGATAACGACTCTGCCTCTGCCTCTGCCTTTCTGCGATAACGGATCTGCCTCTGCCTCTGCCTTTGCCTTTCTGATTCTGCCTTCGCTTCTTCTGCCTCTGCTTTCGCTGTACCTCTGCTGCTCGACCTCTGCCTCTACTGCATGACCATTTCATAACTTCCTCTGTATTTTCTGTCTCTGCCTCTGCTGCTCAACCTCTGCCTCAACTGCTCCTCTGCCTCTGCTGCTCGACCTCTGCCTCAACTGCTCTCTGTAAATATTACCTGCTGTCTTTTGCTGCTGTTCTTTGCTTGTCTCTACATCTGCTGCCTCCTTTGTCTGTCTCTATCTTTTTTGCCACTATTTCCATCAATGAAAACATTTCTAACAGTCTCCCCCTTTGGCATTGATGGAAATACACTTCCTTTTTTTGCCTATTAGGGTCCTTTCTCCTGTTGGTTGCTCTTCCTCCCCCTTTGACATCAATGGCAAGGGGTTTGAATTTTTATTTTTATTTTTCAACATTTTGTGCATTTCCTCTCTCTGAGATCTTCTGACTTTGTATGCTGCTGCTCCAACCTTTGGATTAGATTCACGTCGGGTTCACCACTGACCCTTTGGCATTTTTATTGATTCTTTTATGCTGTATGTATTCTTGTCATAATCCTTTTGATCCTGAGGACCTGTTTCATGCTTCCCTTGCTGGCTGATCTCCCCCTGGAATGATATTCTCGTTTCTGTTCTCCCCCTGAAACTGTGCTTTATCTTCATATGAGAGAGTAGCATCTGCAGATACTACCCCTTGTCTATTTCTCAAATATTCAAATGGTTCTCTAGCAAGCGGTTTGGTAAATATATCTGCTGTCTGTTCTTTTGTTGGTACATACTCCAGTTTTACTATCTTCTGAGCCACTTGTTCTCAGAGAAAATGATACTTGATTGGGATATGTTTAGTTTTTGAGTGAAGCACAAGATTTGTAGATATACTTATAACACTTGTATTATCACATTTGATTGAGATAGGTTCATCAATGCTTACCTTCTTGTCTTGGAGGGTTTGCTTCATCCACATGACTTGTGTACAACATGCTGCTGCTGCTATATATTCTGCTTCTGCTGTAGACAGAGAGATAGATGTTTGTTTCTTGCTTAACCATGACACCAGCCTTTCTCCTAAATAGAATGCACCTCCACTTGTGCTTTTCCTATCATCCACACAGCTGGCCCAATCTGCATCTGTGTATGCTGTCAAAGTAAAGCTTTTGCCTTTAGGATACCAAAGTCCATACTGTGTTGTTCCTTGTAGATATCTAAATATTATTTTGACTACCAGAAGGTGGTTTTGTTTAGGTGCTGCTTGATATCTAGCCACCAGGCCTATTGCTAGCATGATGTCTGGTCTTGATGCTGTCAGATACAACAGACTTCCTATCATGGGTCTGTAAAGTTTTTGATCTATATCAGCAGATCCATCATCAGCACACAACTTGCATCCCGTGATCATGGGAGTTGAAACAGGTTTGCAGTCCTCCATTTTGAATTTTTTCAACATTTATTTTAAGTATTTTTACTGTGAGATGAATGTGCCTGTGTTCTTTTGCTGAATTTGAAGTCCTAATTAGAAACTGAGTTCTCCAATCATGGACATCTCAAACTCTGATTTCATCTTCTCACCAAACCCTTTTGCTAGATCATCTTTGTTGCTTCCAAACATAATGTCATCAACATATACTACAACAATCAGGAGTTCATTTTCATGGGCTTTTATGTACAGATTGTTGTCTACTCCACCTCTCTTAAAGCCTTGTTTTAGAAAATATTTATCCAGTCTTGAGTACCAAGCACGAGGAGCTTGTTTCAGTCCATATATAGCCTTCTTCAGTCTGCACACATAGTCTTCTTTGTCTGTTAAAGAGAAACCTTCTAGTTGTTCCATGTAGACTTCTTCTTCTAGATCTCCATTCAAAAATGCAGATTTCACATCCATTTGGTATACCTTGAAGTCTTGGTAGCATGCAAAGGCCAGAAACATTCTGATGGCTTCCATTCTGGCTACAGGAGCAAATGTTTCATCATAATCAAGTCCTTCAATTTGTGAATATCCTTTGCAAACTAGTCTAGCTTTATTCCTGATTACTTGTCCTTGCTCATTCATTTTATTCTTGAATACCCATTTTGAGCCAATGATATTTTTCTCAATTGGTCTAGGAACTAGTTCCCATGTATTGTTCTTCTCAATTTGGTCCAATTCTTCATTCATTGTCTTCACCCAATACTTGTCCTTGTTGGCTTCTTCAAACTTCTTCGGCTCTATTTGTGATAACATGGCTATGTATACTTATTCTGTCTGTTCTGTTAGCTGCCTTCTAGTTTGAACCCCTACTTTCTTGTCTCCTATGATCTGATCTTCAGGATGATTCTTCTGAGTGTATCTTGAGGGGGCTTTCGAGCTCAGCTCTGCATCTTCTGTTGTCTTGTTTGTTTCATCATCATTTTGGTTTTCTTCTTCATGGTTGTCTGATGGACTGAAGCAGTCTGTATCTCTTGTATTGTTTGGAAGTTCTTCATCAAATCTCACGTCAATACTTTCTACTATTTTTCGAAGAGTCTTGTTGTAGTACATGTACCCTTTACTTTTGGAAGCATATCCTAGAAAAATCCCTTCATCTGCTCTTGCATCAAATTTCCCAAGACTTTCATCATTATTCTTTATGTAACACTTGCTTCCAAATATTCTGAAATGTTTGATTGAAGCTGGCTTTCCATGCCATAGTTCATAGGGAGTCTTGTCATGGCTTGGCCTTAAGTGAGCTTTATTAAGGATATGCACTGCTGTGTGTACCGCTTCTACCCAGAAGGTTTGAGGAATATTATTCTCTTGCATCATGGCTCTGCAAATTTGTTGAACAAATATGTTTTGTCTCTCTGCTACTCCATTTTGCTGAGGTGTCCCTGCAATAGTAAATTGTTGTTTTATGCCATATTCATTGCATAGATCTGCAAAGTCATAATCTGTGAATTCACCTCCTCTGTCCGATCTGATGCATTTTAGCTTGCATCTTGTCTGATTTTCTGCTAATGCTTTGAATATTTTGAATTTTTCCAGAGCTTCTGATTTATTCCTTAGAAATGCAACCCATGTCATTCTAGAGAAATCATTGATTATTAACATGAAGTAGGATTCTCCACTTGGTGTTTTAGTTCTTGCAGGTCCACACAGATCCATGTGCACAAGCTGGAGTGGTCTACTTGTTGATAACTCATCTTTGGCCTTAAATGATGTACGGGTCTGTTTACCCAATTGACAAGATTTGCATATGGTATTAGAAGGCCTTTTTATTTCTGGCATGTCTCTGACCGCTTTCTTTTTGCTCAGTCTGATGATATGATCGAAGCTGAGATGTCCCAATCTCTTATGCCATAACCATGACTCCTCAAGTTTGCTAGATGTCATGCTTCATCTTCCTCTTTCACGATGTAAACATTGCTCTCTGTTCGAACACCTTTGAGCAGAGTCTTACCTGTGGTGTTTGATCTGACTTCACAGTCTTGTGCTCTAAAAAGAACTTCGCAGCCTTTATCACACATTTGACTGACACTCAACAAATTTTCTTTCAGCCCATCTACAAATAGTACATCTTGGGCCTTACCTCTACCATTATCTAAGCTTATTGAGCCCTTTCCCTTGATTTTTCCTGATTTATCATTGCCAAAAGTAACATTACCAGTTTTCTTTTCATAAAAAGTTATAAATTTTCTCCTGTCTCCAGTCATATGCTTTGAGAAGCCACTGTCTAGGTACCATTGGCTTTTCAGATCTTGAGCAGTTAGAGCCAGGTCACACTTATTATCCTTCTTTTTCCACTGGAGGCATCCTTTTGTTTGGTATCTTCTGTAAGATGATGAATCACATCCTTTCAGAGGACATTTGGAAGGCATATGTCCAACTTGATTGCATATACAACATTTGATCATAGTTTTTGCAGAATTGTGAGTATGAACAAAATTTCTTTGATTCATAAACCTCCTTGAGGTGTTGAACATCAATCTTTGTCCACACTTTCTACATTCAATAATTTTATGGCAAAATTCCTTACAATAAAAACAATAACCATAGAAATTATTTGCATACCTAATGTAAGGTTGTTTTCTCCATTTGTTTGTTTGAGACAGTATATTCACTGTATGCATCTTTTACTGGTTTAAATTACTCCTCCTTGCATGACAATATGCAGCAATGTGTCCCTGCTTGTGGCAGACATAACAAGTGGCATTCTTCATAGGAGGGAAGAATCTCCTTTGATGGTTTTCAAATTTGACATACTCAGGGGCATATAAGTCTTTTCCTGTTGTTTGAGTATTTCTTTCATTATTTTTTATTAGAGGATTTTTCTGGGTTCTGTCTCCGGGTGAAAATGTGAAGCTGGGTTACACTTTTTGCCCTTTTTTGAGAAAAAATTTCATTTTTTTCGGTTCTTCAACTTTCTGCAAACTATAACAATTTTTCTGTGTAGAATTTCATTTTGCGATAAAAATAAAAGTTGTGAGAAATTTTGTTAGCTTCTATTACTTATTTTTTGAAATTTTTTTATGCGGATTTGATATGTCAACTTAGCGTTTCTTTGAGTGTGTGTTTCTTAACCATCAAATGATTCATAAGAAGTCATGTTATGACGCAATGTTGTATTCATTGAAAATTTGTGTTTTTGAAAAAACAAAATGTGTTACAACAATCTAGACAGAGTCTACTTTGTTTTCGTCATATTTACAAAGCCAATGGATGCATATCATAATTATTAGAATTTTTTGAACTGGTCCAATACGAAAAACTGCGTATTTTGGATATGTTTCGCGTCACAAGAAATTTCTTAACATATAAGTTATAAACTAAAAATCTAAAAGCTACCCATTAGAGACGACGAACCAATGTAATGCCCCATAATTTTTTCAATTTTTTTTACAACGTATTTTAGGAGATACAAAATTTTGATTTCACTGAATCACAATGACCCTCAGAAATTGTTTGCACCCATTTTATTAGAAAAATAATTAAAATTAATAAACGTTCATGAAATTCCATAAAAGTTATATTTCCTGAAAGTAGATTCAATTCTGAAAATGCTTGTCTTGGTTCCGACAGTTAATTAACAACCTTTCATGGAGTTTAATCAGTCCAAAGTTGCAGAACCGTATTCAGAGCCTGGTTTTTGCGTAATTGGTGACGCGTTAGTTCGGCCGAACTATGTTTTCCGCCAAAGGCTCGTTAAATCTAACGTCTTAATAGTTCGGCCGAACTTTTGATCAAAATTTCTGCCGAACTATTGTATAACTCTCCGTCAGCCGGAAAGTTTTGCGGAGCCCCCTATTAAAACACATTTCGCGTCAATATAAATTGCCGCGAAATGATTCACAATTTTCGCACATTTCGCACACTTCATCTCATTTTACAAAGATCTTGGTTTGGGTTCAAAAACTTTTCTTCAAAGTTTGGGTTTAAGAGCATTTCTTGGAAGCAAATTGATTTTACAATTTTGGGTTTAAAGAATTTTTTTGGAAGACATTTCTTGGAGGTATGTACTTGTTTTGAGTTGAAGTAAATATTTTGAGCTTCGTTTCATTTTTCTCTCGAATTTTTTAAAGTGTGTGTTTTGTATTGGAGTATGTATTTTTTACAAAAAATTTACACTGAATTTTTTTAAATTAAATCTTTTGTGATATTTTTTGTAATTGAGTTATTGTCTAATTTTTGGAAGGAAATTTTTTGAACTTCATACCCTATTATCATGGGAAATCGAAGAACTTGTGCGAGAAAATATGATCGAAAAAGAGACCCTGAGGCACGTAGAGAAGAAACGAGACAATCTCGCAAAAGAAAGTTAGAAGCCCTCTCAAATATTGAAGAGGAAAATCAACCTCAAGCAGAAATTGAAGCATGTATGTAAATGTAAATATTATGATCTATTGATATATTTAAAATTTTCCTAATGTAAAATGTGAAGCTTAATTTTTATTTGATGAACTAATTTGAAAAATATTTTGTTTAATGTAAACAGACGGAGATATTCCTCAAAATATTGAAGAAGAAAATCAACCTCAAGTAGAAATTGAAGCAGGTATGTAAATGTAAATATTATGATCTATTGATATATTTAAAATTTTCCTAATGTAAAATGTGAAGCTTAATTTTTATTTGATGAACTAGTTTGAAAAATATTTTGTTTAATGTAAACAGACAGAGATACTCCTCAAAATATTGAAGAAAATCAACCTCAAGCAGAAATTGAAGCGGGTATGTAAATGTAAATATTATGATCTATTGATATATTTAAAATTTTCCTAATATTTATTGACATATTTATTAATTTAGTGATTTATTGAATATGTACTATTTTTTTGAATATGTACAGATGAAATCACTATCGATAATGAGATGTTAGAAAATGTTGACACTCACACATATGGAGATAAAAAACCTGACCATGTTATACGATATTGTGTCAACCACATTTTTGAAGAGTATTTCTTAAATTAACGAGTGACAGTTCAGGCTCAAATGTTGAAAGGTCTCCTATCATTAAGGAAATTAAAAGAAGCGACAACACTATTGGGTATTCGAAAATCAACCAAAGATAAAAAAATGAATGAAGAGGTGATAAAAAATATGAGTAGTGCTCCCCGGATGCGGGTGAATTCAGTTGATATGGGAAATCGAGGTGGTCTGGTCGGCGCGTGGCAAAGCCACATGGTAGCCGGCCACCCGCATTCATTTCACCCCGGTGTATTAACTCCATGGTATATCACCCTACTCGGCATTCAAGCCGGTGGGGAAGACGAGGTCGCTACCATTACTCAACGCCGTCCTCCACCTGCAAACGCATTCTCGCCTTCTCGATGTTTCGCTGCTGGGTTCTGCATTTCATCTGGACTGTCACAATGTATAATTCCATTGCTCCTCTCGGCTCTGGATGTCCTCCGGAGGCCAAGATTGCTATCTCCCGAACTGCTTTGGGTTGGAGGTGTAATCTCCACTGCTGTGTGGAATTCATTCCTGGCTCACATTATTCTCAAAGCACTTTGTGCCCCTGGCTTCTTGCAGGTCCGCCTCAGAACTTCTCGCCTGGTCCATCTCTGCATCCTCCGCTGCTTTTCTCTCCGCCCCAGTTGCATTCTCCTCGTAAGAACATGCCTCGGCTTAGGCACAGGCTCAGATGCCGCCGAGGCAGCACCCGAGCCAGGCCTGCTTCCAGGCGTCGCTCCCCCTCCAGTTCGAGCTCTCCGGCTTCTGTCTCTCCTCGTCGTGCTTCTCCTCGAGCCTCGAACAGGCGCCGAACCTTGCCGCTCCATCACCCTCCCTCTCCTCCGCATGGTGCTTCTTTCCCTCCGCCACCCACTGAACCACACAATGTTGAGTCTGCCCACCTAGTTAATCTGGCCACGACTTTGTTTCACTTCCCCTGCCTCACTTCTCAGCCCATGGTGGTAGCGACAATCACTGTGAAGTTCAAGGAGCTCCCTCAATTCGGTTCGACGTCCCTGTCTCCGGGTGTTCAGCTCCGCCCACCTGGGTCTGACCAGGCTTTCCACACAGCTGCGCAGAACTGCTCACACGACGCTGAGGGAGGCACGCATGGCGGTGGCAGTACCAGATTCCCAGGCACGCCCATGGAGCAGAACGAAGTAGGCGCGGCAGCGAATCCCACTCAGGATGATGATGATTATGAATATGGATGCCGAATCGAAGAAGAACCCCCCTCCGACGATTATGGTATTTAGGATTTTCATTTTTTCTGTATCTTTCAGGTCAGAGTTCTTGTCTGGATGGAGTCTTCAGAATTTCTGGCCTGCGGGCTTGTTTAACCACTGTTACAGTCCTAGGTCTAAGTTTAATGATGGTTCAAACTGCTACAGTTCTAAGGTTTTTTGTGTAATGCTGGTTTCCTCCTTTGAGGCAACAATTAAACTCATATCACGCTGGTTTCCCCCTTAGGGCAGCGCCTATTTTGATATTTTGCTGAAACTCGTCCTGCCTAAGAAGGCTCACCTCTGTATGTACCATATTTTCTTACAGTAATAGAACTTAGTCTTATTTAGAAAAAAAAAAAAAAATATGAGTAGTGCTATAAAGTCAATTAAGAGATCTAGAGATAAAGATGTTTCAAATATACGTTATGGCACGAGCACCGGGAACCCCTTTAAAACTTCCCGCACAAACATCGAAATTTCGAATAAAATGAAGCAAATGATGAACTCGGCCATGGAAGAGACCCTATTTGTAAAGTCACTACACAAAAAGATGATTTGGAGAAATGTTAAAAAATAATATATGAATATTGAATAGTAATTTATGAGCCAATTAACTGCAAGATTTGTGAGTGCAAGAGAATAAACAGTAAGAAGAACATGAAAAACATCTCTTGGAAACCACTCAGATAGAGTTATTCAACAAGTTCAAAAAAGAGAATCGTCAAATTCATGTTTCACTCAGTGCTTTTGTTCAACAAAAACCATGGTATGTAAAACCTATGACCGTACGCAACACTTGTTGTTGCCGTTATCATGTGGAATTTGAGTTATATTATGACACATTCCTTGATTTCGGTAGAAAATTATGGAAGGATTCACCTCCTCCTTCCACTATCCGTGAATTCATATCTCAAATTATATGTGAAAGAGAAAGCGATGAACTATTTTACAAAAAAAATGTGTTGGTGGTAAAAAATGCGATGATTGTGGAAATTTGACTAAATTTCAAAACAAATATCGTATTGATATAAATGATCAATCATTGTCCAACATGAAAGTGAAATGGAAGAGATATGAATATATCGGTACATCAATTCAAGGTGAAAATAGTGTTAAAAGAATCGAATTACGAGAAGACGAAATTTTTCTGATAGACTTTTTGAGAAAGTTTGAGGCAGAAATTTACAAATACACCAAGCATTCCCACAGAGCTCGATGGCAAGACTTGCAATTCAAAAAATCTCGTGAAATTTTTCCACCAGGGACCATTTTGTCAGTGATTGATTTTGAAGAAAACTACACATTTGTTCCACAAAAAGAAATTCAGAGTGAATACTATCATTCTGACCAAGTCTCCATGCTCATCCATATTCTATATAGACATGCTAAAAAAAATGTCGATCATATAGAAAGCACGAGTGAAAATCGACATATCATTAAAGAATATCACTTTTATATCAGTGACGATCGTACACATGATACATGTTTTGTACAACATTGTTTTGGAAAAATTTATGATTCATTGAAAAATCTTGGAATAACATTCAATGAACATTGGATATGGTCAGACGGATGCGCAGGTCAATTCAAATCTGCACGATCATTCTTTTGGTTGTGTTGTCTTCATAAGAAAACATGCATTAAACACTGTTGGAATTTCTTTGAGACTGGCCATGGAAAAGGAGAACATGACGGTGCAGGAGCATGCATAAAATGAGTACTTCGAAGATATCAAATGAACCACTCTACACGCCGACTTGTGAACGCTGAAGAAGTTGTTCAATGGTGCATCGCTGCTCTAAGCCATGAGAAAAACCCATCAAGAGAAGTGCGAAGGTACATTCAATTTAATTTATATTGGAAATCTATTTTTAAACATTGTACATTTATCATGCAATGATTATTTTTAATTGTATTTTGATATCATATTTACAAATTCTTTTTCTAATTTTCCATATAAAGGTTTTTCTGGCATATTGGAATCGAAGACGTAGATAGATCAATTGGAAATGACGTTGAAACAATAAAAGGGACTCGAAAATTGCATTCAATTCAAACAAAATTGTCCGTAAATGTGTTTGCATTGAATAAAAGAAAATATTCTTGTTTTTGTGATGTTTGCATATACAACACAAAATACAATGACGTTTGTGAAAACAAAATGTATGTGAACTATTGGAAACATACAGAGCTAAATACAAAGGGAAAAATGTCTGTTGCAATGTTTGAAGAAATGCAATCAGAAGAAACTACAATATCATCCGATGGTGATCGAGTTTCTGATCTTGTTAGAGAAGGTAACATTTGAATTACTTTCTAATGATTTAAAGATCTAGAAATAAATTTAAATATGCATAATTAAATGTTAAATTTATTTTATTGTGCAGAAGATGTTTTTGTTGTAATTGCACCTATTGACAACGATGAAAATGTGAAGTATTATTTGATGCGTTGCACTGAACGAAAAATGAAATTATTACAAGACTATAATGATCACGGATTTCAGTATGACAGAGGGTCTATTATACTGAAAGGTTATTTTTTCATACAAACTCATCAAAGTGGAGACTTTGTTTACTTTGAAGACTATGAACCTGATTCCATAAGTTGTCAATATAGTCACTTGGTGTGTGCAGCACGCATAAAGTTGATAGAAGTTCAATCAAAGAAAAATCGAAAATTAAGAAATGGAAAATGTCAAAATCCGATCATGAACGGATTATTGAAGATGGAATTCCATTAGAATTTTTTTGAGTGAAGTGTCCAACAATTTATTATATTTGGATTAAATATGTTTTAGAACTTCCAGTACTCAACTAAAAATTGAGTTGCTTATGTTATTTGTGGTTTGCACATGTTACAAATTGTTTGGGTACAAGCACGTGCTCTAGTATCAACTGAAAGTAGTTTTTCTATACATGTGTATTGATGAAAAATGTTATATGTATTGGATATATATATATATATATATATAGATATATATTCTAGGAACAATTAATTGTTCTTGTATACAATTGTTCTTGCATATGCTTCCACCATATGGGCACACAAATTATTTCACTGATTTGTAAGGTCGTATCTTTATTCCATATACCTAGTCTGGGATTAGATAACAAGTGGTTGAACCCCAATTTGTCTCATCTCACCTTTTACATAACTTTATTCGTTTTCATGCATTTAGACTACAGATGTCCTAGCCAAGTGACAGACTTCTTACTGCTTCCTAAAAGTTGTCACCGAATGACCTACTAGGATATTATAAATACTAGCTTTGTAAGATCATTTGGCATTCGGAAAAATTCGAAAGTCTTAGACTGTCAATCAATTTAAAGTCTCATTCACCCTAGGGAGTGTAAAATATTCAATGTAGGTTGGTGAAGATGCTCACTCCTAGCTTGAAGCAGCTCCAATGACCAATTATTTAATGAATTCCAATGCACTAGACCAAAGTTGGTGACCTACTTGGTTTTTCACCCAAGAAATTCCAAGGTACTCTTCTTACCTTTGGCCCCCAAAGCTACAATGAGTTATAGGAAGGTGAAGAAATTTTTTTTCACTGATAGGAATTTGGTCACATCCCTAATCTCTCCTTATCAAAAAGTTCCTATCTACTACATTATCCAGCATGTACTCAAGATCACTATTTCGTAATTAGAATATCACAATATCATAAGTTCTCACAAAAATACATGGAATGCCATTACGACACTCATCTAACAATGGGGAGCTCAAAACCTAGAAAGCTCCTCGTCCCCTTAATAATAATGAGTTTAATTTAGTCTTTTAGGTGAGGATTAGGTGTGAATCTTGTTTTCACATACAAAAATAATTAATTGTTTAATTCCATAAATTTGATTATTAACCAAAATACATGTCATATCCACTATTTGTCTCTCCTACAAATTCCAATTATTTTATTAAAATATGATTTTATCTCACCCAACTATCACATGTTCCTAAATTTACTCGTAATTGTTCCCTATGCCCTAAATCTACTCCTAATTGTTCCCTATGCCCTAAATCTACTCCTAATTGTTCCCTATGCTGCTTTTCCCTTACTTATTTTTAGAAAGTTATTTTCCTAGATCCATCATAACTATGGATCTATCAAGCACCAAGAGGGATCAAATATCTAGAGGTGCAAACCTCTTTTTTGAGTGCAAAACTTGAGGAAAGGTTTGCACCTCGAGAGATTTGATCCCTCTCGGTGCTTGATAGATTCATAGTTAAGATGGATCTAGGTTGGTTTCAGTCGTGTGCAACCAAGGAAAAACTATCGATAATATGAGGAACATATGATTAATTTTATCAATAATATGTAAATACATCTAATATTAATATAACCATTTTAAATATGTTAAATATGTTTGAGATTTATCAAGTCATTTTAATTTTAAATTTTCTTAGTTACCTCAATTTGTTGAGATGATAGATATTGTAGAATAACTTTAATAATGGAAAATGATCAAATAAATTTTTTGAATGCAAAGTGACAATGTAATAATATTGAATGATAGAATGTGAATAATTAGAATGTAATCAATTACAAATAGCATTTATTGTGATCAATCTTAAACTATTTTCTTCTTCTATTCTTATTGTCACCCTTATTAGTTTTTTTATCTTTCCGTATCGATTATATTAAAAAGAAAGTAAAAATCATAAATCATAAACCATTTAAAAATATTTAGCTCGAACTCTTGTAGTAAACACCATACCTTGTCTCTCTTGCTCTCCAATATTATTAGGTTTAATTATTATAACACAAAAATCGTTCTACATTATCAATAATTTTTGCGCTTACACTGAAATCAATGAACACTATTAATCCAATGACTTTACAAGTAATGTACCATCATACATGCAATTATATCAAATCAGAAATCAACATATACAATGAAATCAATGGGGATTGTCTTGTTACAAGTAACATAATTTCAATTTACCACATGTGCAAATGTAGGTTGAAACCATCCAAAAATTTAAGTTGCAGATTGAAACCGTCCAAAACTTTAAGTTTTAAAATACTTTTGATTATATATTGTGCAACATTAAAACATTAAACATTTAAAGTTCATTAAATATCACATGCAAAATGTAGATTGAAACCATCCAAAACTTGAGTTTTAAAAACTTCACATGCCATGCCAATTATAATTCAACTATCCAACAAAAACATTTAACATTAAATATCACATGCCAAATGTAGTTCGGATGACAACATTACTTCACATTCACATGCCAAAAGTACTAAAACCATCCAAAAAATTAAATAAAACAAATTATATAATAACAATGTAATAAAATATGTCCAAAAATTGTAAATCTCACAAGTATCAAACTGTATCAAGTTTAACAAATTTTAAAACCATCTAAATTTTGAAATCAAATCTATTGTAAATCATGTCCATCAAATGGAGGATCTAGCGTCTTCCCTACTAGGGTCTCAGTCCGCGCCCTATTTTGTGAATGGGAAACCTACATACACAATGCACATGTACTTGAACATTAAAATTTGAAGTTTAAAAAATGAATGAGAATATATATATCTAGAACTTCATGTAAAAAACAAAATATAACAAAAAAATCATGCAATACCTCGTAAGGTTCCCTCTCCATTTGATGAACAGGTTCTCCCCTAAGAACATCTGCAGTGGTAAACTGTACAATATACATGTACAGTTAAATATATATATATATATATATATATAATTTATATAAATTAAAAAATTTCAAATGAAAATGCACGTGTACATATATAAACTTATTTTCAATAATATTAAAAAAAGGAACTAAAGACAACTTGTTCAAATGCTGTGGATGTTCCTATCTCCGTCGCTAGAGTCCTCGGATTAAAGAAATCTTCTATAGGAACCTAAATTCAAAAAATTTTAAATAACTCAAAATATATATATATATATATCTCAATTTTTAATGGAACTTTTTGAGGTAGCATATATATATATATAACTTTTAAACATAAATTTTAAACTTGTGAAAAATTGTCCATACTTGTGGCTGATCTCCCAATGAAGTAGAAGGTACATCTCCTAAGGAAGAAGAAGGTACCGCCATCCCAAAAACATCAGACGGAATCGGTACTTGTTAAAACATTTTATCAAATTATATATATATATATACATACATGTACATGTGTGGCAACAATTATTTATTTTAGAGTCACTTAAAAAACACTAACATGTGCCAACATATCATGATGGTCAGACCCATCTGCATCGTTTGAACCGGAGGTCCCGAACGTAATATTAACATTTTCATCACGCATCATGCTTGAGAACTGCAAATGGTGTTTTACCATATAATCATACATTTTTGTTAGATTAATGTACACATACAAATAAACGTATACATGTACATACACATATATTTATTACAAATTGTACACATGTATATGTAAAAATAATTTCAAACCCTAAGGTCACTAACACATACCGTTCCGGTGCCTTCTTCCTCATGAAAAATTAGGTCTTGCAGACCATTGCGACAATTTATTGCATATGTTCGGAGATCTTCAACATTCATGTTGTAAATCTCCTCATTTGTATGATAAACAAAATTGACACGTGCATTTTCACGTGCTCTTTGTCGATTTAAACAAATATTGACTCCACTCAATCCGCTATGAACATTGTCGATCATAACATCCCTTGCTTCTCGACTTATTTGAGAAGTCGCATCCATCTTTGATCGTAGAGTTTCGACTCGAAACGGTCGACTCACCAATGGCGGCTCAGGGCGAGGCAACTCCACATCTCGCTTAGCGCCCTTACGTTGATATAATCGACTTCTCCCCGAGCCAAAAGATTCTGAAGGAAGGTCATTGTAGTCAGGTTTCATACCCAAAAAAAATTCTGCATAAAACATTTGTGCAAAATAAACAGGAACCTCATCGTTCCATGGAAGCCTTCCAAAGGCCGCAAGATGTCGATCATACAAATAATCAGCTTTGTCTGGGTGCTTGAAATACTGCACCTTCAACATTTTTCTTTTTGGCCCTTCCTTATAATTAAACATTGACTTGGCCTCTGCTCTTGTAAATTTTTGTTTTATGTCCTGCCATTTATCGGGACCTATCACTGTTTATTTTCTCTTTCTCATCAATTCTACAAACGAATCGGTCGTTGGCCCCAAATTTCTGTACACCTTTACCATTTCACCCAATGAATGTGAAACTATTTCAAGGCTTTGTCTACTCTCAGCAGGTAGAGACAAAGCCATGAGATCTCTTTGCAATTTTGCATGAAGGCTTTCACACCTTTGTAAGGTGCATTCTGCCATGTTGGTTTCCCATGGTATATCAGTAATCTCAGCCGGATAAGTTGTGCTGGGTTGACAACCTTCTTCTTGAATGTAGCGAGATGCCCTGCGTCTATTTTGACCACTAGCTCGAACATTTTCAGCCTCTACATCAATATATATAAAATTTCTTATATTAGAAAAAACACGTGTAAAAAAAGTTGTACAAATTTAATGAAAAAATATTGAAATTTATGGCAACCTTGATGTTGTTGGTTAACATCTTCTCCAACATGACCCTGCTGAGAACCAACCCCAGAATGACGCTGCTGAGAACCAGGTCCACAATGACCCTGTTGAGAACCAGCAGCGGTTGATTGGCCTTCGGGGGAATAAATATCACCCCCTTCCCGCAACCTGCTACCACTCATACCTCGACCAGTTGAACCTTGGCCACGCTCCATGGATGGAATTGAAACCCTTCTCCTCTTACCTCCTAAAAATTAAAATATGAAACTTATTAACAACTAATTTAACTCACAAAGTTAATAAAAAAATCAATTCCATATGTACACACATGTATGGAGATTAAAGATTATATTTAAATACCGTGAACATTCCCCGATCCCTGAACCTCCATATGGGATTCGGCTGATCTTTGTTGTTCATCCTCCATGATATATATCTATTGGTCGACATTTACACAAAATAGATTTCAAAAAATCAATTTGTAATTTAGTTTACACAAATTATGTAGAACACAACTTTCAAAGCAATAATTGATCATGTGTGAAACAAAATTTAATCGAAAAATATATTATAAAAATGATAAATTCACCAAATTGCGCTTTACATGGTGGGAGCACACTTGGTATAAAATTTACTACTTATACACTTTAGTTTGTGGGAGAAATGACACATGTACATAGTTTACCTTAAAGTTTTTGTGTTTTACGGATATTAAAATGAAGAACTTCTATTTAGATCCATTCCAGAGATTGACTGTAGGGGCATTTACTAGATATGTCACCTTTCATAAAAGATGAGATCCAGAGGCTACCTGGCCCTTTACAGACTCTGCCTATAGAATTTGTAGAAGTAAACACTAGAGGCATTAACAATATCAAAGAACATTTTCATGCTCAGACATGGGAATGTGTCTCTTTCCCTACACAAAAAAATAGTTCAAGGTAGTTAATCTTCATAGACATGTCATCAAGCAAGTCAATGTGATCATCCCCAACTTACTTTTTATGAAATTAGGCTTGGAATCTCATTTTAGAGCTCAAATTTTTAGGAAGGATTTAAGTATCCACCTTTCAAGAATCATTAGAAGAGGTTGATAAAGAATATAGGAAGACAAAAAACTAACCAGTGGTGTAATAAATGGATTTCTTGGGAGGTAGATTGGCATATGGACTTTTGGTAGCTAGAAATTTTCCAAATAAGTGAATGTATTTGAAAACCGAACCTCTAGTTTATTTTGGCTTAGACAAGGTCTAGAATTTGAAAAGTGAATTCCCTCTTTCTTCCTCTTACATGTCCAATGATCGGAATCTGGATTGAGGGAAAAAAATTTCCAAAATAAAAATTTTGCATTTTATTTTTTGTACACATGAGTTTTTAAAAGCTAATTAACTCATAAATTTCTCACAAAATACACTTAAAGCTTGACACATAAACCCCTTCCCAATTGGCTAACTTTAGACAATCCTAAACACATTTTTATTTAACTGATGAGGGAGATAGCCCAACAAAACTAGTTTGTCCATATTCAAATCAAGTTGGTATCAAAGTAAAATTTAGCTCATTTTAGTCAAGGTTAGTTAGAAGAATTAGCTATTGGTTTCTGTCTTCAATTTCCTCTCAAAATGAATGTGTACGTGCTTTTGAAAGACACACTAGAGGCAACCATGTACAAGGCATAGTTGAGCCAAATGTTGTTGAGGAAGGGCCTAATTATTTGGGTCTTGGTTATGGAAAACATGGAGAATGCTCCAAAGCCAAGGAGGCACATGAAGCTGTTCCAAGAAGGAATTTTATTTCGTGTTCATTACCTCAAGCTTGTGAAGTTTGTGTTCATGATGAATGGAAAATTTTGACACCCATTTTGCAAGAAGATGTTAATAAACATGCAGCTAATGAGAATGTAAAAGAAGAGGATGTTGAAAGCTCTATATAGTCATTGAATTCATTGCTAGTATTCAAAGGAGAGCCACTACCTCATCAAATTCACCTCCTCAAGAAGGTGACAATGGTGAATGTTCAAGGTATAAATTTGCCTTTAATCAAATTTCTTTTGATTATGATAAACATGGTAAATATTCACATAAGATATATAAAATAACTTGCACATGTTCCTTTTGTGGTTTGAATAATCATAATGTTTATAGATGTTGGAAGAAGATATCCATACACATTGAAACTTTCTAAATAAATGAGGCAAAAATACAAAGGCCCATTGGACAAGGAAAATTATGTTTAAAATAAGATGCAATTGTTTATTACTCATTGCCATAAGAAAGGTCATCTTGTGGACAAGTGTTGGACTTTGTATCCAACAAGTCATCCACAACATTTGAAGGTGGTGGAAAGAGATAACGACAAGAATGGAAAAGAGGATTCCATAATCGATGAGGGTCAAGATGATTCACATGATGAAGTGCAGCTAAAAGATGCGTCATTGAAATGGTTTGCTAACAGATGGTTAGATTTCTTATCTAATTAAGGCCTTGCATGTATTTTGATGTTTCATGAATTTCTTTGCAAATTCAAAGTATGGTGCATGTTGCATGAAGCAAGATGTTGAAAGTAGAGCTATGTTGACACACTTAAATGCAACAAATATGGAAATTTGTACATGAGCTCTATTATTTGACTTGAGAGTCAGTTGTTTGAAGAGGCATGTTTTGTCGATTTGTGTTTGGTTGATGGTTTTGTACACCAATATGTAAGAGTACATGGAGATATTCACATGATTTGAATTTTTTTTCTTTGAAGGAGAAAAATGATATGTCAGCGAGCTATGTTTCTTGCATGATGTGTTTTCAGTTTGATGGTTTTGTTTGTGAAAAGACGTCACAATATTTTGGGAAGGTCCACTCTTGAGCGAGAGCCTCATGATTACAACCTAATCATGAGAATCAAATGGGAGTGCATCCTTATTTTGAAAACAAATAGGATTCTGAGCTACCTAGGACTCGAACCATTATTTTTAAATTTGAAATATCATGGTGTGTTGTTTCAATCCCTGAATCCACAATCCTAACATAAATTGTTTTATTCTTTTTTTGCAGGATTTAGTTGGTTATATTAAAAGTTAGTTGAATTTAAAATTCTTGGCTTAGTGGCATGAACCAAACATATTGTACATATTAAATTCAAGTAATTTCGCTCTCCCAATCATTTCTAAATCACCCATATCACCAAGAAAACATGTTTTAAAAGAACATACTTTGGTATGGGAAAGACCTTCGATTTGAAATGTTATAAGAAGGTTTTTGATATGGTTGAGAGAATGTGGAAAATAGAATCCATAAACAAATTATTTTTCAAAAAGTATTACTTTCAAAGTATCAACAAGGAACATGTACAAGGGTGTTCAATGAATTAACGCTATTTATTTAAATTCCATTATGTATATCTTACTCATAATTTTAACAAATTATTATATAATGATATAGATTGGATAATTATATTATTTGTCATATATTTTGATGCTTATAGAGTGAAAAAACTTAAAGAATCAACTTGTAGGGTCATTTTAATGGTGGGTGGAGAATTGGGGTCTAAAATCTTTTGGAGTCATTTTGAGGCATTAAATGACATTTCTGGGGGTCAAACGATTATCCCTTGTGCTGAAATCTTGACCATTATTCTACACTTAAAGACATATCCAATGGTGCAAGAAAAACATCAAATGAATTTCATTCAAAATTTATGCCTTTAGTAAGTTGACCTATCATGTTGACCACCATGGTACTAGAGAATGACATTTTAGCCCCATTACTCATGCATGGCAAGCTAGCTACATGTGGAATTTTAACAAGACTCTAAAAGGTCTAAAATCACAAACCTCGTTAATGGTTGACGGAGTCAAATCTTACACCTAGTTGGCTATCACACTATGTTAAATACTTCGCCACTAGGAGGAATAAGAGTTCCATTTTTTGTTATTGTATTTTGTTCCATAGTTGAAAATACAACTAGGAGTGTGAAGTTAGAGAGAAAAATGTATGAAGTTAAGTTTTTATAGCAACCTTACACGCCAAAAGTCTTTAGCTAACTCTAGAGAGATTACCTCTTTCTTTGTACTTACATATTTTCCATACCAGAAAAGAGAGAGTAGAGCATGTTTACATTTTAGTGTTGTTTTTCTCCCATAAGGATTTCCTAGGGAAAAATGAGTCTAGAGCATCATTACTTTTTAGGGTTGCTTGTCTCCCATATAAGGATTTCCTAGGAAAATAATTGTGTTGATTGTCTAGAGATATTTATGTGTGTGTTTCATTATGTTCTCTATTTATTACGTTGTGTTTCATTATGTTTTATATTTCTTACATTTCTTACATTTCACATAAGATATATAAAATAACTTGCACATGTTCCTTTTGTGGTTTGAATAATCATAATGTTTATAAATGTTGGAAGAAGATATCCATGTACATTGAAACTTTCTAAATAAATGAGGCAAAAAGTCAAAGGCCCATTGGACAAGGAAAATGATGTTGAAAATAAGATGCAATTGTTTATTACTCATTGCCATAAGAAAGGTCACCTTGTGGACAAGTGTTGGACTTTGTATCCAACAAGTCATCCACACCATTTGAAGAAGGTGGAAAGAGATAACGACAAGAATGGAAAAGAGGATTCCATAATCGATGAGGGTCAAGATGATTCACATGATGAAGTGCAGCTAAAAGAAGCGCCATTGAAATGGTTTGCTAACAGATGGTTAGATTTATTATCCAATTAAGGCCTTGCATGTATTTTGATGTTTCATGAATTTCTTTGCATTTACTCAAAGTATGGTGCATGTTGCATGAAGCAAGATGTTGAAAGTAGAGTTATGTTGACACACTTAAATGCAACAAATATGGAAATTTGTACATGAGCTATTATTTGACTTGAGAGTCAATTGTTTGAAGAGGCATGTTTTGTTGACTTGTGTTTGGTTGATGGTTTTGTACACCAATATGTAAGAGTACATGGAGATATTCACATGAAGTGAATTTTTTTTCTTTGAAGGAGAAAAATGATATGTCAGCGAGCTATGTTTCTTGCATGATGTGTTTTTCAGTTTGATGGTTTTGTTTGTGACAAGACGTCACAAGATTTTTGGAAGGTCCACTCTTGAGTGAGAGCCTCATGATTACAACCTAATCATGAGAATCAAATGGGAGTGCATCCTTATTTTGAAAACAAATAGGATTCTGAGCTACCTAGGACTCGAACCATTATTTTTAAATTTGAAATATCATGGTGTGTTGTTTCAATCCCTTAATCCACAATCCTAACATAAATTTTGTTATTCTTTTTTTGCAGGATTTAGTTGGTTATATTAAAAGTCAGTTGAATTTAAAATTCTTGGCTTATTGGCATGAAATATTGACCATTATTCTACACTTAAAGACATATCCAATGGTGCAAGAAAAACATCAAACTAAGTTCATTCAAAACTTATGCCTTTAGTAAGTTGACCTATCATGTTGACCACCATGGTACGAGATAATGACATTTTAGCCCCATTACTCATGCATGGCAAGCTAGCTACATGTGGAATTTTAACAATACTCTAAAATGTCTAAAATCACAAACCTTGTTAATGGTTGACAGAGTCAAATCTTACACCTAGTTGGCTATCACGCTAGGTTAAATACTTGGCCACTAGGAGGAATAAGAGTTCCATTTTGTGTTATTGTATTTTGTTCCATAGTTGAAAATGCAACTAGGAGTGTGAAGTTAGAGAGAAAAATGTATGAAGTTAAGTTTTTATAGCAACCTTACACGCTAAAAGTCTTAGCTAACTCTAGAGATATTACCTCTTTCTTTGTACTCACATATTTTCCATACCAGAAAAGAGAGAGTAGAGCATGTTTACATTTTAGTGTTGTTTTTCTCCCATAAGGATTTCCTAGGGAAAAAGGAGTCTAGAGCATCATTACTTTTTAGGGTTGCTTGTCTCCCATATAAGGAATTCATAGGAAAATAATTGTGTTGATTGTCTAGAGATATGTATGTGTGTGTTTCATTATGTTCTCTATTTCTTACATTGTGTTTCATTATGTTTTATATTTCTTACATTTCTGCCCGAGCCTATTTTTCTTTCCAATCAAGGCTTATAAAATAACATGAGAAGAAACATGAGACTTGGAAAAATCATTTTCATTACCTATATGGAAGGCAAGAAGGATTATATCCCCTTAAGCTTAAGCTTATGTAGTTTGTCAATTTTTATCATATATTTTTTGGTAAGGGTAAATGTTTTTTTTATCTATAGTACAAGTCATGAGTTCCCCAATTTTACCTCATGTAAAGCATGATTCTAGGATTACTACAATTTGTACTTGGTTTTTTATTGTGATGATGCTCTGTCTCAATCACTTGGCCATCTCTCAATGGGTAGTTAAATCTTTATAACAATACATAAGTAAAATTTATCTATTTTTATTATGTGAAATTATGTAAAAAATGGTATACTACTTTTCATAAAATTGGGTTGAGATTATCATATATTTCAGTGAAAGTTGATTAAATATGTTTTCTTTAAAAGGACCTAACAATTTTTTTAAGGTATGAATTTGCAATTTTGTGTGGCTCTCTATCAAACTTCACTTCCTCATTTCTAGAAAAAATCTACTTGCTCATTCGTATACCCACTTTCTATTCAAATGCATGAGTTTTGAACTCTCAGTAACTATGTTTTTCCACGTAGGAAAATTATGTCACATTTTATACCAACTCTAAATATTATTTTGAAGTTTGAATTACTGTTATTCTTTTATATAATTTAACATTAGATATAAGTTTAAATTGAAAGCTACTTAGATGAAATATAGCTTAGATATGGCATTTGCAAATTATTATCTATTTATTGAACTAAAGGACATAATTATTACACATGTTTAATTTACATTCAAATGCTTCTTTGATTTATCTCCTATAGTTTAATGTAATGCTAGATATATAATTTAAGTTGAAGGCCCATGAGATAAATATGACTTCTATGTGACATTTGTATTGAATCATCTATTTGTTGTGTTGTATGAACATAATTGGTACGCATATCTAATTTTCATTACTAATATGTCATGCTTCTTTAATTTATCTTTTATAGATGATCGGAGCATCCCTTTTTAATCTATCCCTTTTTACTTAGAATATGTGGGCAATACTCATCCGAATATTTTTTTCTATCATAAAGCAGCGAGTAAAATTGTATTCCATTTGTGTCAATGTTAAGGTTAAGCACATGGATTAAAGTTTTATATAAGATACATCGCCACAGTGTACATTTATATCTAAAGAGTCCAAAATCTCATTCAAGACCATATCTTTTGTTGATGTAGTTTGATTGGTTAGAGATAAAGATAAAATTCTACATTGTAACCTTAAACGATGTGCTAATTATTCCTATTGTCTCTGTCAGTCTTTTAAAATTCTTTTAAAATTCTACAATGTAATATTGGGCCATTTCTGGATGCCTATTGCCCAAAGCAATCTGCCAGTCTTATAAAATTGTAGACTGTAATGTTGAACCATTTCTGGATTGTGGATAACCCTTTCTAGATCGTCAATAACCCGGGCACGAGGCTCTTAACATTCAACATTTCCAAGAAAAAACAAAACAACTTTTGAATGGTTGGTATTGCAGTAGCAAGGTTGTTAACTGTTACAATATGAGGGTTGTTAATTTCTATGGGTTTTTATTTTGGATAAGGGTCTGCAGCCTTAACCTTAAGAAGGATAAAGGTCATAATTTTAACAAATATTTTGAAGGATAAAGATCATAATTTTAACAAATATTTTTTTTATATATATCTTAACATTTTTAGAAACCAAAAAATGTTGTTTACTAATGTGCATAGTCTATACAGAAATTGACTCACATCATTAGGTAGCCCCATATATATATATATATATATATATATATATATATATATATATATATATATATATATATATATATATATATATATATATATATATATATATATATATATATATATATATATATATTGCGCTTCATTCATTCATCTTCAGCAACTAAAGTATTATTTAATCTATTTAGAATAAATTAATATGGGAGAATTGTAAGACAATACGTAAATTCAGTATTGTTTAATCTATTTATAATAAATTAATATGGAAGAATTGTAAGATGATACGTAAATTCACGAGTGTAATTTTGGTTAAACGAGTCCATCAGTTTCTCCTTCACCATAAGGTAAATAAAAAAATCATTTTAATATATGGTAAATAAAAAATATTTGAATATAAGAGTTTTGAATTGATTTAAACTTAACATAAAACAAAAGGTAGATGAAAAGTAGAATAAATCAAATTATTTAAAACAGATTTAAACAATATGAATTTCATCACTGCATATTACTGCAAAAGGTACGACAATTTACACGAATGGGATTCATACAATAAGTCACATATACAAAGAATTAAATGGGAGAGCTGATGGAATTTCTAAGAAGGGGTTGGATCAATCTTTTGGTTTCATAACTGTCAGATTCTACAGGAACAATCGGGAGCTGGATTCTTTCAGACACAATTTATAGGCTCCTCAGCAATAGTATCCTGTTTATGTGACATATCGCACTTACCTCTTTCTCCTCTCTAGGTACTATGGTTCTATACTGACCGGGTGTTGTTTGTATTTTCTTTTTGTTTTCATGTGATCCGTTTCTGTCTACAAGCGAGCCTACTGCACTTTACATATCCTCTTGGATGGATAAATTTTGCTGCAATCTCACACGATGGACTTGACCGGTCTCACATTGGATGGCATCCATGATGCTCTGTATTGGTTGTGGTAGATGGATATTGGTATCAAGCGAGCCTGCTATGATTTCTTACGAGCCTGTGAATCTATTTCACTCCTCATAAAAATGTTGTTATTATTTCGGGGCTTGCTACTGTACTATGCTGGTATTTTCTCTCAACTAACCTGCCTAAGCTCCTACAGGATCCTTTTTGTTTTCCCGACATGACCAGTGGGCTTCTACACATCGATGGCTGGTCATTGGAATTTATTACTTTTTTTTGGAAGGAATGGATCATCTAGGCGCCTGATGTCTATTTCTATTACCTCCCTTCACACGATGTATATGCATCCTGTATCCGTTTTCTGCTTTTGACATATTTGGATCCCTCATATGTTAATACATGAGGTCCATATTGTAACTAATGCAGTATCCGCACCGTTAGATATGGGGATTTTTATCATTAGGTCTGGGTTGAGGCATCTACTTATTCTAGATGGATAAAATAGGTGTTTATCTCCATTAACGAGTATATGGAATTGTTTCATAGACTTTATTCCCTTTTAATATATCGGAAGCAGTGTTTTTTCTCTTGTGAAAAAAAAAGGAAACCTCATAAATGAGATTCAGATTGAGATTACGTAGGAAACCTCATATATGAGATTCAGATTCATACAATAAGTAGGAAACCTCATATATCCCATATCTTAAGATCTTAATGAAAATAAAGATAAAGATAGTACCTTAGCATTCTCAAGTTAGAAAATCTCATATCCTATATATTTCTCCCAATAAAGATGGAACCTTATGATATTTAAATATATACAATTTCCAATTACTAAAATTTCTTCATTTATCAATGTAATTCGGCATTCAGCATTCTAAATTCGGCATTCGGCATTTTTCGAAAGAAGTGAGGAGTACATTTTAAGTTGTTCTCGTGCGAGTAACTTCATTGACGAGGACGGCAGGGAACCACGACGGCCAGGAGGCCGAGCACCAATGGGACGGAAAAAAGATGTGAAAACTGTAAACCATCAACCTTCTACTCGATGCAGAGTAACTCGACGAGCGGGGACGGCAGGAGCACCACAGCGACTGGGAGCAGCACCAATGCAGCCAGAGCGAAAAAAAATGCGCGTACAATGAAAAATGTAAACCATCAACTTTCGCGGGCGACTTATTTATAAAAAATAGTTCGGCTGAACTATTTTTAAAAAAAAAGTTCGGCCGAACTTTTGATACCGGTTTTCCAATTCCCGGCAAAAATTCTGTTTGCCCGCACCGTCAATCTAAACGGAATCACGAGTTTGGCCGAACTTTATAAAAAAGTTCGGCCGAACTATTACAAATTTTGGCCGAACTATTACAAAGTTCGGCCGAACTACTGTTGAAAAAAAATTTCAGCCCCCGATTCTCTCAAAAGTGTAACCCAGCTTCACGTTTCCGCCCCTCCTTCCTTACAAGTTTCTTCTTTTGTAGGCACTATTTGAGCTGCTTCATCATCCTTCTTTTCTTTTACAAAAATAATTTCTCTATTTTCCTTTTCTTTGTTTTTACTTGATTCTTCTTCATAGCCTATTCCAGTTTTTATCATAGGCGATCTTTGAGCAACCAGAATTTCATTCAACTTACTAGAGCTTGTTTTTTGAGAAGAGTTTATAACCACTTTCCTTTGAGAATTTTCTAATTTCTTCCTGAGGCATACTACTTCTTCTTCCAAATTTTCTTGTTCCTGAGTTTTTTTCCTTGATTTGCTTAAGTAACATGTCCTCTATCTTCTTGGCTTCTTCAAGCTCTATCTTTAGCTACATCAGGACTTCTGAATTATGTTCTTCTCGTACATACTTGAGGAGAATGTCCTTTTGTTTTCTGCATTTCAGCTTGAGTCTATCAATCTCTTCCAGAGCACTTCTTAGCTCCCCCTCAAGGTCGACTTCAACTTCTTCTTCTTCATCTTCTAGCAGGAGACCTTCAAGTTATTCTATAGCCATAAATAAAAATTCAAAGGTTCCATCTTCACTTGAGAGTTCATCTGGATCTTCAGATGTACTGCTGTCTTGTTGAGCATAGAAGGATTTTCTGCTGAACTTCTTTCCTTTCTGCCAGTTCTTTGATGTATTTTTCTCTGACTCTTGAGCCTGATTCCTTACTTTCTTGTGAGGACACTTAGCAGCATAGTGTCCAACTCTTCCACAGTTAAAGTATTTGAAAGGAATTTTACCTTTGTATTTACCTGAGCCTCTATCCAATTTCTTGACAAATTTTTCCTCTTCTTCATCCGAGCAAGAGCATATGTCTCCCTCTTCTTCTTTCTTCTTTTCTGTTTTAAAGGTTGCCTCCCTCGTACTTGGCTTCTTCTGTGGGAGCCTCATCTCATAAGCTGTTAGATTTCCAAGTAGCTGGTTCATGGTCAAGGTCTCCCAATCAGTTGTTTCTTCTATTGCAGACACCTTGGGATTAAACCTGGATGGAAGAGATCTTAGAATCTTTTGTACAATTATACTTTCTGGTATGGTTTCTCCAAGAGCTTTCATATTGTTAACAATTTCTGCAACTTTTAGGAAGAAACTGTCAATGTCTTCATCATCATTCATTTTTAAGTTCTCAAACTGGGCTCTATAGACTTGAAGTTTGGCAATCTTTACTTTCTTGTCTCCCTCATGGATGTTCTCCAGAGTATCCCACATCTCTTTGGCAGTGTCTTTGTGCATTACTTTGATAAACTCTGCTTCACACAATCCATTCAAGATGGCATTCATGGCTTTTGCATTAGCTACAAAATCTTGTTTGGATTCTTTCTCTAAGTCAGTTGCCTTTGGGGCATATCCTAATTCCACAACACCCCAAACTTCTATTCCTAGAGACATTATGTATGTCCTCATCCTGATTTTCTAGAAGGCATAATTTGTACCTGTAAAGAAAGGGGCTTTATTGGTTGAGCATCCTTCTTTACTAGCCATCCTGAGAACCTAGCATCTCCTTTCAGTTGTTAAACTGGTACAAAGGAACCCGCTCTGATACCAATTGTTGAATTCTTAGTTAAACTGAGAGGGGGGGGTGAATCAATTTAACACATACATGGACTTTCGAAACTTTTCTCTTAAAACTTATTTACACCTTCACTTCATGATCAACTTAATATGTGAGCAATATTTATTAGTGAGTAGCAAGTATCAAATAGATTTGTTAATGTAACAACAGTCTTAATATCTGAGAAACAACTATTAAGCAGATTAGATAAACCACATCAACACATAGACATCATGCACAGAGACACCAGATATAAGTGGAAACCCATAAAGGGAGAAAACCACATTTTATTATTGTTGTGATGCAAAGGCAAGCTCCAACTCCCTCTCACCACTGATTTTCTGTAGGCACCAACCAACAGGAGGCTCCTACCTCAATTCTGCAAGCTACAACTTGCAAGGAAGCTCCAACTCCCTTCAATTTTCTGCAGGCACCAACCTACAGGAGGCTCCAACCTTAGTCAGCTACAACTGACATCTATCAAGCTTCAACTTGATAGGGAAGCCCCAACTTCCTCAATTTATCAACCAGAATGTTTGCTGATTTACCTCAGATATCAGCTCTGTTCTGTAGCATCTCTTTCTGCTCTTCTTTTCTTTATCTTCTCTGCCTCAATATTCTATACTCTGCATTCTCTATATTCACTCTCTCTCTCACATCTTGTAGCTTTCTTATTTTCTTCAACTCTTTTCAATTTTTCTACACACTCTGATCTTCTCTCATTCTATTTCATCAACATTATCCCCTTGGATATTACCCTGTTTTATACAAAATAGCTTCATGGCTGTTTGTATTCTACTGGGAATTCGAAATGGACAACCATGTCTCTTTGCCTTCTGCCTTCTCATCTCTTTTATCCGCTCATTCAGAAAATATAACTGTAGGTACCAATTTAACATTACAGTGGGATATTTTTTCTCTTCCGGAGACTTGCCAATGCATCACAACAATATAAATTAAAATCATTTACATTCAATTACAATGAAAACTGCAGCTCACTCATTCAGCCTCTTGGCTCGCTGTGCATTTGTCTTTTCTTTGACTGTGTCTTTGTCCCTTTCGGCTCTGTTTGTTTCCTTATTCACTGTCACAGGGTAACGACCATTTGTCATACATATGTAACTGTGCTTTTTATATCAAGCCAATTGATTCTCAGCACAATAATAAAAAGACGTTTTGATATGTGCACTGCCGTGGTGTAACAACTATGTATCTGTAACAACACCTTTTATATATAACACAACTTCAGCTTTCGGCATAATAGTAAAAGCCTGTTTAACATATAAAATGCCCTTTCGGGCCCACCATCTGAACTTTTTTTTGTGCTCCGATGCGATGAGTCTCCTCCGATGATTTCCGATTGCGATTACACCCTTTGTGATTGTTTCGATGCGATTGATCGCAATCGCAAACTTCATTGGTATGTTCCACTGCTCAGCCTTCGTGCCGATGCGATGGCTCCACACTTCATATATATATATATATATATGTTCTCCAACGGAATGTAAAGACCCATGAATTCACTTTAGCGAATGCCCAACACACACCTCATTTTCTATAAGTTTCGACTTTAGCACAATATATAAATGCATGTATGCATATTCCCCGAGTCAAGCGTTATAAACATTAATATAAGGGGTCGATTCCATTTAATCAATAGAATATCATATATCTGGGCCCACTTGCCACGCTTTCCGATGCTATACATTACTCCTCGACTTCTTCTAATTGCGATTGATCGCAATCGCAATTTCCATTTGAATGTATCGACATTCCAATGCTCCGATGCTCTGATTCCGATGATTCACTGTTCACTCAATTGTGCCGATGCGATGAGTCGCAATTGAATTCTTCCGATTGCGATTGGATCCTTTGCGATGGTTGCGATGCGATTAATCGCAATCGAAGCTTTCAATATTATGCTCCGATGTTCTTCCTTTACTCTGATCCGATGCGATGTGATTACTCCGATTGCGATTAATCGCAATCGCAACTTTTAGTTGCATGTTCCGATATTCCTATGCTTCGATTCTCCGATGTGATTAGGCCGGAATTCAAACACATATCAATTATGGTTCATAGATCCATCGGGTCCGGACTTTCATCGCAATCGCAACTCTTTGTTTACATGTTCTGCTGCACAGTTTTTCTCCGATGCGATTGGGAAAGGGTCCCACCTTATGGTACTTTGGTTCTTTCGATCATAAAGTGCTCCATATAAATTAATATATATGCTTTGGACCTTTTTGTATAAGGCACAATATATGTAATGCGCTGCATATATATATATATATAAGCTTTATGTTTCAGCTTTAGTGTATCCTCCAGCGTGGGTAACGATTCTCGGAATATATACTTTGCTGCTCGGGTTAGGATTCCCGGAATTTTGTGTATTCTTCCCCCTGGGTTGCGGCTCCCGGAATTGTGTTTATGTATCCTTCCGCCTGGGTTACGGTTCCCAGAATTTATGTTTAGTGTATTTACCAGCTGGGGTAGTGATTCTCGGAATAACGACTCTGCCTTTCTGTGATAACGGCTCTGCCTCTGCCTCTGCCTTTGCCTTTCTGCTTCTACCTTCGATGCTTCTGTCTCTGCTTTTGCTGTACCTCTGCTGCTCGACCTCTGCCTCTACTGCATGACCGTTTCATCTCTTCCTCTATATTTGCTGCCTCTGCCTCTGCTGCTTGACCTCTGCCTCAACTGCTCCTCTGCCTTTGCTGCTCGACCTCTGCCTCAACTGCTCTCTGTAAATATTACCTGCTGTCTTTTGCTGCTGTTCTTTGCCTGTCTCTGCATCTGCTTCCTCCTTTGTCTGTCTCTGTCTTTTCTGCCTCTATTGCCATCAATGAAAACATTTCCAAATTTTAAATGGTGCACATGAAAAGATTACAGTGGGAAAACATTAAACACGAATAAAGAAAAACATCACCAGGATAACACAACACATGAATCTTGCAGACTGATCTCTTTATTGATGCTTCAACTTGAAAAATTACAAATACTTGCAATGAAAAGCGCTTGCAAACCAGGGTCCAACCCCTAATACTGAAAAAAATCCTATATTTAAGCTATTTGCAACTGATTTCTGTTATCAAAAGGGAAATCGGTTCGTTTACTACAGAGTAACTAAAATTTGACCTTTGTGTCTCATGCATGGACTTGTTGTAGCGGGTTTTTAACAGATGTTTAAAATTCTCTATGAAATCTCCATTCATTGTAATGAAATTTTTAACAGATGTTTGAAGTCATTATAAAAGTCGTTATTCAGTGCTGTAGCAGTCTGCTGTGCAGGAAAATTCGATACTGTTGATGTAGATAATTCGTTGAGCTACCTGTTTTGTCACCATGCTGAGTAGTCATCCTCCCTGAAGTCCACATAAATTTTTCCATTCCTCTTGAGTCAGAATCTTAGTTCTATTCAACTTTCCATAGACTTCATTGGCCTCAGTGTACTTCACAAATGTTGGCCTCAATTGAAATATGTGCCTAATTTCATGCTGTATGAAGACATCATTGTTGATAACTTCATAAAATGATTTCCCTGTCATGGTGTTCTTCATATTTGTATGCTTGGATGTATCCTTTGAAATCTCTGTGAACATTTTTACATAATCTATCCTAGGCATCAACTTATCATTGATAACAAATAGGGAGGGTAATCCATTTTTTTTTTCATGGCTCAATCCTATTGAAAAATCTAATTACCCCGATCTCCAGCCGATGGCATCTTTCTTCTACTTGTGTAGCTATAATATTTTGTTAAACACATTTTTTACCTCAAGTATGGTGGTTTTTCTGTCTAGTACTTGCAATTGTTCCAGTTCATGATTGCTATTAGAATTCAGGAATCTGATGATATTGTTGGCAGTTTAGGGCTTATCCCCAAGTTCATCGTTTGTCTTTTCAATGGAAACTTTCACTAACTCAATTAAATCCCTCTGTTCAAAAATAATTTGAATTGATGGCCATATATCATTAATAGATTCAATTATATGCAGCCAAATAATTTTTTTAACTGTTTCTACCATGCTTCCAATTGAGGACTCCTGAAGGGACTGCTGCAAACCTTCATTTAACTTTTTTCTGATCTGAAACTTTATGGCATGTGCTGAATCTTTCCTTTTAAACTGGTCTTGTAGGTAACTGAGTTGATCTTGCAATTTTTTGATTTTTGTCATTTGTAAGGACATGTTTTGCATTGCCTTAGCTTGCTGCTCAGTGCCTTCTCCTGATGTACCTGTAGTTGTTGTATGTGATGGAATCATTGTAAGAGGAACTGCTTGTAGGGGAATCATGGCCTTAACTTCTCCTTTCACTGCTTCCTTCACTGCATCTCTTATTGCTTTCTGTCTTTATTTTATCATTTTCTCCATTTCACTCTCCATTTTCTTAAGTTGTTCTTCTTGTTCGACGATCAATTGCAACATTTCTGCCTTCTGTGTTTAATTTTCTTCTATCTCCTTGGCCATATGATCTTCTGTTACTGGCATCTTGAGCTGCCTCTTCAAAGAAACTATGTCTGCATTCTTCTTCTTCACAAGTGCTTTTGCCATTGCTATGTTTAATGGATTGTACCCGAGTTGTATTACTAAATCCTCCAGAGACTTTATCCTTGAGTCTTTGGCCATGGAGGAGATCTTCTCCACCTTCAATTGTGACTGTGTGTTGGACAAAGTCACCTACAATTTTGAGAGACTCATGGCTTTATTAGTTAGTGTGGAGGATATAATTTCTCCCGTCTGCTTGTGCATCTCCATTTGGTCTATTGGATGAATTTTCTTTGTGTCGAACTCAAAAGAGGTCTTATTGTAGTCTGCCGCACCTTTGGGCTGAGAAATTTGTGCTTCTAGGAAGGCCATCTTCATTCTGCCCTTTTCAGAGTCAAAATTTGGAAGAATCCTTCTTTGGGAGCTGCTTGTTTGTTTCCAAAACTGATTATATGTGTTGGTATTAAGAACATCATTCCTCCTTTTGATCTCCTTGAATGTATCATAGATATCATCTTATTTTTGTCCTGTAGTGGTAGCAGATGTTGGAGTCTGCACATTCTGTTGTTGGAAAGGCACAGTGGCAGAGGATGTTGAGAGAATTGTTTGGCCACTTGCTGGAGATGGGCTTGGTGAATATCTGATTGTGATAAATGTCTGTTGGTATTTCTCACTGCCCTGGTCAATTTCCATGTGGATTCTGTCCCTCTTCCTGTATTTCATTTTGAATTCTTTAGTGGAGGGATCAATATCCATGTCTGTTTGATCTTCCTTGGTCCTCTTTCTTCCTACTTCCTTCTCTGGTTCCTTTCCTTTGTCATCTTGTGCTCCTGCAACTTTTCTTTCTTATGGAGTTGGTGTTTGAATCCCTAAAGTAGAGATGACTTTCTCTTCTACCTCCTAGAGTGTGTTATCTTCCCATTCTTCTTTGTTCATATACTGATCTATCTCCAATATGTGAGAATGAATGTTGGGAGTGGATTTTTTCTCCACCCTCTTCTTGGAGATGATCCCCATTGGATCATAGGACCAAGTGAAACTATGTGTGAACTTCATCTCCTTCAACATATTATCTACCTCATCCCCTATTTCTCTGTTGTTGCAAATAAATGGACCAATTAGTGATTTGATCCTGAATTGTGACTTCTTCTTGGCAGAGACAAAATGCACCTTATCTGAATTTATCATTTTTCTAATATATTCAAGTGCAAAGATTCTCATAGAAAGATACTTGGGCAGTTTATAGGGTTCCAATTCACTACCATAAACCCTGATCTCTATGTAGTTTTGGTAGAGGCACCAATCTCCTATTCTGATATGCTTTGTCAATTGCATTAAATTATTTATTTCCTCACTAATCCTAGGCTCTGTAGTACTACCGAGTGCATTTATTTCAGCATGAATAAACAAATATACAAAGCTCTTGTAGGAGTAATTCTTCTTCTCCTTCATCAATAAGGTAGTCCAAAAAATCATTGATTGGGGTTGAGACTCATCATTCAACTTCATCATCTCAAATTGAAACCCGCTAGACTAAAAATAGGCAAACATGTACACCAACACAAAGGTGTATTTGAAAACTTTCTCTGTCTGAAACTTTAGGAATTGTTCATGAATTGCATCTGCAAGAAAATTAGCATAGTTGAACATAACAATGGGCTTAGCATCCAAGGAGAGTATTAAGAAAACAAATATGGCTTCATCTACCCACTGATCATTGTGGTACCCCAATAAGTAAGATAAACATTGATGATGTGCTGGGTCTTATCAGGAAATATGGATGAAGGGTATGGGGGATTTGTGGTAGGGATTGGGGCCTTTGTGGCCAAGAATAATTCCAAGGTTTTGGCCCTGCTAGCAAAGTCAAGTTTTTGGTATAAATCTCTAAGGGCTTCATAGGAAAAGGGAATGGTATTCTCAATAATGGGGGCCTGCATATCTCTTGAATGTATGAGGCATTGATGTAAAATAAAATTATTCCTACAGGGTTCACTATGGCTCTCTGGTTAATGTCATAGCATGATTGAAATTTTCTGATTAGCTCAAGGAAGTTATGGGTTTTAGGAAAGATGTAATATGGAATCTTGGTCTCCCACAGGTTGATATCATCAGCTTCATCAAGGAGCTTATCCTTGAGCCAATAGTAGACATCTAACAAGTCGAAGTCTAACTCTGTCTCGTGGATTTTGTAGCCTCTGTTATCCAGGGGAATATGATCTAAGTATACCTGAGGATAGACCATGGGATTGAAAGGTTGCTAGTCTGCCTTGGGAGGCATGATTTGTCTTCTGTATCTTCTTTCTTAACTTTCAATGAAGAATGGGATGCAAGAAAAAGGGAGCAGAGAAGGGAAAATGATATAGATCAGCACTAGGGAAGGGAAATAGTAGAAGGGGAAGCATGAACATAGCTGAAGAAATGATAAGAATATGTAACAGGAGTTTCTGTGAGTTAACAATATTTTTTTGATGAACAATAGATTCTCTTCAATAAGGACTAACTGTTTCTTCCTGTGAATCAAATACCTGTAATTTTAACAGTATGAGCAAAGAAAACTCTACTTCTGGCATGAATTCAGGTTTTCTCAATTCTGTATCTTCTTTATCAACCTGCAATGAAGAATGGGATTCAAGAAAAAGGGAGCAGAGAAGGGAAAATGATATAGTTCAGCACCAGGGAAGGGAAATAATAGAAGGGGAAGCATGAACAGAGCTGAAGAACTGATAAGAATCTGTAACAGGAGTTGCTGTGAGTTAACAACCTTATTTTGATGAACAATAGATTCTCTTCAATAAGGATTGACTGTTTCTTCCTATGAATCAAATACCTACAATTTTAACAGTATGAGCAAAGCAAACTCTGCTTCTGGTGTGAATTCAGGTTTTAACACGTAATTGGGGTTGACCGTTGAGTTGGCGGGGGTCTGTTGGATAACGATCCGACCATTTATGGCGCAACGGGCTACTGGAGGGAAGAGATGTGATAGGGCAAAATGGACAGATGACGGTGGACTTGCTGCAACAACATTGGTAACGGTCAAATGGATGTGGCGGTTTGGCTGACAGTGGAAATTTCTTTTCAGAGGGGGTTGAAGGCGGTCGATGGTATCAGCTGGAGGGGGGGGGGGTGCGAACTCTTCTTGACACAACATGTAGGAGGAAAGGCGGTATGGGATTCTGCCCATTTCAGACCCCCCCCCCCCATTGTTAAAGTTCAGAGGGCGAGGGGAGGCCGAAAAGGGTTGAGGAGCGTCAGATATGAAGTGATGAGCAGAGATGTCAGGAAAGGTGCAAAATGGTTAGTCGTGGATGTGAAGTGGTGATGGGATGGTGGGTTCAGAAATATGTATGTTGGAGAATATTATAAAATTTAGGATAAAAGAAAATGCGAGAGTTTCGAGGTTAGAACAAAGGGAATATTAATAATTTGGAACTTAAGATAAAATTCAAACATAAAATATGCCCAAATGACTTGGAACATAAATTAGTTCCAAACTTTAGAATATGATTCCTTTTTCAAACCTTTGAGTGCAAACACTCTATGTTTTGATTTTCTTCTTGCAGCATAGGAAAATACACTTTTGATGATGTACTTTGTAGAATAAATTTCATATTTTTCTTCCATTTTTCCTCCTCAACATATCTACCTACCCAAACTAATCATCTAACATTTTTCTTCTTGTTTTCAGGGTGCCTTTGGGCTAGAAAATCCTTAAATCATTTTTTATTTTAAATTTCTAACCTAACACCTATCCTTATTTCAGCCATTGGCTCAGTTTAAACTATTGAACCAATTTCATTTTCTACCTATCTACTGATAAGCCAAGATTAAATAGCTTGACAAATATTTATTTTCTAACCTACCAACATAAATTGAAAACCGTCCAATCATGATTAAACTGTATGACTGAACAATGAGTAGTGGCATTTGAACTTGCAACACTTTCAATTTTATTTATTTTTTGTTTTTTTTTTCCTGTTTTTTATACCCTCTTTTCTTTCTTTTCATAAATATTTGTTTTATTTGAAATCATTTGAATTTTGAAAAGCCTTTCAATAATGAAAAAATTGCAAGAAATGTGAAGTATCCAATCACCTTGAGATCCTATAATTTTAAGGTACTAACACATGGAATGGGAATGTAGATAACACAATTGATGCACAAACACCATTGATAGAAGATGATGATGTAGCAGAAAATGAGCAGCAAGAATCAAAAGAGAAGACAACAAACATAGTCACACCAGCGAGAACTCCAAGATTTTCGGAGCAGCATGGATCTTTAAGCAGATCAATATACCATAATTCTCCTAGCATCCAATCAGGTGATGAATCAATAAATGGTAAGAGAAAGATGAGAAGTTTGAAATATATTTATGATGATTTGGATGTTAGTTGAAATTTTGCATTGTTGTCATTCCAACCTTCTTCATTTGAAGAAGCAATCAAAGATGAAAATTGGCTGCAAGCCATGAATGAAGAAATTGAATCTATTGAAAAGAATGATACATGGGATTTGGTTAATTTTCCAAAGGATAAAAATCTCATTGGTGTGAAGTGGGTGTATAAGGAAAAGTTGAATGAGAAAGGTGAAATTGACAGATTTAAATCAAGACTTGTAAAAAAAGGATTCTCATAGCGATCAGGAATAGAATTTGGAGAAACGTTTGCTCCGGTAGCTAGATTGGATACTGTAAGAGAAGTTATAGCCACAACAACTTAGAACAAGTGGAAAATATATCAGATGCATTGAAAATCGGCTTTCTTGAATGGAATTATAGAAGAAGAAATTTATGTGCAACAACCACCAGGTTATAAAGTTGAAGGTAAAGAATATAAAGTTACAGGTTGAAGAAAACGCTTTATGGACTTAAGCAAGCACCTAGAGCATTGTATAGTAGAATCAACAGCTACATGATTAAGGATGGATTTCATAGAAGCAACATTGAGCCTACCTTATACACAAAGGTAAATGAACATTGACAAATTTTGATTGTTTGCTTATATGTTGATGACATGATTTTTACAGGTTATCTTGAGTTAGATGAATTTAAAGCAACCATGATGAAACAATTTAAGATGACAGATATTGGTCTCATGAAATATTTTCTTGGCATAGGATTTGAGCAATTTAAAAAATGAATTTTTATTTGTCAAAAGAGATTTGTTGAAAAGATTCAAGATGGAAAATTGCAAACATGTCCCTACACCAGTTTCAATAGGTACACATTTAAGAAAGGATTATGAAGGATCATATGTCAATCCAACTCTATTCAAAAGATTGGTTGGTAGCCTCATGTATCTCACAGCGACAAGACCAGATATTATGAAAGGAGTGAGTTTGATTTCCAAATTTATGGAGACTCCAAAATACACACATTGGAGTGCAGGAAAAAGAATTATGAGATACATAGTAGGAACTAGATATTGTGGCATAATGTATGAAATCACATCAAGGAAATATTTGATTGGATTTAGATATAGTGATTTTGAAGGTAGTTTGGATGATAGGAAGAGGACTTCTGGTTATGTGTTCCATCTTGGTTCAGGTGTGATTTCATGGGCATTTAAGAAGCAGCCTATTGTGACACTATCATTAGCAAAAGCATAATGTGTAGTAGCAACATAAAAAACATGTCAAGCAGTATGGTTAACAAGAGTACTAGATGGATTCAAGCAGAAACAACAAGGATAAACAACAATATATTGTGACAACACCTCAGTGATTGCACTATCCAAGAATAGTGTGTTTCATCAAAAGAGCAATCATATTATTACTAGATATCACTTTATTAGAGAACTCGTGAGCAATGGAGAAGTTCACTTGAAGCCTTGTAAATATAGTGATCAATTGGCTAATATATTTACTAAGTCATTAGAAAAATATGTTTTTGAGTTTCACAAAAGAAACTTAGGTGTTGTAAGCCTAGCCGAGACATAGACCAGTAGACATGTTTGCATTGTCATGAGTCATGTCCCAGTTTAGCAGTCGTAATTAAGGAGTGTTAAAACAACTAATTAACTCCTGCATGAAGAGTATGTTATATTTAGAGAGTCAGTTAACTGAGCATTGAGTCAATTCAAGTTATGAGATAGATGAATTTAGTGAGTTGATTTCATGTCAAGTTATATTAGGCGAGTCGCTAGTTGAAAAGGTTAAATACCGTTCATCAGTTTCATTGTAATTAATTCAATTTTGTGTGATCAATAGAAGATCCACAACTCATGTGTTTTTTGTGTGTGAATTATTTGTGTCTTATATCCTCTGCCTTTGTAATGTTCCCAATTTTTAGCCTCAAGCTAAATGGAACATTATAGTTTTCATATTTTTATTTTGTTGAATAAAATGGGTAAGGAGACACCTTAACCCATTTTGATGGAGAAATAACACTCCTTGTGTGAAAGGAGGAATAATAAAGCAGCTGGATTGAGCACTACATGGTGTGAACAGGATTGGATCATGCTTGATCTGGCTATTTTGACCAAGTCAACTAGACTGTCTAGATGCATTGAACCTACTTGGACAACGCAATTTTAGTGGAGGCTTCACTTGCTTGAGCTAGAAGAAAGTGTGAATGGGACCCATGGTGAGATGAGTTCATTTGCTTTATAAGGAGGAGTTGATAGCCTATTTTCATTATGCATTGGCTTACTATTTTCGTTGGGTCTGCAAAGATTTGGATCCCCAGGCTGTTTAGCAGAGTTGTAGGGTTCTTGAACCCAAGGGTGTTCCCGGTCGGGAATCCATACCTAATCCTTAAGGAAGGAGAGGGTTTGAGCTTCATTTCCTCATTCTAGCATTTGGCCAAGCTTATCTCTGTAGCTACAACGTTATTTCTACAGCAGATTAACGTTGTGTTGCTGGGAGCAGCAATAGAGGAACTCATTAAGTCATTATTTGGCTTGTTTTCTAGTGGAGGGCTCAGCTATTCATTGGAGGATTAGTGAGGAGGAATCCTGGGATTATTTTTAGATCTTTGGCATCAGACCAAACACTCACCATCTCTCATAGCGCAGTCAAGGGAAAAAACTGTGTTATTTTGAGAGTCAGTAACTGGGAGAGCCATTTGTGCTTAACAGGAGGACTGTTTTTGAATGAAAGGGATCAGCCCTTTGCTTGAGAAAATTATCAGAGGAGGGCATGAGAATTTTAGATCTGCCATAGCCTCATTTTCATTTTTATTCAGTTGCAGTGACAAGTTATTTGTCACATTGTACATTTTCTGGAATTTCTAGCAATCTCTCCTAGATTGGCTAGAAATCTTGTATTAGAGCCCATCCTTCTATTTTGGGGCATTTCTTTACATATTTCAGCCATATTTCATGTATATGTATCTATTGCAGCAACTACCATAGTATAGACAACACTGTCACTGCTCTCTGACATTTTGTGCAGTTGCAGCAACTCATTTATTTCATTGCTTGATCATTGGAGATTGGTTCTCATAGCTTGAGTGGCTTGTCCCTCAAGATATTTCTGTATATTGTAGCTCGTATATTAATAGACATGATGGCTGTATTATATTCCATTTATTAATGTGTACAGATTTGCAGAGTTTCATGGTTATGTTCATGTATTGCTGTAAGCTCTCTCTTTGAGCATTCTTTACGGGATCTAGTTTGGGGAGATCTGAATAACCCAGCTAGAGTCATTTATTTGGGCTCAAATTCTGGAAGAGAAGTGTTTTATGTATTAAAAAAGGGATCCCAGACCCCTTTCAGCTTATCTTTACACTTCCTCTCTTATACAACGTTCTTGAGGACCATATTCCAGAAATTACCGAAAAAGGAATATTACAGTGGTATCAGAGCATGATCTTTGGCTCAGCCTGTGGCTTCAAGCCAAAGTGTTGAATCCCTGAAGGAGGAATATTTAAAACTCTATAGACAGAGTCTACAGATGGCCAGGTAGCCTCTGGATCTCATCCTTTGTTCAAAGTTTACATATCCATTAAATGCCCCTACAGTCAATCTATGGAATAGAATTTTGATATTCCTAAGAAGGGAACTTTACAGTTGTGCAACCTAAGATAAAATGCCATTAGAAGGAGAAGCTCTTCATTTAGAAGAGGATATGTACAGAAAAAGAGAAATTATGGAAGAGGAGGTTTCCCTTCTTCTTTTCCAGACCCTGGAGGGTATCATTGAAGACCTTGAGGAGAAAGAAAGGGAAAATTGGAAAGATTTTCTGAGAGGGTTTGTAGATGAAACAAGCCCTAGATATTATCATGATGGGTGTGAGCATTCAGCCACACATGCAGATCCATAGCGCAGTTCATTTTCCACTTGCACTGCCAGAAGGATGGAGGAAGGAGATGAGGCCATTGGAGCAGCAACGCTACAACTCAAAGGTATGGCTCATGATAGTTGGTTTAAAATTTCTGTTTCATGTTGTCATGCAAATGTAAAAACATATGATGAGTTCACTAAGGGTTTGGTGAAGAAAATTGGTGGAAATCCATGTGAATCATCAAGTATCATAACTTCAAACACTTTTCATGCAATGGGTGAAACCATAAAATCAACTCCATTCTTTACTACCAAAGGGAATGAAAACATATATGATGACTTGCTAGAGGAAAGACACCGATTGTATGAAGGGCACTCTTGCATTTGTGATAACATGGAGATCCCTCTTTCAGAAGAAGACCAAAATCCATGGTCTCTCATTGAAGGGGAGTCATACTCACATATGGGTGAAGAGAATGTGCATAGAAGGACCCACAACGATGTACCATTGGAGGGAGATCCATCACCACATGGGGATGAGAAGGGAGTCATAGCTTCCATGGGAGGAGTCCTTGTTTTTATGCAAGGGATTCCAAGAGGTCCAACACGTGGGAACCAAAGAACAATTCTGGAGCCATTTGCAGCAACTTGTGGGGATTGTGAGATGGAGGAGGAAGAGAAGGATCAACATCAAGGGTTGATACACCCTTATCCATTCTGGAAAGTCTTTGCACATGGGAGAAAGACTGTATAGCACAGTGAAGAGAGGGACAAGTCAGTCCTCCTATACATACAATCCACTTCTGATTTTGATGTCTCACTATATGGAGGCATTCCACTTGGAAGGCCACCTGATCTAGCATTGATGAGGGGCATCTTGTCATACAGTTCACCACTCTTGGATTCCGGAAAGGTGAAGACTTTGGAGGAGTCTAGCACAACACAGAGAGTTTGGGACAGACCCAAGGAGGAGAGAGACACTCTCTCATTTTCAGTATCACCCACTGTCATCAATTATACTGTGCTGACAGAGTTTGTTGTAGGGATGGAGGATTTCATCTTCATGATGCAGGATGACTGCTCCACATATTTGATGAGGAGGAGGATACTTCCTTTGAGGGAGAACTCTTTCATACATAGGAGTGGATGGAGGCCACTCATGCTTACTTTGACCCATCTTGGGAGATTCCTGTTGGATGACAACTTCTCATGGGAGGCCAACTTCCCAGGATCACCATTATTATTTGAGCATGAGCAGCTACATGGTTGGCATGGCAGCATTTTGAAGGATGACTTTGGCATGGGGGATGTCAAAGTAGCAGGCAGCAGCATGAGGGGAGCATCATATTGCAGATTACCAGCACTGTCTATGAGGAGGATGGATCCAGGTTGGAGGACTCAGCTTTTGGTTGAGTATTCCCAGGATCTTCATGCATGCATGATTCTTGATGACCAGGAAGGAGATGACAGATACATGGTGGATGACATGGTCATCTATTGTTATGGCAGGGTCTTCTTGGCTAGAATTTCTAGTCTCAAGGAGAAATTATTGCATGCAACACATGTGGAATTTCTAGCAATGCACTATGATGCATACTTTTCTTTGCTAGAAGAGTTCATTTGGGAGGGAATTCAACATGATTTATATCAGCATATGGATAGATGCATAGCCAGGATGATTTTGGAGAGGTTGGCACAACCATTTCCCTACTCATTAGAGGTGAGGGAGAGCATTCAGATGAGCCATTTCAGCTCAAGGACCGGAGTACATGGTAAAGAAGGTATATACTCTCATTTTGATTTACCTTTCTTTACTTTATATGAGCAGCTTGATGAGCTAAGGATGATCATACCTCCTTATGCTCTTTATTATGATGTACTTGTGGCCAATTGCAGCAATGGGAGTGGTTATTTTCATGATGGGTTGTGGGGGAAGCCACATATTTCTCGGTGTGCATCATTGGCACCAATTTGCATTTTCATGTTTTCATCTTATGAGATGATTGTGGAAGAAAACAAGTGGCTGGGAAAGCACTTGTTGTTTTTAGTTTTGATGTAGGCAGGAGGTTCACTGCGTTGGTCCCATGAGTATAACAGTGACCCACTCTCTAGTTGTCTTATGAAAAGTTGTTTTCATTGTATATTGCTTCCATATGTTGCTGATGTTTGTGTAATCATGGGAGGCCTTGATTGGAGAGTGGGCTTGGAGTTGGAGATGCCCATTGGGATTATGATTCTCCCTTTTTTACATGTTGTATGTTTCAGGAGAAACCATGGGCATACCATGATTGCCATGTCGCTACTTTTCTCTTCACATAGGAGGAGCTATTGGGAGAGAATGCGTTATTGGAAGAGACACTTCATGGTTGATTCATTTTGTGGAAAGGCTTGGGCCAATTGTGGAGGCCATGAAATTTCAGCCCAATATCAGCCACCCGCTCACACTTATCATAAATGGAGGGAGAAACTACTTGGATGGAAAAATCTAAACTCTCCATTCAACCCCAACATATTGCATAGATCCGGGGTTGAGGACTACTTTGTTGAGCTACTTAGGATGGCTCATTTAATATGGATGATTGCATGGGTGGAGGAGTCACTAATTGGGAATAAGACTTCCTATGTTTTTCATCACTCCTACCTTGAGGAGGCCATTGAACCACAAGGAGATTTCCACTTGCACCTTCTATTATCTCATGATGTATTCTTTGGTTCTACATACTTAGATGAATATATGGAGGACAGATTTATTGCATACCTTGATGAGCTATGGTGGGGTCTATTGATGAAGAGGCCACAAGAAGAGGCAGAGAAATTTTTTTCTCTCTATGCAGTTGCTTGAGGACAAGCAACATGTGGGAGGGGAGGACTGTATTGTTTCCAATTTTTAGCCTCAAGCTAAATGGAACATTGTAGTTTGCATATTTTTATTTTGCTGAATAAAATGGGTAAGGAGACACCTTAACCCCTTTTGATGGAGAAATAACACTCCTTGTGTGAAAGGAGGAATAATAAAGCAGCTGGATTGAGCACCACATGGTGTGAACAAGATTGGATCATGCTTGATCTAATCATTTTGACCAAGTCAACTAAAATTTTCTAGATGCATTAAACCTACTTGGATAGCGCAGTTTTAGTGGAGGCTTCACTTGCTTGAGCTAGAAGCAAGTGTGAATGGGACCCATGGTGAGATGAGTTCATTTGCTTTATAAGGAGGAGATGGCAGCCTATTTTCATTATGCATTAGCTTATTATTTTCGTTGGGTCTGCAAAGACTTGCATCCCCGAGCTGTTTAGCAGGGTTGTAGGGTTCTTGAACCCAAGGGTGTTCCCGGTCGGGAATCCCTACCTCATCCTCAAGGAAGGAGAGGGTTTGAGCTTCATTTCCTCATTCCAGCATTTGGCCAAGCTTATCTCTATAGCTACAACGTTATTCTGCAGCAGTTTAACGTTGTGTTGTTAGGAGCAGCAACAAAGGAACTCATTGAGTCATTCTTTGGCTTGTTTTCCAGTGGAAGGCTCAACTATTCATTGGAGGATTAGTGAGGAGGATTCCGGGGCTTATTTTCAGATCTTTGGCATCAGGCCAAACACTCACCATCTCTCACAGCGCAGTCAAGGGCAGAAACTATGTTATTTTCAGAGGCAGTAGCTGGGAGAGCCATTTGTGCTTAACAGGAGGAGTGTTTTTGAGTGAAAGGGATCAGCCCTTTTCTTGAGAACATTATCAGAGGAGGGCATGAGCATTTTAGATCTGCCATAGCCTCATTTTCATTTTGATTCAGTTGCAGTGACAAGTTATTTGTCACATTGTACATTTTCCGGCATTTCTAGCAATCTCTCCTAGATTGGCTAGAAATCTTGTATTAGAGCCCATCCTTCTATTTTGGGGCATTTATTTATATATTTCAGCCATATTTCATGTATATGTATCTATTGCAGCAGCTACCATAGTATAGACAACACTGTCACTGCTCTCTGACATTTTTTGCAGTTGCAACAATTCATGTATTTCATTGCTTGATCATTGGAGATTGGTTCTCATAACTTGAGTGGCTTGTCCCTCAAGATATTTCTGTATATTGTAGCTTATATATTAATAGACATGATGGCTGTATTATATTACATTTATTAATGTGTACATATTTGCAGAGTTTCATGGTTATGTTCATGTATTGCTGTAAGCTCTCTCTTTGAGCATTCTTTACGGGATCTAGTTTGGGGAGATCTGAATAACCCAGCTAAAGTCATTTATTTGGGCTCAAATTCTAGAAGAGAAGTGTTTTATGTATTAACAAAGGGATCCCAGACCCCTTTCAGCTTATTTTTACACTGCCTCTCTTATACAACGTCCTTGAGGACCATATTCCAGAAATTCCCGAAAAAAAAATATAACAGCCTTTCCAACAACTCCAACAACAAAATCAGATACAAGATTTTATTGTCATCGAGACTCGCCTCTCGTGAAAATTTCTCCTACTCATGCTTTCTCTCCCCTCCAGGTCCCACTCACCGACCTTCGAGTCGACGTATTAGGTTTGATTCCGACGAGCTAAAATATTCCAATTCGAACAAGGCCTCCACAATCCCTGAGACGTAATGGTTTTTCCATCTTAGGCCTTCCCCGCATTGATGTATTTCACAGGGAGCTCTTGTCGATGCATTGCACAAAGTGACCGACTTGCTAAGCCATGCAAGACCTTTTTTATTTCCAATACACTTTTAATGTAAGGAATAAGCAGCGATCCACGTTGTCAACTGCACCATGTGTCTTTTAAAATAGATAACTTGAAGTCAGTCTATTCTAAGATAATTCGAAGAAATTCTCATTTTACATCACCCTAGGTTTAATAAAGTGACGATGGACCATGTATTTAAACGAGCGTGGCCAGAGGCCACGACTATATATATACATAGAAAGAGTGACCCACAATTAAGGTTAAAAACATACTACCAAATTCAAATTTTACTCATGCTCTGTAGACCCAATCCATGCTACTTTTAAAGACAAATATTTCTACCATTTTATCATCAAAACGAACAATATTTCAATAGGTTTGATTAAAATACAAAGAGGTAGAATAATATCACTATGGTTAATACGAAACGTTGAGCTGAAATTTTGTGAGGTAAATTTAAAAAATTTTCAGGTTCTCATCACACATATCATTTTATATGTTTCCTACCACCCGTTGTTGGAGGGTCGAACAATATTTTCTCACCTTAACCAATCCGCCAAGGCGAGGAATATGCGGTCTCATCTAACCATCACAACACGATACTCTCCATGTGCTCCTCCTTAACGTCATCTACATCTCGTATTTTTTGTATTTCATTAAAACATACGAATATTGATCTCGAAAATTCTCCACATATATATCCATCCCTAGCTAGCGGGTGTAGGAAATCATAGTCTTTTGTCGTCATTGTTTCTAGGATACAACTCAGGCCATTCATATATGGAAGTGTTACTTATAAAGGAAAATTTTCAGTTTGAAATCCTTATTAAACATCATATGATGACTAAGAAGCATAATTTACATTTTTCTTCTTCGAATTCAAGATTACAAAAAAAATATAGAGCCTGCATTCAACCTGTTGCCACTTTCTTTTTTAAATACAAATATTTAAACAAATGCAACAAAAAAAAACTCCATCCTGTAAGATTTCAAGCATGTAATTTTGTTATGTATTGAAAATACTTCTTTTCAGGAATGACAGAATTCCAAAAGGGTGGTTTAAAATAACTCTCCATGATGTCTTGCGAACAAATTTCAAAGGAAAAATCTTGTGCAAATATTTCTATGATACAAGGGCATCCTCTTATTGTTCTTCCCATAAGAATAGACGTTGTTCCACCTGGGATAAATCTCTAATAAAAAGTGTCTTCTAAGTTCTTACAAATGAAGAATTGCAGAAGAATTAACTTTATTTCCTGGAGCTAGTTCAATACAAACTCTAGAGTCAAACTCGTAAAATAAGGTTGAATCCAATTTTCCATATGTTGTGTCGAAACTATAACCTTGGTCTAGGTAGCATCCAGCTGGCTCAATCAAATTAATCATAACCATCATGGTGCCTCATGCTGTGGTCCAGTGGCAAGTGTGGTATAACACTGCGATGACCCAGGTTCAAATGAAAATGAGGTGCTTACCATTGAAATAAAGCAAACAGTAATACTGAAATATGTGCAAATGAGGTGGTTACCATTGAAATGAAGAAAACAATATACACCTCGCAGAAATGCTTTAAATGTATAGGTCCACATATACATTATTTATATTCAACAATGCATATCACAATATCATGACTGTTTAATGCATTGGTATGGGATGTATATTGTGTGCCCTATAATGACCCAAGTTCAAATCCCAAAGGATGTACATAGGGTTGTATTAGAGTAGAATTAAGACAAATTTATGTTGTTATGTAAGTGGTTGTTCGTGTTGTACAGGAAATGGAGTTTCACTTTTACTCATCTAAATAAAAGATGATGCACTTAATTATTATTATTATTCTTAATGGACCATATTTGAGCTAACATGTACATTTATACAACATTATTTTAAGAACAATTTCTCGATCTTTCCATGATTAGAGTTTCAACATGAATTCTAACTTAGCCACAAGCTTCTAAACATCACACTAGCATGGGGCATGGTTCATTATTTCAGTTTAACATAAGATAAAGGTACCATTATGTGCCCTATATATCAGACATAAAACCATCCTAAGCCCCTTACCCATATCAAACAACAAGTTGTAATAATGAAATTCCCAACTCACAATTCTAAAAAAAAAGGGCAGCTGTCATAATATTTTTATATCTCCGACCTTGGTCTAAGTTTATTTTAGCTAAACAAAACCCATAAATATGAAATTTAACTAACTAATTTCCCAATACCCTACCCCAATCCCTTTGGGTAACCAGCCTATACTCACTTCAAAATACAATATCACACTGACCTAAGAATCCATCACAACATTGGCTTCAATTGAGTAATAGATGATATATTATAAAACTAGTAAATTTGTAGTTTATAGTTTACCATAAAATAATTCTAACAACCAACTTAGCATACTGGATATCTTCTTCTCCTCTTCCTCCATCAATTTTCCCCATTATATGTTGTGAAAGAGAAGTCAGAAAAGGAAAAACATTTAAAGGAAATAAAAAAGGCATTATATATTACATAGCATACATAAATCCAGGGGAAAGAGTAGTTAGACTCTAGGACCTCAACGAAGATAACTCTCATGTTCACGCGAATTCCGAGCTTGACCACATTGTGTGGTGGAGAAAAGACATCTTCCTATGCGTGACACACCCAGGGCAAGGTCTTTCAACACTTCGTGCTTATGCATAGGTTGTGAACAATGGGCTCAAATCATGTCACTTGCATTGGAGAGTTTGGTAGACCGTATCTGCATGCATTTAGAAATGGGTTGTCTTCGTGGCAACTTCTACTCCTTCGGTGTACCTTTGCACCTTTAGGGGAAATTGCTAGTTTATCTTCAAAGTGTTGTCCACAAATTTATTGATACGTGTCTAGTCATCTGTTATCTAAATAAAGGCTCTAGGAAAACATATTTTTTCATGTAATTTGGACGAACACTTTGTTTCGCTAAGGAGAGGAGGTATGGCTGTCAAGGACCCCATCTCATAAGATTTTATAAATGCGTTAGATGTTTTGAGGCTTTTTTGGTGTCTCATTTAGATTTGTTTTAAAAAAGCTGAATTGAAAATTTTATTTAAACAAAGATTAAAAGTTTTGAAACTTTTCTTTTTCAACTGAACAAGCCCATAACAACTTACATGCATGCATAGTCCTTCTCAAAACAACTTACAAACATACATAGTCCTGCCTAAGATTGGACCACAAAACCTGTAAGACCAAAATTTCCCACCTAACCATTAAACTACATTGTTAAAACTAAATTGAACATATCAAGTATGAAAAACACACCAACCAAATTATATATATCTACTAATGCTAAATTGGTTATTATCCTTTTGACTTCGACTCAATTTTCATAATTGAGAAGTTAAATTCAACTTTTTAAAAACAAATAAGCTATTACTATAATAATCTTACAAATCCAATGATATATATCGTGTGAAAATTTAGTTCTAAAATTTTGGGTGTTCATGGTTAAAAGAAAAAATAAAAAAACACAATAATTGGCAGATGGTTTGCTTCATGACCTTAAGGTGCTCCCTTTTTATTTGTGGAAATGAGTGTTTAATTGTAATTCTTATCAATTAATTTCATAGAAATTGCTGGAAGTACTTAAAAAGTATGTTGTAATAGTGAGTGATGACTAAAGATTGTAAAAATTAAGATGTATGCTTTATTAAAAATAATTAAGTCATGTTGCTTTATTGTTGTGATTATTATTTTTTAAATCATTATGACTGTTTTATTAAAGTAGTGTGTAACTGCATTAGGTGGTTATTGTCTTTGGGAGTTCACAATAAACCTTTGACTATGTCAATTAAATCTCATTGACGTTGTTAGTGAAAAGTTGTAGTGGAATGGATTTGTATATAAAGGGGTATAAAAATATAACAAAAATGACAACAATACATCAGTTTTATCACAATTTACATCATTCTAAATTAATAAAATGAACAATACATCAATTTCATCACAATTTACATCATTCTAAATTATTAAAAGTGAACTTTTATACTTGTAACCATTTTCGCTGCTCCAAAGTCTTTAGAACCCTTGGGGATCACACGATGAAGCTATAAAGATTTTATGGTTTACTAGTCTAGGTTCCAGAAAAGTACTACTAAGATGCTTTGTTGAAGTTTTTGATTTGTGCTTATAAAAAACACTAGTTATAAATGGTTGAGATTGTGTAAATATCATAATTTTCATTGTATTGAGATTGTTTAAGTGTTGTTATTTAAGTTTGTGGTAAGTGGTTTGGGAAAAGAAACTATAATTTTTTTTAATTGTTTTCTTTTAAAATTTAATTACAAGGTTTCATTATTACAAATATCTCAATAATTTTTATATGTTTAACAATATTATTTTTATTCTTATTTTTAAACTAGGAAAGCACTATGATAAAATTAATAACACTACTAAGTTATTATATTTAAAACTTAAGATCTTAAAATTGGAAAGTAGGTAGCATATCAATGATTAATTGTAATATTATTTTATGTATTTGTAAAATAGTATTATCTAAAATTAATATCTTTAATTTTATAAATTTTAAAATGTTTTTTTTAAGATTTAAATTCTATTGCTTAATCAAGAAATTACATCTTATACAACCAAGTCAAGATCTTTCTTATTCTAGTTTGTACTAGGGTAACCAAACCAATGTCAAAAAAGAGTAATATCTTTGTCCAAAGTATAATAAAAAATAGGCAATGTTTGTGATGTTGTCTAAACATAAAGATAAGAAACATAATTGAGAGCATATAAATGCTCTAGGAAGAGTTGTTATGATCCAAAATTGTAACCATGGGAGAAATTAGGTAGAGGTTGAGATTTCTATGGGAGTAGCTGGAATGCCAGGAGAGGCAGGTCCTTTTCCTTTGGTATGCAGTGCTTCAATTCTTGTGAACTTGAGGGCCATATTTTAGTGCTCCAAATGCATCGTTCTATGCTCCCCTTGTATATGATCCATTTGGTGAGACAAATCTCTTTTAGATTCTTTCATTTTTGTGAGGGCCTTACCCATGAGAGTTTTCATATGCCAGTAAAGCTTTAGTGAAATTATGTATAAGTTTTTCCTCCCTTGGGTATGCCTTGGATCAAGTAGCTAGTCACCTATAGATTCAAGTATTTCAAAATCAGAGTGCTTCCTTTTGGAAATAGCTTCCAAAGAGGCTTCGTGAATTTATAGTTGTATAAAATTTGGTGGTGTCATGATATCTTTGAGAAAATTTTTGGGCTCTTTGGCAGGCATGAGAATTTTCTTCTCCCTGGGAGGAGGAGCCACATCAACATCTTGCTCGCTGGCGTGGCATTACAAATCAGGTGAGAGAAACAAGGGAGAATGATGTGGAACGAAAAAGGAGATGATGATTACAGGTGAGGTGGACTAAAAGTTAACTGTAGAGAGGTGGAAGGCCAAAAGGAAGACCCAAAATGAGTGCAGAGGGTGTTCACAAGGGACAAACAAGAGTGAGAACCCATGTTGAAACCCTGGAGTGGATACAACTGAAGGGGACCAACATGAACACGATAAGGCATAAAAAGTGAACAAAAAAAATTGTCCCAATAACAACAAGAGTCAATGCACTAGATAGACTTAAAAGAGATATTAAATGAAGATTGGGATGCAACGACATGGTGAATTACCTGTAGACCATGTAGAGAGATGGGGGGATGGAGATGGTTCATGGCACATTTACTTGCATGCAATACTTTGTAAATTGTCATCACAAGATTTCTACTCGCCCTCTCCAGTAGAAGCCTTCAAATACTAGGCTCACTAGCCCATTTTTTCTCGTGACCGAGATCAATTTGCTAACGCTGAGTTTTCCAGAGTGATTCTAAGGGGTGAACCAAGGGGGAGGTCAAGTCATGGGAGACTTGGACCTTCCCTTGGCAGTAAGAAGGAAATAATGACAAAACTTAACAATACAAGAACCAGGTTGGATAGATGCCTATTTAGCGAGATCAAAATGAATCAATTTCCTTGTGAACCATGCATGTTATCTTGCTTAAACACTTCTCAAGTTCTCCACAACGCTGTCATATATAGGATTGAAAGTTTAATGTTGTGGTTGTATGACATCTTTGATGAATCATGCATTGGACAAGTGTGCGGTGGGGTTGCCACACCTCCCCCTGTTGAAGTTTGAGTTAATGGTAGAAGCACGCTCCTCATGCTAGCTTGACTTACTCACCTAACATCACATTATATTGCCCAGAGCAAAGAAAATTTTAAAAACATTTTAATTTATAAAATCATCTATCTATATATTTATTTAAAAAAATAAATTTCTATTAAATATAAAAATATGATTTTTTTTGGAAATCAATTAATAGATTTTCATTTTCATGTTTATTAATTTATAAAGTTAAAAATCCATTAATAATGATAAATTATTTTTTTAGTATATGGAAATAAAAATCCACTCTCCTTAATAATATTAGTTTCCTTTTAAATTTAATTATTTTCAAGTTTATTACAACATTGTTTTAAATCAAATTAACCCTATTATTATCTAAAAATATTTTAGAAATTAAAAATTACTAAAAAATTATTATTTTAATTAAAAATAATATAATTATTATAGATACTTCTATAATGAATTTTATTAACTAAAACACAATTCATATATATTTTAGAATGAAAATAATGATATCACGCATACACTTTTCCATGCATGCTTAATTTATCTTCAAAGAGTTGTCCACAAATTTATTGCTACGTGTCTAGCCATGTTTTATCTAAACAAAGGCTTTAGGAAAACATCTTTTTTCACGTAATTTGGACGAAAAATTTGTTTCGCCAAGGAGACGAGGTATGGCAGTCAAGGAACCCCATCTCGCAGTCTTTTATAAACGTGCTAAATGTTTTGAGGCTTTTTTTTGGTGTGTCATTTGGATTTGTAAGATTATTATAGTAATAGCTTATTTGTTTTTAAAAAGTTGAATTGAACCTACAATCTAGTTTAGATAAATTTCACTCATATACATATTTAAATAAATGAAATTGTTATTCTTTTCACTTACAATTAATTTTCATAATTGATATTCATTTTTTTTTAAACTGTCAAACCAGGAGGTAACTCCTCAAATCAGAATGTGTATTAGCTGAAGAATGTACATGAATTTATACATGGAGGTGAGGCTATTGGGATTCATCTCCCAATGACTCTTGGCCTTCCTTATTTCCTAATATTAAAATAATATACAATATTACACATGCACACCCAACCCATAGGATTAGGTGTCAACATTCCCCCCTTTAATCCGAAGGGATGTTGGTGAGGCCAAGCATCGATCTGAACTTTTCAAACTTTTCTCTTCCAAGTGCTTTGGTGAAGATATCAGCAGTTTGCTCATTTGTGGAACAATGATGTAAATGGATGGTTTTTCCCTGAACATGATGTCGAATTAGATGGTACTTTGTATTGATGTGCTTTGTTCGATCATGGAACTTTGGGTTCTTGGCCAACTTTATTGCAAAAGTGTTGTCGATCATGAGTGGTGTGGAGTACATTTGTTTCATCTGCAAATCTTCCAGGATTTTCCGGAGCCACACAATTTCCTTTGTTGCTTCAGCTGCTGCCACATATTCTACCTCGGTCGTGGAATCTGCTGGAACTGACTGTTTGCGTGATCTCCATGAGACAGCTCCTGATCCAAGACTCATGGTGTAACCTGTAGTAGACACCCCTGTTTCTTTGTCGCCATCAAAGTCTGAATCAGAGTATCCGATCAAGCTGAAGTCGCCTACCTGTGTGTATTTGAGTCTAAAGTCTTGAGTCCCCTTCAAGTACCTTAACACTCTTTTTGCAGCAGACCAATGTCCTTCACAAGGTTTTTGCATGAACCTTGAGAGGATTCCAACAGCAAATGAAATGTCAAGTCTGGTGGTGGTCAGGTAGATAAGACTTCCTACAAGTTGTCTATACTTAGTTGCATCCTCAAATTCCTTCCCTTCAATAGATGTGAGCTTAAAGTTTTGTTCCATTGGAGTGGTTAAGGGATTACAGTCATCCATGCCAAATTTGTTCAAGAGATCTCCAATGTACTTCTTTTGAGAAAGAAATATAAATTTAGGATGTTGAATTACTTCAATACCCAGATAGTAATGAACATGACCCAAATCAGTCATTTCAAAACCTTTCTTCAATTATTTCTTCATGGATGCAATATAGCTCTCATTATTCCCTGTTATCAAAAGATCATCTACATATACCACAAGATATACAACTGTTTTTCCAACTTTCTTAACAAACAAAGTTGCATCATCAAGATCAAAATGTTTGAAGTCAAGTTTAAGAAGATGCTCGGTTAATTTCTCATACCAGGCTCGTGGTGCTTGCTTAAGGCCATACAAGGATTTTATAAGCTTGCAAACTTTGTGTTCTTGACCCTTTACCACAAATCCTTCTGGCTCGGACATATAAACTTTCTCCTTTAGATCTCCATTCAAGAAGGTTGTTTTTACATCCATCTGATGGACTTTCCATCCATTCTGAGCTGCTAAGGCAAAGAGAGTCTGGATGGTGGTCCATTTTGCTGTGGGAGCAAAAGTTTCTTCATAATCGACTACTCCTTTTTGTGCGAAACCTTTTGCCACAAGCCTGGCCTTGTGCTTGTCAAGTGAGCCGTCTGCTTTGTACTTGTTCTTGTAGACCCACTTACAGCTAATTGGTTTTGTTCCCAAAGGTGGATCAACCAGCTTCCAAGTGCCATTTTTTATCAAGGCATCATATTCCTTTTGCATCGCTTCTTTCCATTCATCATGAGAAGCGGCTTCTTTGAAGGAAGTTGGTTCATGATCTGTAGACAAACTCAATTCAAAGTTATAAGCAATATCCATATCAACAGGAGAATTAGAATTATCTACATCACCTTCGATTTGTTGAGTGGAACTTCTTGTTCCTGTTTTTCCAACCTCATCAGGATGAACATTCTCCAGTGTCTTTGTCGGCCATTTGGGAGGACCTTTCTGAGATGGCCCAGGCTGGTCATTTGACTGAGTTGGGATTGATTCAAGATTCAATCTCCCAATTATGTCAATCACATCATCCAATGTGTCATCCGTGGTTGTTTCTTCATGTGGGGGAGAGAGTGCTTCAGGATATGATTCCACAATTTGATTCAATATCGGAATCCCCCCTTCAAGATGTGGAATCACATTATCAAATTCTTGGAAAGACTTTGCATGTGTGAATCTATCCAGGCGATCAAGTTTCCGCTCAACAACCTTGTCACTCTTGGAAGATTCAAGAAATATGACATCTCTTGCTATTACAAATTTCTTATTTGTTTCATCATAGAGACGATATCCTTTGGAGGTATTGGAGTACCCCAAGAAGATACATTTTCGACTTCTAGCACCAAGTTTGTTCCTTTGACCCTTGGGTATCAAGGCATAACAGGTGGACCCAAAGACCCTGAAATGCTTTACCGAAGGAATCTGGCCATGCCACATTTCAAAAGGAGTTTTTTTTCTAATTGAACTTGAAGGATACCTATTCTTTATGTAAACAGCACATAGAACTGCATCAGCCCAAAACATCAATTTTACATTCTTGAAAAATAACATGGAGCGAACCATATTTAAAATAGTTCTGTTCATTCTTTCAGCTACACCGTTCTGTTGGGGATTATATGGCACAGTTGTTTGATGTTTGATTCCATGTTGACAAAGATAATTTTCAAATTCGTTTGAAGTGTATTCTTTTCCATTATCAGTACGTAGAGGGCCAATATGTGTTTGTGCATCATTTTCAATCCATGCATGAAAATTCTTGAAAGTTTGAAAAGCATCAGACTTATTCTTCAGTAAGTAAATCCAACACATTCTGGTGTAGTCATCAATAAATGTCATCATGTATTTGTTTCCATTTGCAGAAGCAAGAGGCATAGGGCCACATAAATCTGAATGAACAAGTTCAAGTTTCCTATGTGCTCTTGAGTGTGAATCATGAAATGGCTGTTTGCTATGCTTTCCTAGAATACATGCATCACATTCCTTAGGTTTTCTAGGAATTGTAGGCAGTCCATCAACACCATTTTTCTTTAACAAACGAAGGCTGTCATAATTTAAGTGTCCAAATCTAGCATGCCATAAAAGACTTGATGGAAATGTACCTTCATCATGATATGAACTGAAAGCAAAGTTTTGAGCATGAGCAGATGAACCTTTCGGCTTCAAGAGTCTCCCTTCTTCTATTCCCTCCATGACAAGTGAGTGATCTGATGCTGATCTGACCTCTGCCTTGCCATCAAACAAGTGAACTGAGTGTCCTTGCTGCCGGATTTCGATCAGGGACAGCAAGTTTCTCTTCAACTCCGGAAGGTATAGAACCTCATGTAGGATATGATCAGGAAGACCAGGCAGTTTAAGCCTGACTGTGCCAAGCCCTGATGGCTTGAGTTTGGATTTATCTGCGAAATATATTGCTCCATCAACTTTGTCAGTGAATTCTTCAAAAAAATCTTTTCTAAATGTCATGTGACATGTTGCTCCTGAATCTAGCAACCAATCATCTCTCCATGAAGTAAATGAAACATCAAATAAGTCTTCAGTTACTCCATTGTTACAATGTGCTAGAACATAATGAGCGGATTCAGGTGCTTTACCTTTGTCTTTATCATTAGTTTTACCTTTGTCTTGATTTATTTTCTGCTCAATTTTCTCCCAAGGTGTTCTGCATTTGGATGCATCATGTCCATCTTTATTGCAACGTGTGCAATGAAGATTGGATTTGTCAGATTGTCTGCCCCCCCTTTCTGTGAAGTTTCTTCTTCCTCTTCCTCTTCTGCCACCTCTTCCTCTGGATGAATCTGGAGCATGACTCTTTTCTCTATGTGCCAAGTATGCAGCTTCTTTGGAAGACGAAGGGACTGTCATCTTCCCAAAATCTTTCTCTCTTTCTGCAAAATTTTTCTCAAGTGTATCAAAGGTGATATGCTCAAGGTTCCCACTTGCTTGCAAAGACTCAAGATAATGTGAGTATGTCGGATATAATGCCTTAACATATGCTATGAGAGGTATGTCCATTTTTACACCAGTTCTATCAATATCATGCATGATAGATCTAACTTTTGAAGCTAAAGAAAGGGGATCATCATTCTTCATTTCAAGACTGAACAGCTTAATCATCAATTGAACATTTTCTAATTCTGAATGTGAGTCATAGAGTTCTTTTAGCTTGCTCAAGGCATCATAGGCATTTGAAAAAGTTGAAATGTGGAGGCTCACCTCTTCATTTACGGAAGCTGCAATCAAGGCATAGGCCTTGCAGTTCTTGTTTTCCCAAATGGCGAGCTCTTTGTCTAAAGTGGGCTTTGCTGGTGGATTTCCTTCTTTTCCTTCACAGATTCCTCTCCACAACTCCTTAAAAATGAGTGTGTGTTTAATATTCCGAGACCATTCAAGATAGTTCTCTTTGCCGGAGAGAACCACCCCAACAATAGAGATGAGAGAATGCATTAATTTGCTGGAAAAAATTCTTTTGAAGAGGAAAAAATTCTGCTAGAAAACTTTCAACTCTGGAAATTTGCTCAATTTAAGGGGACAAAAACTCTTTGCTGGAAAATATACTGAATTTAAAAGGACAAAAAATCTTTGCTGCAAATACTGAATTCTGCACAATATATATATATATATATATATATATATATTTGTTTGGAGAAAAAAGAAATTGTATGGGAGGTGGTATTATGAAAGTGGGGAAGCGGTATTGAGTAATCAATCGATACAAATGTTGTGGAAGGGTGGTATTATAAAGTGGTGGGGCGGTATTGTTAATGAATGGGGCGCTGTTATATATGGGCAGACTGTATATATGGTGGGAGGGGCGTACAGTGGAGGACGGATATGTGGACAACGTACAATGGATAGGGTATGTATAGTGGGATAGAGCGGTATTATATATAACCAAACAGTGTATTACATATGTGACAGCGTATTACATATATATGGACAGAGGCAACGTTGCTACGAGGCGTATTATATATGCAAAGGGCGTGATTGTTATATGGACATCGCTGTTATATATGCAAAGGGCGTGGGTGTATGCAGCGTGTTAAAAAATGGAGGGCGGAAATGATATTGACATCGCTATGTTGTATTATGAATATGGCAAAGCGCTGTATGGAATAGCGTATTATGTATTCGATATATGATATGACAGAGCTATGTTATGTATAGGCCGGGGAGAGCGTGGGAATGGGAATGCAGAACGCAGGTGGGAATGCAGAATGAAGCGTATTAAACGCAGGTGGAATGGAGAGTGTATGCGCATGTAATGAATATGCAGTGTTGAATGTAATGGAGGAGCGTGGGATTCGAGTAGCCACGTGGAGAGATAGCATATAATAGATAGCGCAGGTAGGGAGGGGAGGTGGGCGATGGGGAAGAGGGGAGATGTGAGGGGGAGGGTAGTTTAGTTGAGACTGCTATGGAGTGTGGGATGGATAGGCGTATGGAGAGAGGGGAGGCCGAGAGGCCGTTACAAAAAGAATCTGGAATGGCAGAGTTGCAGGACTGCAAAATTGCAGAGTGGCAGGGGCTGCAATTTGCAGAATTTCAGGGTCTGCAGAATTGCAGAATCTCCAGAAGCTGCAAAAATAGAACTGGGCAAAGATTAAAAAAATGCAGAATTACAGTACAGCAATTTAATAGGAGCAGCAAAAACTATTATTAAAAACTAACTGAGCAAAGGAATGAGGGAGTTACACCACGGGAAGAAATGCCAATAGTGGGACTGGCTCTGATACCATGTCAAACCAGGAGGTAACTCCTCAAATCAGAATGTGTATTAGCTGAAGAATGTACATGCATTTATACATGGAGGTGAGGCTATTGGGATTCATCTCCCAATGACTCTTGGCCTTCCTTATTTCCTAATATTAAAATAATATACAATATTACATATGCACACCCAACCCATAGGATTAGGTGTCAACAAAAACAAATTATATATCTAATCAAAATATTTATATTTTATATTAAATGAAATATTATAGTTTTATTTATCAATATCATATGTTAATTTCTAGATGGGGTATCTATTGTTAAAGGTGGAGAGAGGGGCAGGTTACCACAACCCCACTTGGCCAAGCGACCAAAGGACGTGGTAGCATGCCTCCAGAGTAAGTTTTCATGACAGTCACACTATTGAGATCTTGCCTAAGGAAAACTGGCAATAAAACCATCAATCCCAAGCTCGAGGATTATCGTAGCATTGAAGTGCCATAATCTCGCCAGGACTATCATGTATCCACTCATGTGGTGACTAGTTTCAATTCAATTCAACTCATGGATCTCTCCCTATGGTGATACTCTCATTTGGAGTGGTTGGGTATCTATTCCCATTGTCTGCAACTATCCTTTCGGCTCCTGTCAACATGAACTAGGGGCTCTGGCCAACCCACTTTTGGGAGCTTAGGCCAAGCCCTGTCTCTCCAATTCGGGTTTTATTTGATTGTTTTAGGAATAATCAATCTTCCCTCCTCATCTGGAGACCCAACAACATTTTCTAATTATCCTCTTCGTTTATTGGCACGGTTCTGTTGTTTCCTTTTCACAGTAAAACATGTACATATGTTGGTGTGAATGCTATGACACACGATACGAGTTCCTTCTGCATGCCAGTGAATAGTCCTTGTGGGCATTGGCCTTCTTTAATGAGAGTTGTCTTGATTGAATTTGGTTTGCAATATTCTCTTTGCCTAATTTCTATTTATGGTTTTGAAATTCTAATTGGTACTATGTTAGCTTGTATTTTTTCCATACACTCTCCTTGCACTTCTCAATTTTCTCTTATGGCTTTTTGTTTCTCCCTGGTCTATCATTGAAGGGCTCTCATTTTATTTTTCTAGCGTCCCTAGCAGCCTTAGCATTTTCCTCCACAGTGCCCCTCACGCTAACATTGCCTTCTCATGCTAGGTTAATTATCTTCCCTTCCTCTAACTTTAGGATTCATCCAACTTCCTGCTATAGGGCCCCTTCTCTTCCTTGCGTGGCACACCTCCCTAGGACTACCACTTGTCCACTTCCCTCCCTAACAGTTCATTTATGCATCCTTTTTTGGCCTTTTTCTATGCCCTGTTAGTGAGCACGCATTCGCAAAAGGGAAAACTACTACTAGGAGAAAGCCTCTTGGGGACACACATACTCACCATCAACTACAAGAATTAGCTTCCTTGTTTCTAGATCTCATCCCGAGGCCCATCCAGGACGAGCTAACTTTTTTGGAACGTGAGGGGGCTTCCCAATAGTAGCAACTTTCAGACATAAAGGTTCTACTTGAATTAGTTGATTGAATGCGTAATGCTGGACATATGCAAGGCCTTTTTAACCAATACATGTACACCATCTAACTATATTGGCATTTGAAGTTTCTCCTTGTTACAATTCTGATGGACCTTTTTGAGCACCGAGTAGACGGTATCCTACATTCTCTGGAGTAGCTACATCATCACATGAGGGACATGAATCAATGCTTGGGCCACAATGAGCAACATCTTGGAATTCCTCCTTGGTAGGCATCAACCCTAACAGCACCAAAGACCCTATTTAGGTTGTCGCCATCAACTCTGATCCTTAAATTTAGTCTTATGTTATATTTTGATTTAATATGAATTTTGACGATACAGTTCATCCTAATGGCCAATCTGACCCTTTTTTCAGTACATGTATAATCCATTTAGTCTTTTATACTATTATCATTTCATATGCCTCTCTGCGAAAAGTGAACTTTTGGTTATGGTTCGGTCTTCCTAGTGAAAATTTGACCTAACATATCTAGCATATCCATGTATATTCCAATTTAGAAGGCAACACAATATTTACACCCCCCCAAATGAATAAATAAATAAATGATATGTTAACTAAAAAAAAAATTATGGTTAAGTCCCACTAGAAAATTGGTTGAGGATGGGTCTCGTTAGCAAGGCGACCCAGGATCAAACCTCACGGGGGGTGGTTGTGCCCTGTGCTAGGGGGAGGAGACATGCTAAAAACTCTAGTCAGCTAAAGGGATGGTGTGGCCCAGGCCAGGTGCAATCCTCGGGTGAATTTGATGGCTTAGATGCCCCTGGGTTGCGAATCCTTAACCCAGAGGTCAAGCCTAGAGGATGACAGACAACTTGACAAAAAAAATGGTTTATAGTTAAATGCTTATATTTTTTGTTAAATTTTTTTGAGTTAATTGCAATATAATATATTTTTTTCTTAAAAAGAAAAATTAATATATAAATCCTATAGAATAGTGCTAGTATCAAAAGAGTTTTACGAAGTATATAAAAACTTAATGTTTCCAAGGGATGTGATTTTTATGGGGTTTGTATTGATTTTATCAAGTTGTTTTGGCTTCTTGCACCACCCCTTCCATGTCCATTTTCCTAAGATTTTAATGTACCAATTCTTCCTTCTTCAGGCCTTTATCTATAACTCAACCAATTGACAATATTTATTTCTAGGTGTGAGTATTTTTTCCAAACTTGTAATCATATGTTCAATAAATTTGCACTTTTTCTCAAGTTTAATGATTTGGAATTTTTGTTGACTGACCAAATTTAGAGTTTATGTATCTTCATTGTTATGACCATCCATTATTTTATTTGTGTTGAAAATCAATGTTTGTATTTTTATGACCATACATTATTTTAGTTATGTTGAAAATGGATGTTTGATTGTACAACAATGGATTCTCATGCCTCCTTAAAACTAGATGAATATCCATGAGCTAAAAATCATTTATAATCTTGGTAATTGTGGTTTTCCATTATGCAAATGAAGATAACTTTGCTCTACCCATGCTAGATTTGTCTCCATTGTAGAAGTTAACTTAATTTTTTAGCAATTCTAGAGTAAAATCCCATCAACTCAAACTAACATTGCAACATAATTGTAGTTAGAAATGAGTTTATATTCCAAATTCCCATTTGGAAAGTCATCGACCCACCTCTACAACATAACCATCAAAGTTCCTCTTGTAACCTTGTCTCGCCAATATTTCCCATGAACACTAACCTCAATTGAATCCACTAATACTAGGGATGTACTAGAAGGAGAATGCATTCAATACACTAGAACTAGGCATGATACAAAGGAGGAACAATTGGGTTGGTGTTTGGAAATATCATATCTTCATCCATCATCAAAGAGACAAATATTGTATGGTATTTCTTCTGAATAAAATATGAAAGTGTGGCAATGTGTTGATGAGTTACTCCGCCATAAGCTTCAAACTACGATTATGAATTCAAATTGGTAGTTGTCAATAAATTTTAGATGTATGACAACATTTTGATGATATTTCATAAATATAATAAATGGAAATGTGTTATGAACAATCCACCATTTATCCTTATTTTCATAGCCTCCAAGCAAGAGGTTTGAAACCTCTTGATTCCTAGATCTTGAATGTGAAACAAATATTTTGGGTTATCCAAGTTTAAAGGGAAAGAGAGTCGGTGTGTTAAATTTGTTAAAGGAGTTAGCATAGTGTTATATTTTTGGAATTAGACCATGGAATAGGTTTAGAACCATCCATAGGAGAAATTCACCCTTATGGACTTACAACCTTAGGTCAGGGGAGGCTAATTTGTAGAAAGAGTGTGAACAATAAAGAAACCACAGTTGGGTGGAACATCCTTCAACTACAATGAGTTGGTGTTTAGTTCCATAAAAGTAAGTGTTATATTATTTTTTATTATATTTAATTTAATGTTGTATATGTTATTCATTGATGTCTATTATGTTTACATGAATAAGTTTGCATTTGTAGCATTAAATGTTTAATTATATTTGCATAATTTTACTTGTCATGTGCATACATAAATCCATAGTAAGACAACAAGGAAATTGATCTCAAAACTGGAAAAGTTGTGAATTCCAAAGGTACTCCATACCCTCAATGGTTGATAGAAGGCATTGAGCATGTTAAAAGTGGTGTTAAAGAGATGTTACAACATTAGGGTTTTATGGGCTAGAAACTAGCTTGTAGAGGAAGAAGTTACATGTTACTTGTAAAGTGTTTGACAAAGCATCTTAATGGATATTGGAAAGAAGGCATATTGTAGACAATATGCTTGAAATAAATTTTCAAAGGTATAATTAGGGAAAAATATAATTTTGGAGGAAAACCGTCAATCTTGAAGAAATGCAAAAGATAGTTGGCACAACAATGTTGAATTTCACTAGTACATGTTTGAATTCAACAAGGGAAACCAATTTTAGAGAGATCACAATGGCCATGAATTATTTGATATATTTTTAAAATTAAAGTTTTTAGTTGATGAAAATTTGCAATTTTATACATATAGTAGGAAATATGGCATGGATTGTACTAGTGATGTGGAACTATATAGGTGATGTGGACACATATGATGATGTGGAGTTGTTAGGAGGTGCAAGTGGTTCCCATGTGATAAGGTCCATGATGGTGGAATATTTGGGCCAAGAAATTGGTTTCAAAGCTCCAAAATTAGTATTGAAAACTAATTTTGCAATGTTTTGAATTTTTGTGGGGGACAAATGTTGTTGTGCAATTCATTTCAAAGGAAAGTTTCCTTGTTATTTGTAAATAATTTTCCACCTTGAAATGGATCTAGATAATTAGATTATTAAGTTTACCTAATGTTGGATATTTTGGGATATAGAGACCCTGATATAGGCTTAGAATTTTCCACCCAAAGTGGATATGGATCATTGAATGGTGAGGAATATTTATTGTTGATATTTTGAAGCATAAATAGTTAGTTATGGGTTGAAGAATTTTAGTTCTAAAACAAATATTCATAGTTAGAATCACATTCAGTGACAATTGCGTAGAAATTATATGCACTAAGCATGCATATGTCCAAGATCCACCTGATCTCACACTATTTAACTTTATGCAAGATACTAAATCTATTCCACTTGTTAATCTTTTTCGGAAAATTTAATTGCACACACATGTGAAGCATAAACAAAAATATTAAATTGCACATAATACAGTTTTTAACCGGGAAAGCCTGAAGCTGAAAACCCCAAATATATATATTATGTAACATGGAGATCATATGATAATCTCATACAAAGCATACAAAGCTTATCACAAGCTCTTAGTATAGTACAATCGTCATACACTAATCAGGACCAATCTTACAAATCCATGCACCGATCTTTGCCTCCTGCTAGCCTGCCTCCACTGCGCAATCTCTGATGAAGAATAGCTCTGAATGAATTTGAATTACTCTTGGATTGACTGCGCAATCCTCATTGGTAACTCCAATGTGTGTGTGATGCAATCAATGCATCACTATAGTCACAACAGATAATCTATCTTGCCCTTTCACCTATCTCTCCACTGGTCTCCACTGAAAGTGCCATGCATTGTAGTTAACTGTTGTATTGTTTAGTTGATTAATGAGTTATTATTTGTGAATTAATTAACTAATTAATTCACTCCACTCTCACTAGTGTATCAGTCAGTTAGACTAGATACAACTAGCTCAACTGAGTCTAATTGAGTTAAACTGAATACAACTCCATAACTACTTCTTCCAACTGTGTCATAACTCTGCCACTTGAGTTCTAACTGAGTCCTCCATGCATTAGCTCCAGTAAACCCTTAGGAATTGCATAATTCCTTCTGTCAGCTAATGTGCCACATCTGTGCACTGAACTGAAGTTCTCCAAGAGAATAAGTTTCTGTTTAGAGTCTGATTATTATTAAGAGATAATAGTAATTGACATGCATCTATTTTTAGATTGACGATCTATAAATAGACTTCGCCCAGTATTATTTTCACAAAGGAAAAATTCGTAATTTTATTATAAAAAGAAAATCACATGTTACATGAGCTGGTAAGTGTCAATCAAGACAAACAAGTATGCCACAGATATAATACAATGAGAGAAAATTAGGTTTTCCTCTCTTTTTTCTTTTCAACCTTCCGCCAAGCACCTTGTGTTGGCGTGGTCGATATAAGGACAAGTTGGTTATCTTCCGCATGTGCTCCATTGTCCTTATCAGAGTTCGATGTGTCTGAGGTATGTAGTCTTTTATTTCCCCCGCTGTCTAGTGCCCTAGGATCCATATCCGGCTATGTCATGGTAGTGGCATCAATGGGTTCTTTCATTTCCTGTTCTTGTGCGCCCAAAGTAGTATCTGTTAGTTTACTATCTTGTGGGATGGGTTCTTCCTCTTCCTCTTACTGTTCTGGCTCTTCTGATGGATATTTCCATCCTTTGGCAACTTTGCCTGTTTTCTTCTTTCTCCTGTTATCTCTTGTGGCTGCCGGACCAGTGTTTTGTAGGTGTCCCGTGTTCCTGCAGATCTGGAATCGAAATGCTGTGTTCTCATAATCTAGGTGTTGTGTCCATTGATGTTGTTTATGATTCAACATAATGCACTCTGGTAGACCTTTTCTCAAATCCATTTCCACACAGATTCATGCGAAAGTGTAAATGCGCTCCTCCATTCGTTGTATATCAGTTTTGATATATCTGCCGAGGATGTTTCCAATGCCGCTAAGAACACTTTCCTGCCAGAAATGAAGCGGGAGGTTGTGAAGCCGGACCCAAACCGACATTCTAGTCACCTCCATAGTGTTGGCATCAAATTCCGGGAACCATGGTGTGATGAAGAGTCCAGTAGATCCCCATAACCATGGCCCCTCCTTAAGTATGGTATCTCTGTCTTCAGAAGATGAAAACTTGAAAATGAAGAAAAATTTTGAGCATAGGTGGATTTCACAATCCATGGTCCAGTTGGAAAAAATCCCTTGGAATAGCTCCACAGGTTTGTGCCAGAAGCAGTTGAATCTGCATATTATTGCTTGAGATTAAAAAACGGTTCTATGCACTTCTATATCTGGAATGTCAATATTTATTTCAGGCACACAGTTCTACTGTTCCACAATGTATGGCTTGGGGAAGTTTTCTGCTTGGGCCACAGTCTCTGTGCCAGCTTTGTTTTTTCCCCCTTGTAGGACGTTCCTGTATGTGGGTCCTTTAGAGTGGGTAGTATTGTACGCACTGGCACCCGGGGTGGTTCCAAAAGCTCTGTTCGGTCCTAAATTCCCCCCCCTCAGTCGTAAGTTAAGACAGACAGAGGATTCAGAAACAATAGCATATTCATTAAGAGTGTTGGTATCCGCTAATGCCTTTCCCCCAAATATCAAAGACTGAAGGTGAGATGGGTAACCAACAGCAGACTAGATTTTGTCCTTCAAAAATAATATGGAGTTTGTGTCTCGTATCCATATAATAAAAATATTACCAGCAGGAGGTTTAATGAAAATTTGAAAAGATGCAGAGCCTACCCGAGAATATCTAGCAGTGATATAACAACGACTCCCTGTTCCTTCTGGAAGAACTGGCATGTATGGTGAATCAATAGGTGCATGCGACCGGGGCTCCTAAAGCAGAGCACTATAAAACCAGTGGATGAGATGGGTATAAGCAGACAGAGCGGCCATAGGTACTTTCAACCTCCATCCATTGTAGGCCTCCAAAATAGTATGCTCCGTGGATTCGAAACGCGCAACATCTGCCCCGAAACAGTGCGCACATCCGAACCTCTGTTCACATATCCAACGAAAGTGAAAGCACTCTGCTGCTAAATAAAGCTGGAAGATTGAGTGTTCGGGTGGGATATAGCGCGTCGCCGCCAGATAGCAGATAACAGGCCCGCAGATGTTCGACGCCTCTGTAACTCGACCATTGTGGTCTGCCACTACAACAGCCAAAGAACCAGAGCATCGTGCCCTAGGGTAACCGCAAACCTTCGCACCGCTTCCCTCCATTTTTTCTCCCATTTCAATTTCTCATTACTTAGCCCTAGATGAAAAATTCCACATCCTTCGCCTAATATTCTAAAAATATAATTTCATCTTTTTTTCCAACTTGATCAACCATCCACAAATAGCATCCTGCAACTTCTGAAATATGATCATCATTTCTAAAAATATACATAGTCTAAAAATAGACTTGCGCTAAAAATATCCTGTGGGCCCACTTAGTGAAGGCGACTCTTTTCACTAAGTTCATCATCTTGTTGAATCTCAACACCCCCTCTCAACAAGATAGGGATTATCCTTCACCCTGATCCTGCCTCTATGGTATTCAAATTTTCTTCTGGTGAGCGCCTTCGTCAGAATATCTGCATCCTGATGCTTCATAGGAATGTACTGAAGCAAAATGATCTTTCGCTGCACACAATATATGATATGATGATACCAGATATCTGGTATCATCATATCATAGATTGACTAAATACAAGATCCGACCAAAGTCGCTCCCATCCCGATAGTTTCTCCCGTCCATTGACAGAGTCTTCGTAGCTATGCCAAATCTTCGGAAGCCCAAGGAGAGACAAGCTCACCAAGTATTCATCATCAACAATAACCCCCACACTTCCCAGTTCATCCTTGCATTGGACAAACTTCGTGAGGTATTTTGGAATACTGTCGCCTTTCTCCATTTTTACTTTTCTGAGCTTATTTTCAAGCGCCAACTTCCTCTGGTCACTTCTGCTTTGGACCAAGTCTGTAAAATCCTTCCACATTAAGAATGGAGTGGCTTTCCTGTGAAGGCTGGACACAATATGGTCCTTCACACCTTCCAACAAAACCCTCCTTGTCTTTGCAGTTTTCTTTTGCCATGCATCAAGTAATGCAACATCGCTAGATCTCGGCTTAGGAACATCACTATCGATGAACTCCTTCAGCCCAGTATCCTCCAGCACAACCTCCATCTTGTCCTTTCAGGCTATGTAATTTGAGCTCCCATCAAGGGCATACTCCAATATCAACCTGTTGAGAGACATTTCAATGTATACTCGATTGCTGCATCAAGAATCTTCTGTAGCAAATTTGAATTGTCCACCAACACAAAATCACTTCACAATTGCAATCTTCAATCAACAATACTCTGATACCATGTAGAAATTATATGCACTAAGCAAGCATATGTCCAAGATCCACTTGATCTCACACTATTTAATTTTATGCAAGATACTGAATCTATTCCACTTGTTAATCTTTTGCGGAAAATTTAATTGCACACACATGTGAAGCATAAAAAAAAATATTCAATCACACATAACACAGTTTTTAACCGGGAAAGCCTGAAGCTGAAAACCCCAACTATGTATTATGTAATATGGAGATCATATGACAATTTCATACAAAGCATACAAAGCTTATCACAAGCTCTCAGTACAGTACAATCGTCATACACTAATCAGGACCAATCTTGCAAATCCATCCACCGATCTTTGCCTCATGCTAGCCTGCCTCCACTGCACAATATCTGATGAAGAATAGCTCTGAATGAATTTGAATTACTCTTGGATTGACTGCGCAATCCTCATTGGCAACTCCAATGTGTGTGTGATGCAATCAATGCATCACTATAGTCACAACAGATATTCTATCTTTCCCTTTCACCTATCTCACTTGTGGTCTCACTGACACCATGCATTGTAGTTAATTACTATATTGTTCGATTGATTAATGAGTTATTATTTGTGAATTAATTAACTAATTAATTCACTCCACTCTCACTAGTGTATCAATCGATTAGAGTTAGACTAGATACAACTAGCTCAACTGAGTCTAACTGAGTTAAACTGAATACAACTCCATAACTACTTCTTCCAACTGTGTCATAACTCTGCCACTTGAGTTCTGAGTCCTCCATGCATTAGCTCCAGTAAACCCTTAGGAATTGCATAATTCCTTCTGTTAGCTGATGTGCCACATTTGTGCACTGAACTGAAGTGCTCCAAGAGAATAAGTTGTTGTTTAGAGTCTGATTATTATTAAGAGCTAATAATAATCAACATGCATGTATTTTTAGATTGACGATCTATAAATAGACTTCACCCAATATTCTAAAAATAGAATTTCATCTATTTTTCCAACTTGATCAACCATCCACAAATAGCATCCTGTAACTTTTGAAATATGATCATCGTGTTTAAAAATAGACATAGTCTAAAAATAGACTTGCGCCAAAAATAGCCTGCGGGCCTACTTAGTGAAGACGACTCTTTTCACTAAGCTCATCATCTTGTTAAATCTCAACAAATTGTGGATATTTGAAAGCACATAAATGTTGGTTATGTGTTATATTCTTTTCACTATCCCCACACATTATATGTTGTGCCAAACATAGTTAGGTGGTCAATAAGGGGCTTGTGGGTGGGGGGAAGCCCCCCTGCTCAAGGGATTTGTAGGGTGGAAAAATACTCTTTTAATTTATTTTTTGGGAATTTGTTCTTTATGTTCATTTTCTACAGTTTTCAACACATAGTTTATGTCTTTAGCAATTTTGTGGTGCATGGTTATTTTTCCCATTGTTTTGTAGTTTAGGTTAAGGACTATTCTAATCCATTGTAAATGGATTAACAATTTATGAATGTTGGGATATATATATATATATATATATATATATATATATATATATATATATATATATATATATATATATATATATATATATATATATATATAATGTTGGTTTTCCCACTTTGGGTTTCCAAGATAAAATATTTGTGTTAATGTATGTTTGCCATTGGATATTTTCTATTTTTTTAAGAATTTGTTTGCAACAATCATTTTTACAGGGTTAAAACCTAGATTTGGTATCAGGGCAATTTTAAATTCAAGGGAATGTTTTTATGGTGAAGGGGTTTTTATCGAGCTTTAGGTAGACCCTATTTTTTTTCTTTGAAAAAATAGTGACTTTATTCATTAGCATAAAGAGTCAAATTAGATCTTTCTGATGCATAGCTGAAAGTATGCATTCTTGAAAGAGCCTTCAAATATTTTTTTTTTGAACATCTAGCTTAGGTGAGGAAAAAGATTCCCTGATAGTAGAAAATTTCCGAAAATTCTCACATTGTTCTTCAATATGAGTTGATACAAAAAGGGTTGGTCGTAAGTGTTCCCCCTTTTTATGAGTGAAATCATAAATATGTACATATAGTTCTAAATAAACCATGGACAAGAAATCCATTACAGTTTCAAAAAGAGTATTTTGTTTTAGTTCCCAACATTTTGATGGATTGGAGGGGACCCCTCTATGAAGGGCCTATGATATTATTCGTAGTTTTCTCCATTCTTTGTTTCATTTATCTTCCATTTGAAATAAACCAATTGAGTACCATTTTTATAAACAATGTCTACAATTGTGTTTCACTCCCTCTAGAGGAGTGAAACAAAATAGTGCTAGCATCAAAAGAGTTTTATGAAGTTTATACAAACTTAATGTTCAAGATGGATGCGGTCACTATGTCTTCATATTTATTTTATCCATTTGGTTTGGCTTCTTTCTCCAGCCCTTCCATATCCATTTCTATAAGATTTTAATGTACCAATTCTTCCTTCTTCGGGACTTCATTTGTAACTTAATAAATTGACAATATTTAT
>CM076577.1:72912309-73142057 GCA_034641835.2 Pinus albicaulis | reverse complement strand
CTTGTTAGCGCTCAAATCTACCTTAGGCTGAAATAAGGTAAAACTCAAGGCAACATCAAACCACGCTTAGCCTCGTAGCTAGCCCTACGAGGACAGGAGAGGGCTCTCTCCGGGTCTATCTCGGCGAAAGGTCTTCAAAGGGGCTGAGATGACTTTAAATTGGGAACTGATTTTAGGCTAGTAAATAGATAAGAAGGTTTGATTTAAATTTTTTGGGTTTTTGTTGGAGAAATGGGAAAAATAATTCTAGGTTCGGGGATAAGGCCAGATCTTTGCAGAATTCGAGTTGGGGCAAGGTAGGCAGTAGTCTTGATGCTTTTTGATTCAGTGTATGGATGGATCAGAATAACAAGGAGCTGAAGAGGGCAAGGGAGAGCAAGGATCCTCTCCAAACTGGCGAAAACATATAAAACTAAACAAATTTAAAGGCAGAGCACTGGAATCAATGGATTCAACCTCATTTACTCATTCATTTAGTTTCAGAAGCAAAAGAATGGGATGGCATACATTAAACATTAAAGAAACTTACAAATAACTGAGAGAACACACCATCAAAACTGAAAGCCACAAGAATCCCAACAGGTGCTGCAAAACCTCTGATCTTTCCTTAGCCAAAATGTAGAAAATATGTACAATAGTGTGCCAAACTTTTCCCAAGAGTCCAACCCTGAAAGTGTCTCAGAAAATACAATAAATAGAAAAGTCTAACCCCTTCCCATGCCTCTAGGGCTCGAGCTCAGGCTTCTAGGAGCAGTTTGAACCAATTCTAAACAAGGAGCTAAAATCTAGGCAGCCAAACAACTTGACTCTAAAAGGAAGGAAACTGATTCTTTTACTTGATTTTCACTTTTTTGGGAGTGAATCATCTAGAACAAGTAAATACATGCCAAAATTACATCATTTTTATCAAATTACATCATGCTGGGTCAAAAATTATATCAAGAGGTGAAACTTGTCCAAACTAGCCGAATTCCTGAGCTGGAAGATGAAAAATAGACTAATTTCCTCTATGAACCGCGCGCCTTTGGACCTGCTTTTGGAGCACTTCCCAAAGTCAAAATCAAGCTCATGATAGCTTTTTGGAAAGCCCTGGATGACTGCTATCCAAACCAAGTGGAATTTTTCAATTTGGAGCTCATTTTCCCCTCCAAAACTTCATTCTCCCAAAAGTACTTCTTGCTGGTGCAAAAGGTGGCAGAAAGGTGATTTTCATGGTGTTTTTGGCCCTTTTGATCATCCAGAACTTGATGAAACGCTTCGGCCATTTCTGGGCATGCATAAATTATCATGAAAAATCCAAAAATGCAAAGTTTTCCTCCGGAAAGTGTCCCAATCATAAGCGCGCGTCGGGACGCACTACGCGTTGGGCTGAAAAACCTGTTTTGAGACCAAAATTTTCAAAAATGACAAAAAATTCTTCAAATTTTCTCAAATTCAGAGTGAAGACCCTCCATCATGCCTCATGCTCAGCCAATGAAGCCTCGGCCAAAATTCGGAGCGGATCAGGCCTCTTTCGCCGTTTCAATGCTCTGCTTAATCTTCTCTTCAGGATCTTCATTTTTGCTTTGCATACGTGCATGCGGGCCCAATAACGACCTTTCATATGACGGATCATGTCTTTGTCTCTATTGGCCTTTGCCAACAACTTCTCCAAATGAATGTTAACATGCATGAGTTCGGTCTCTCGCTCAATTGGTGTCATGTCACCAGGTCTCTTCCGGGCCAATTGTCGATCTTCACAGATTCGCCGCAGCTCTACAAGTGTGTGCTGATCCTCTAGATGTTTGTTCCGATGCTCCAAGTACTTTATCACCCACTGTTCTCTCTGCAAATTCTCTATCAAAGTACCAATTTCAGCTTTTTGCTCCTGGATGACCTCCCTTAGTTTCGAGCTAGGAGAGCTCGCATCAACATCAATCAATGTAAACTCAGTATCTTGGCCTCTTGAGGGGCCCTCATCCTGCATCGGCCTCTTGCCTCTGTCCTGAATCTGTACCTGTGCTGATGTCAAAGGCGAGACCCCTTCCACCCCGGGTGGAGATAGTACTCGCGCTGCTAATGAAGTCAATGAGACCTCTTCCACCTCGGGTGGAGATAATACTCGTCGTGTAGCTGCAAATAAGGCTCTGTGGCCTCGCTGATATGTCACATACACCAGAATGCTGATATGCTCAGTCTCAAGAATATCCAACTGGTGTGAAGGCTCTCCCTCATCATGAACTACCTCGGGAGGCGGCTATGGCGCTGTAAAGAAGTCACGGGAGATGAACTCATCCCATGCGATTCCCTACTGTATTAGATGATGTAACACCATGATTTTGATCAGTGCATAATGATATATGTTGTTATGCTGCTGTGCTGGGGTATTATTCTATACAATAAATGTCATCCGCTCTATGTTGCAGTACATGAAGTATGGAATGCTCATCATACGTACCCTCGTGAAATGCATCAACAAACGGATATGGTACGCATAGAGGCGCGAAAATCTGCCCTCACAACTGAAATATCGAATGATCAATCTCATCAATGGTGCATACTCATCTCTCAGAAATCGGAATGGAAATACCCTACTCAGCTGCCTCATATATCCAGGTTTGATATAGGGCTCATAATAGGATTTCTCTAGCTGCTGTCGTTTGTTCCATTCCTCTCCTATGTTTGGTATCCCGGTGGCCTGAGCAATGGTCTCTGGTGACAGAATGAAGTTTACTCCGGCAAGGTTTACATGGCCATCATGTAAATGTAGAACAAATAGGCGAGCTAGCTCATGATGATGCTGAGTTTGGGAAATCATCTCACAGTATTGGAAACATGACTGATGCTGAAAACAATCCATTGCAAGCGGGCAAGCCTGCAGTTGAGCCAAATAAGTAGGCTCCTCCCTGACATGCTTACCACTTTTGCCACTTTTGTGAGACCTCCTTGGCACATTAACCTCTGTTGTGGAATCACTGTCATACCCCTACTCATAAACTGAATCTGTCTCTGACATGGCGCTGAAATCAAGATGTTTAACAAATATATGCTGATATAGGTATGGTGAAAACAAGAGTTCAGTGTATGCTCTAATCCCAAATGTGTCACATATGTATCAAGGTGCTATAGGAAAACCACAATGATAAAAGTACTATCAAGTGAGTTTGAATGGGAAAACAGCCACTGCTTGACTACATGGGGATTTGACAAGTGAATAGGAATGAGTGTAGAGCTGGGGGAAATAGTTATTAGGAACAAAAGTGTAAATGAAATGGCAACATATATATGAGGCAAATGAAATCAAGGACAAAGAAATAGCCCTTGCAGTGTTTGACAATTAGGCTTTGTCAATGGAGGGATGTAGGATAGTGAATAGGAATGTGCTATAACAGAAATGATAAACAGTGAGACAATGATATGGTAATAACAGTGGCAGCAATGAAGGAATAGGAAAGAGACCCTGAGGCTATGATAAATAATAAGCAGTGACACCAATGACAGTAGATGGCATGAGCATATATGTCAATAACATAAGATTTGAAACCCCAACAATATCACCAGCACTTCTTTCAAAACCCTATGGAGCGAATTTTGCAATGAATATAGGGTTTCAATTTCACCATAACAAACATTTGTTCTCTCCACATTTGAAACACCATAGCATATCCATGAATCAATGAGAAAGCTTGGATAACTTACTTGAAGGTGAATAAGGCGATTTGGCACGAATTTGGGTGAGGGAGTGTAGTTTTCTGGCCTTAGGGCTCTATGCGCCGCGCGCATGCCCAATGCGCTGCACGCTCTGTATGCGTCGCGCGCGTGTAAAAATACAAAGGCAATTGATGCCCAGTGCGCCGCACGCTCCCTATGCGTCGCGCGCCCCTTGTATGCGCCGCGCGCCCCTTGTATGCGCCGCGCGCACTGTCAGTTCACCTCCTCGGCTTCAAAACAAGATTTTCGCCCTTCAACACTCCAATTAGATCTTTGCCTTGAAGACTTGTGAATGTAATTTGACAAATAGGTTCAAATGATTTATATAGCTTTAAAAAAAAAATCACATAAGAGTTGGATTTTATTTTTATTTCCTCCACAACCCACTTTGTAATGTTTTGCAATTTTGGCACTTTATCATTTAATGAAACTCTGTCTTTTGGCTTTTTCATTGATTTTCTGAGTTTGGACTGATGAAAATTGGATGTTTTTGCAGGGATGTTTGGCATTTGGACTTCGGCAAAGACCAAAGGCTGCATTGAAATTTTTTATGGTGGAAAAAATACATAATTGTTACAAAAAATGAACTTGACAATTTCTAGTTCAAAACAGAGTTTTGAACAAGAAATGTCCTCAGAAGTGTTTGATGATAAAAATTTGAACTGAGAAATTTTTCGAGAATCATCCTCATGGCCTGCGGGCATTTATTAAACATATCAAAAGACTGAACCCTAGACTCTAAAACTAAAAGACTCTTGTTGACGAAAATAATCATTTATGACCATGAATGACGTGACCTAAACTTCGATGATTTTTGAGGAGTTTTAATTAGCCCAACAGGTACAAGCATGAGGGAATACAAGACGACCAGACCCTCTCGTCATTCAATGGCATGCCCCTAGTGAAATGCAACGAAGTGAAATGAGCGAGACACCTAAAAATGATATGCAAAAAGCGAAATGATCTCTGACGGAGGGCTGTAAGGACCAACTCTAACATACCTAATATGTATTTTTTAGTGTGTGTCATGCAGAGCCACACAATTCCAAAGCTTGATAAGATTATTTTTTATCTAATACCAGAATAACATAAAAGCTTGATGGAAAAATTGCAGAAGGATGAATCAAGTGAATGAAAAAATACTATCGATCCAACATGAGTTTCTTTTTGAATTTTCATTAATAATATACTTAAAAATATTAGATAACATTTTTCAAACAATCTATTAATTCAGATATGTTTAATGTTCTACAAGAACCAACAATGAAGGAAAAATATGTTGTTCTGAGAAAAGAAAAAAAAAACATGCAAATGAAAATGAATTGCTCCTTAGCTCATGTGGAGTGGTGTTGGAGGTTAACGAAAGGGGAAAATTCTTACAAAACTTTGAGGGATCTAGTGGAACGAATGTATAGACGTTATTTCCACATATAATACAAAAAACAATCCAACTATTCCAAGAACCAAATTTTATTTAAACTGCAGGAAGAGTTTCCAAAGAGTTGGTCAATGAGACATGTTAGACATTTAATAGAAAAAAGGTAGAACAACAAAAAAGAAGGATTGAAAAAGTAATATTCCTTTAAATTTTTTTCTAGCATTTATGTATATATTACTACAAATTAGTCATTTATAAATATCACTTTTGTTATATTTAGTTTTCATTTATCAATATGAAAATTAAATAGTTTATTGTCATGTTACTTTTTGAGGAATATTATGAAACTCTCAAAAGGATGAACGAGCTGATATTAGAAATATGCTAGTATGAATTTCCAAAAAGGTGTACAAGGAGATGGTCAGAGAAATGGACATAACTGCATCGCATGAGAAGCCATCTCAACAACAACGTGCTTCAAATGTAATATGTAATAATTGAATTTTTCGATTGAGTACAATAAATAAATAATTTAACATTAAATATTAGTTTTCAAGTATTTTCTTGCAGAAAATAAAAGAAAATGGAACCCATTCAACACATAAAACATGATGACAAGGAAGAAAAGGGTTGATATATAAGGGTAAAACCATGAAGGTGGGTTACACTTTTGTGAGAATCTGGGGTGGAAAAGTCATTTTCCCAATAGTTCGACCAAAAATTTATAAAAGTTCAGTCGAAATATCTTAGAGTTTGGCCGAAATTAAAAATTAGTTCAGCTGAATTCACTCTTCCATTTACATTGATGGTGTATTGACGGTGTGGGAAAACATATTTTTGACCGAAGATGAGAAAACCAGCAACTAAAGTTCGGTCAAACTAATAGTTCGACTGGACTATTAGTTTGGCCAAAATCTTAAAATAATTCGGTCGAACTTTAATTTATAAATACACCAGCCCAAAGTCATGAATAGGTTTCAGGCTTATTGTTGTTGTATTACCGTTGTTGTTGTATTACTGTTGTTTTCTATTGCAGGGTCACAGTTGCAGGGTCACAGCTACGGAGGTTAGAAATTTGGTTTGTTTTTGATTTGAATTTTTTTCATTGTTGTTCTGCCTTTTTGCTTTTTTAATTTTATAGTTCTTTTTTTTTGTTTTGTAGGTAATTTGTAATCCATTACGTCCTCGGCCTCCTGCCTGGATTCTCGTTGCAAGCTCCTGCTTGGCTTCTCGTTTCGGGCTCAACGTCTTCTTTTCATTGTGGCCTCGACGTCTTATCCTCATTATGGCCTCGACGTCTTCGAATTTCCAGGTTCCTACTTCTCCGAATTGGCAAATTATAGTTTAAATGCAATTTTTTGATGTCCAAGTTTGAGCCATGTACAAAATTGTTTTTAAATTGCATCCAATCAAAATAGTTGTATTATATATGTAATAGCTTAATGCTAGCTTAATTGGGCACTCATAAACATAATATAACCACTGTCATATTCCAACCTATTCAATTGGAAACCTAAAAATGGAGGCTAACTTAAACCTCACAAACTTAACACATGCAAGCTCTATATACCCTTAGATACCCTGATCAGCCTACCTACCTTATTTTCTTTTACCAACCATCAAGGGTTGCCCAAAAAGGACCAAAATTTCACATTTTCTACTTAATCTTATTCTAATTTTTCTTATTGTCAATTAAAAAACATTCATTCATCTTTGATCGACATGTAAAAAACTTTGTTTCATATTTGACACCTTTGGGGGTAACAACGAGGCGTTTCCATTCTTGATGTTTTATGGATGCACCACGATTTATATTTTATGTTAATAAAGAGTGAAATTCTCTGTAAAGATCTATGCCCTCCTAAATTTTGTACAGATGTATTCTTTTCTACAATTCAATTGGAAACCTAAAAATGGAGGCTAGCTTAAACCTCACAAACTCAATAGATGCAAGCTCTAGATACCCTTAGATACCCTAATCTACCTACCTACCTTATTGGGTTTTACCAGCCATCAAGGGTTTCCCATAAAGGACTGAAATTTCACGTTTTCTGCTTAATATTCTTCTAATTTTTCTAATTGTCAATTAAAAATATTCATTCATATTTGATCGACATGTAAAAAACTTGGTTTTATATTTGACACCTTTGGGTGTAACAACCAAGGGTTTAGATTCTTGATTTTTTATGGATGCACCAAGATTTTTGTTTTCTGTTAATAAAGAGTGAAATTCTTTGTAAACATCTATGCTCTCCAAAATTTTGTAAAGATATATATTCTCTATAAAGATCTATGCTCTCCTAAATTTTTGTATAGATGTATGCTTTTCTACAATTGAATCGGAAACCTAAAAATGGAGGCTAGCTTAAACCTCAAAAACTCAACACATGCAAGCTCTAGATACCCTTAGATACCCTTATAAACCTACCTACCTTATTGGGTTTCACTAGTCATCAAGGGTTGCCCAGAAAGGACTGACATTTCACATTTTCTACTTAATCTTCTTCTATTTTTTTTTATTGACAATTAAAAAACATTCGTTCATCTTTGATCGACATGTAAAATACTTTGTTTTATATTTGACACCTTTGGGTGTAACAACCAAGGGTTTAAATTCTTGCTATTTTATGGATGCACTGGGATTTCTATTTTCTGTTAATAAAGAGTGAAATTCTCTGTAAAGATCTATGCTCTCCAAAATTTTGTAAAGATCTATATTCTCTGTAAATATTTATGCTCTCCTATATTTTTGTACAAATGTATGATTTTATAATTATGGAAGGAAAAATATTAAGAATTTCATGGTTGTATATAGATTAGCACTTAGCAGTGGTTATGATCAACCTATCTACCCTATTGGGTTTACCAGCCATCAAGGGTTGCCCAGAGAGGACCGAAATTTCACCAGTGACTTGCAACCGTATTCTATCTGTTTTATATTTAAAGCCTTCAATTTCACACTTCTACATTTCATAAACTGCACTCTTCCACAGAGCTTCATGTCACTCTTGGAAACTAAAACAAATGTCTATAATTTCTTTCTTTTCAAGCTTTTGTTGCAGAAATTGATAATTTATATCCAACTCCAGAAAATTAAGTTAGGAATTCGGCCAGGTACTATCCATCATTTGGACAACACTTAAACTCTTTTTACTCTACTTTAACCACTTACCAGCATTCTCAATTCACTACCTAGCCATTATCCATTATATACACAACAGGAACGAACACATCACATATACTACACAGTCACATCACCAACCAGAACATCACGTACATAAGAGAATAATGAACAAAATTAAACACGGCAAAGAAATTCACACAGAGAATTCAACAACTCAGAATTCTTGTAATATTTAAATTAGCCCAATGTATTTCATTAATGTACCTAAATTTACACCTTCCATGGTGCTTGTAATCTTGTAAAATGTTAAAGGTGGAGTGTTTTATGATGTAATGGAAATTAATAATCTAGATTATATATAGTAATATTATGATAGTGTAGGTTGTTGTTCAAGATGTAAAAATCTTGTAAAATTCTTGAGTGTTAACTTCTACCATTTCTAAAGGCAGAGTTCGTAAAGGGATAGGTAGCCTCTGGATCTCATCTTTTCTCAAAGGTGACATATCCAGTAAATGCCCCTACAGTAAATCTCTGGAACAAAAATAGAAGTTCTTCATTTTAATATCCATAAACCACTACCACTTTAAGGAAAACATTATACATGTGTCATTTCTCCCTTCTCCCATAAATTTTTAGGCAAACTTTAAGGCATGTGTCATTCCTCTTTCATTTCTCCTATAAAATATAAGGCAATTTGTCATTTCTACCAAAAACTCATAAAGTTGTGACTTTTGACATAACTTCATCAACCACTACCACTAGTTGTTTTAGTAAGTGCATAAAATATTTTTTCAAACCATGTAAATGCCATTTCTCTCACAAACTAAAGGATTTCACCCATTAATTCAAGGAAAACTTTAAGTCCTAAAAACTAAACCTAAAGTGGCTGAACTCTCATAGGATTTTGATTTTCCATAGGATTTTAGTCTGTCTGCTGAGTGTTAACTTCTACAAGTTCTAAAGGCAGAGTCTGTAAAGGGCCAGGTAGCCTCTGGATCTCATCTTTTCTTAAAGGTGACATATCCAGTAAATGCCCCTACAGTCAATCTCTAGAACATAAATAGAAGTTCTTCATTTTAATATCCATAAACCACTACCACTTTAAGGAAAACCTTCTACATGTGTCATTTCTCCCTTCTCCCATAAACTTATAGGAAAACTTTAAGGCATGCGTCATTTCTATTTCATTTCTTCCATAAACTATAAGGTAATTTATGATTTCTCCCACAAACTCATAAAGGTGCGACTTTTGAAAAAACTTCATCAACCACTACCACTAGTTGTTTTAGTAAGTGCATAAAATAATATTGAAAACCATGTAAATTTCATTTATCCCACAAACTAAAGGCTTTCTCCCATTAATTCGAGGCAAACTTTAAGGCCTAAAAATTGAACCTAAAGTGGCTGAACTCTCATAGGATTTTGAACTTCCATAGGATTTTAGTCTGTCTATTGAGTGTTAACTTATACAAGTTCTAAAGGCAGAGTCTGTAAAGGGCCAGGTAGCCTATGGATCTCATCTTTTCTCAAAGGTGACATATCCAGTAAATGCCCCTACAGTCAATCTCTGGAACATCAATAGAAGTTCTTCATTTTAATATCCATAAACCACTACCACTGTAAGGAAAACCTTATACATGTGTCATTTCTCCCTTCTCCCATAAACGTTTAGGCAATATTTAAGGCATGTTTCATTTCTATTTCATTTCTCCCACAAACTCATAAAGCTGTGACTTTTGACATAACTTCATCAACCACCACAACTAGTTTTTTTAGTAAGTGCATAAAATAATTTTGCAAACCATGTAAATTTCATTTCTCCCACAAACTAAAGGCTTTCTCCCATCAATTCAAGGCAAAATTTAAGGCCTAAAAAATGAACCTAAAGTGGTTGAACTGTCATAGTGTAGGAACCCCCAAACTTAAGGCTTTCTCCCATTAATTCAAGGCAAACTTTAAGGCCTAAAAACTGAACCTAAAGTGGCCAAAATTCCATAGGATTTTAGTTTGTTTTTTAGTCTTAACTTCTCCAAGTTCTAAAGGAGTCTGTAAAGGGATAGGTAGCCTCTAGAGCTCATCCTTTCTTAAGGCATGTAAAGGGCCAGGTAGCCTCTGGATCTCATCCTTTCTTAAGGCATGTCATTTGTAGATGTGATTTCTGCCATAAATTTTAAGGCAAGCTTTCATGCAAACCATGCATGAACCATGTATATGTGTCATAAATCCCTCTTAAACTCTAGGCAATGAAATCATTAATGCATCTCATTTCTAGATGTGAATTCTACCATAAACTTTAAGTCAAACTTTAAGGTAAGCCATGCACATGTCTTTTTATCTCATGAACATGTGTCATTTCTCCCATGCATTTGCAATAAATGGACATTATGCATAGATGTTTCTTGTTATCCCAATATGGGGAAAGAAATGATTACATATTCGCTTCCCAATATTACGACTAGCAAGGTCATCCAAAGGAAAATGAATATACCGGGAAGAACAAAAAACAATGAGGCTAATTATATTGCACTGATAGAAGGCTTGGGAACAGCTAGGGAGTATGGATCAAATGGAATTGTAGTTTTCACCAATTCCGAACTTGCGTGAAACCAGATGAAAGGCATGTACCAAGTTAAGAAGGAGAGGCTAAAACAGCTGCATGGAAAAGCAAACAATATTGTTAGCCAATTTCAAATTTTTAATATAAGACATTGTACAAATGTGAATAAGATGTCTGCTGATCTATTGCGTGGGGCAATGTGTATTCAAGATTCATCTATCAAAGATGAATTAATAGATGAATTATAATTATATGGGGCAATGCTAATGCAAGGTTCATCTCTCAAAGATGAATTATTTTTGAGATATTCTTCTTCAAAAATTCAAGATTGATCTCTCAAAGATAAATTAGTGTTGAGACGCTCTCCTTTAAAATTTATTGATGGACATTGTAATATATCTTGGATATGTGTGTCTTTTGTACTTAAAAATGCGTCTTTTTTATGACCATGTGTTTTTTTCAATTATATACAAAGTGTGATCCCACTACACCATGTAAAGCGCAATTTGGTGAGCTTCACATTTGCCACAAGTGGTGAACTTCACAATTTTATAAAATTATGATGTGAGTACTTCAACAAATTTTTGTTCAAATGTAGTTTCACGCTTATTTTTTAATGACCATGTGTTTTTTTCAATTTTATACCAAGTGTGCTCCCACCGTGTAAAGCAACATTTGGTGAACTTAACATTTTTATAAAAAAAATTCCTTAAATTGAGTTTCACACATCAATTAGTGCTTTGAAAGTTGTGTTTTACATAATTTGTGTACACTAAATTACATTAATTTTCTAAAATTTATTTTGATTTTATTTTAAATATTAATTGAAAAAAATAATTGTAAATGTCAACTGTAGATATATATATCATGGAGGATGAATGAAGAAGATCAATAGACTCCCATATCTCTACGAGAGAGGGGGATGAGGGATCGAGGGATGTTCATGGTATTTAAATATAATCTTAAATCTCTATACATATGGATGGAATTGAATTTTTATCAATTTTGTGATTTAAATTAGTTGTTAATAAGTTTCATTTTTTATTTTTTAGGAGCTAAGAGGAGAAGGTTGTCTACTCCATCAATGGAGTATGCCCATGATTCACGCAATCATGGTATGGTTCACACACTTTAATCAATGAATATGTGTACATGTATTTATATGTATGAATGAATTTTTGAATTGATTATAAATTCACATTTTTTATGAATCTTCTCTCTCGTCTCACAAGGTTGGTGGTGGTTCACATTCCGGAGGTCCATCAATAAGTGTTGGCGGATTGTGTGAAGGTGGTGATATGTATTCCCCCAGAGGCCAATCAACGGATGGTCTTGTTGGTTCTCAACCAATCGGTGGTCATTCTGGTTCTTAGCGGGGTAGTTCTGGTTCTCAGCAGTCTCGCGGTGGGTAAGATGCTAGCCAACCATAGGTTGTTGGGTGTGTGTTATATTCTTTCCATGACTAGCTTGAGGCGGTAAGTGGGGGCAAGAAGGGGGTGAACGACCCCACTACACATGTGCTCGAAACAACAGGGGGGTGACAGTGCAGACGCAACCCCCCTGCAGTGGGGTGGTAACCCCTCTGCATGGGGTCTAGGGAAGCAGCCCAGGAAATGTTTTTTTTTTGTACCCTATATTAGGTGGGCATATATGCCTATGATTTTGTGCATGGGTTTGCACATTTCTTTGTGCATGGGTTTTCACATGGTTTTTGGCATGATGGTTTTATACCCATGGAATTTTGTAGATTCGGTCAACGGAACTATAGTTACGTTCTAATACAAGGTTAATGGATTGGGGTTTATGAATTCTTCTACATGTATATATATGTGTGTTGTAACATTGAAAGGAATATAATGAAAAATAAAGTTGGTAGTATAGATTTTTGGATCCAGGGGAAAATATCTGTGTATATCTATTTTATTTTTAATGCTCTCGCTATTGCTTTATTTTTATGTTTAAGAATTCATTTGCAGATAATTTATGTAAAGGACTAAAAGCTACACAAGTCATGATTTTATCCAATTTCTAACAATATCACCCCCAACGCGAGCCGAGTGCGATTCGAACTAGAGACATTTGGCTCTGATACCACTTGTTGGAATTACGGTTGTCATTACACCAAAACCCATAGGTATTAGTAAATAAAAACATCGCCAGAGTTAACATATCAAGGAGAGGTGGTTCATAACATGTCATGAAACACACAGGGAGAATTGGTTTATCCAATGTCCTAAAATCACATGACCATCAATTGTCATCTTTACCTTTTCTTCTTGTGAACCCTCCTTGTTCACATGTGAGGTGAAATAATACTTCTTCATCTTGTAACCATTCTTCTACTTGCCATAGTACCAATTTCTCCTTTTGGTGCCCTTCTCTTCTCTTTCTCTTGGAAGTTCTACCCACACTCCTTGTGAAACTGCCTTTTGCAGCTGCAATCCATCATCAACTGTTGGATGCTATATTCTTCCTATTCCTTGCAATAGAAGCTTTTCTACCTCTTTATTCTAGAGCAGATTTTCTCCTCAGCTTTCAAAGATATCAGGATTTTTTAATTTCATTTGCTCACTTATCCCTCCTCTTTTATTGTCCTCAGTTCATGTAGAAATTAATAGAAATTGCAACTACTCAAGATTTCAAACTAGAAAACAAGAGACACAATTCTACTCTACAATTCTGCAGAATGGAAATCACAATTTAAAGACACATGCATAGAAATGAAACAAGAAAAAAAACAAGTACACAGTGATTTATAGACAAACCCAACCTGGAAAAACCCCTCAAGGCTCTTTGCATTAATCATTTGAGTAGAGAAACTATTAAAATTGCATGCTCCAACTCAGACCACCACCTGCAAATCTAAAATTGTTCTCCCTACTGAGTGAGGACCTCTAGCAAACACATAGCCACTTTATGCCTCCTCCGTCATCCTATTTCCTTGAAATTTGAGCTCCTAAAAAAAAGGAAAGTCCCTCTTTCCTTTCGCAATTACCAAGATTTGATCAACTTCCTACATGAAAAATTATGTAAACTACACCAGTATAGAAATAGCTTTTCATTAACCTTAATTCATCCACTCCAGCTGAGGAATTTGAATTCCATCCATGCATGAGTTCTTTCAGGTTGATTGATCGGTTAACTGACAAATATTTGATTTAGATTTTTTTCTCACTACTCAATTGATCTTCAAATGACTCTATCAATAGTTACAGGTAAGTAAAATGAGTATAACTTAACATAACGAAACTACATTGCTAAAATTTAGTAATAAGCACATGAATGACTCAAATCCAAGCCCAATAACCTAAATTTACTGAGCTAATGGAGTGACAAGAGCCATGCCACACTATTTAACTCCCTCGAAGTTGTATTATTAATGTGGAAATTATATTTACTAAATTTGAGCCTTTCTTTCTACACTTTCTAACAGTCCCTCTTAACAAGAAATGGGTTTTGAACCACCCGTATTTAGTACTTGTGGAATGTAATGTAGCACTACCTCTCACTATTTTTGTTGTTAATCTATAATATTTTTCTATGTTGAATCAATTGCTTTAGGCCACTCTACTTTTCATTAACAGTGCATCCAAATATAAGAAGTGTAAATTACCATAAACAGTAATTGAAGATAAAAAAATGCATGTAGTGATAGAGAAGAAAAAATCACAACCATAAGAGAAAACAGATTGGTCAATGACCGGGAAAAACCCCACTGTGGGGGAAAACCTTTCGAATCTTATTTTTCAATATATCATCATAATTTTTTTTAGTAGGGATTACAATGAGACCAATACATATATGCAACAGAAATAAATAGATAAGATCTACAATATCAAAAGAACGGATCCGATGAATCACCAAAACCAAGTAATCTCAGCTTCCAAGTCCTACATTTGAATCCAAGATGTTATCGAAGACTGTTTTGTTAGGATATTCCGACACATAGGAAATAGATAAGTATAACTTGGTCTAGAGTAGAGTTAGGTAAAGTGTTCTTTTTTTGCGCCGAGAGGCGCTCTACAGCCCAGTATATAGGGATGTGTAGATGTAACGTGTGTAATGTAAACTTTTGATATGTCGGGCCCAATATATAGAGATGTGTAGATGTAATGTGTGTAATGTAAACTTTTGATATGTCGGAGTGTATATAGATGTGTAGATGTCATGTGAGTAATGTAAAATTTTGATATATTTACCACTTTAATACCATGGGTTGAATACCATGGGCCAAATACCATATTTATAAAAGAGGTATGGTAAATAAATAAAATATAAATAAACCATATATATGGTAAATAAATAAAAAGGCTTTTTATATTTACTCCATAATCCTATTTATATTTATGAACATCAAAAAGTGGTTTTATTTAGGTGAACCCTGAGCTAAATACCATGGGCCAAATTATTATTAATACATGCCAAAAAAACATTATCAACCCTAATATTAATATTAATTCTAATATTCACATTATTATATTATAATATTAATATTATTAAATTTAATTGATGTAAACTTTTGATATGTCCGAGTGTATAGAAATGTACCACTTTAATACCATGGGCTAAATACCACATTTATAAAATAGGTATGGTAAATAAATAGAATATAAATAAACCTTAGGTATGGTAAATAAATAAAATGTCTTTTTATATTTACTCCATAATCCTATTTATATTTAGGAACACTGAAAAAGTGGTTTTATTTAGGTGAATCCTCAGCTAAATACCATGGGCCAAATTAAAGTACAATATATGCATTGCCTATCTCAGGTAACAATAAACATGTAAACGTAAATGTAAAAATAATGTTTAATATTTAACATTTAAAATTTAATCTAATTAATCTAATGTCAGCCCTAATGAAAAATCACTTCTCTCCCTACATATATAAATTTAACACAGTGGGCCAAATACCATATTTTTCTATTTCTCTTCCATTTTATATTGGAGGGAAAAGAGAGAGAGGGAGAGAGAAGAGAGATGGGGGAAGAGAGAGGGAGGTAGGAGAGGAAGGAAGAGAGAGAGGAGGAGAGAGGGAGGAATATAGAGATGGAGTTGGAGGGTGAGAGAGGGAGGGAAGAAGAAATACATAGAGAGAGCGAGAAGTGGAGAGAGAGAGGGAGTGACAAGAGAGAAATATAGAGAGTATGGGTATGTTTGGGGGTGAGATAAAGAGAAAAATAAGGAGAGATGGAGGGAATGGAGGGAGAAGGAGAGAGGCACGGATATAGTAACATAGTTGGAGGGTGAAGAGAGGGAGAGAGAGGGAGATAGAGAGAGAGATGGATGTGGAAGAGAAAGGGATAGAGGGGAAGTAAGAGAGAGAGGATGTGAGAGAGTGGAGAGGGAGGGAAAGAGAGATGGATTTGGAGGGGGGAGAGAGGGAAGATGATTTCTTGCACTTGATGCATTGATTTCAGTGCGAATGGTGATTTATAATGTAAAGTTTAATAGATCAAGAGTAATGTAAAATTTTGATATGGTGATTTCTAATCCTATTTGATTTCTTGCACTAGATGCATTGATATCAGTGTAGATGTTGGTTTCTAATCTTATTTTCTTACTTGCACTAGATGCATTGATTTCAGTGTAAATACAGATAATATCAAACTCTAGATCCAGAGTAATGTATTTACATAGGGAGTGAGAAGTGGAGAGAGAGAGGGAGTGACAAGGGTGAAATAGAGGAGTATGTGTATGTTTAGGGGTGAGATAAAGAGAAAAATAAGGAGAGATGGAGGGAATGGGGGCAGAATGAGAGAGGGAGGGATATAGTAACATAGTTGGAGGGTGAAGAGAGGGAGAGAGAGGGAGATATAGATGTGGGAGAGAAAGGGATAGAGGGGAAGGAAGAGAGAGAGGATGTGAGAGAGTGGAGAGATGGAGTTGGAGGGGGGAGAGAGGGAAGATGATTTCTTGCACTCGATGCATTGATTTCATTGTGGATGATGATTTCTAATCCTATTTTTCTTGCACTATATGTATTGATTTTAGTGTATATGTTGATAGAGAGAGAGTGTGTGTGTGTGTGTTGGGGGAGGAAAGACGATTGGAAGGTAGAGAGAGAGAGAGAGGGAGAGAGATAATTGGATTGCAAAGAGAGAGAGAGAGAGGAAAAGATAGAGGAAGGTAGGAGAGGAAGGACAAGAGAGAGGAAGAGAGTTATGGGGGAAGAGAGAAAATTGGAGGGCAAAGAAAGAGAAAGAGAGAGAGGGGAGAGAAATAAAGGGTGAGAGAGAGGAGGAGAGAGGGAGGGAGATAGAAGGAGAGATGGAAGGATGGATAAATGGAGTTGGAGGGGGAGAGAGGGAGGGAAGAAGGAATACATAGAGAGTGAGAAGTGGAGAGAGAGATGAAGTGACAAGGGAGATATGGAGAGAGTGTGTATATGTTTTGGGGTGAGATAAAGAGATAAAGAAGGAGATATGGAGAGAAGGAGAGAGGGAGGGATATAGTAACATAGTTGGAGGGTGAAAAGAGAGGGAGATATATATGTGGGAAAGAAATGGAGAGAGAAGAAGGAAGAGGGAGGATGTGAGAGAGTGGAGAGATGGAGGGAAAGAGAGATGTAGTTCGAGGGGGGAGATAGGGAAGTAGATGGTGATTTATAATCCTATTTGATTGTTTGCACTAGATGCATTGATTTCAGTGTAGATGTTGATTTCAGTGTATAGGAGGAGAGATGGAGGGAAAGAGAGATGTAGTTAAAGGGGGGAGATAGGGAAGTAGATGGTGATTTATAATCCTATTTGATTGCTTGCACCAGATGCACTGATATCAGTGTAGATGTTGGTTTCTAATCCTATTTTATTACTTGCACTACATCCATTGATTTCAATATAGATGTTGATTTCTAATATTATTTGATTATCTGCATTAGATGCATTGATATCAGTGTAGATGTTGTTTTGTAATCTTATTTGATTGTTTGCATTAGGTGCATTGATTTTGATGTAGATGTTGATTTACGATTTGATGTACATTGATGGTACATTAATTTTAAGTGAGCTAGTTAAGATTGTGCATTGATTTCGGTGTAAGCACACAAAATTATTAACAATGTACATTAATATTTGTGTTATAGTAAATAAACCTATTAATATTGAAGAGAAAGAGAGACAATGTATGATGTTTAGTACAATAGTTCAAGCTAAATATTTAAATGGTTTATTATTTCAATTGTCCTTTTCATATAATCGATTTGAAAATATGACAAAACTAACAAGGGTGACAATAAGAAGCGGATGGTGATTTCTAATGTAAAGTATATAGGGATGTGTAGATGTAACGTGTGTAATGTAAACTTTTGATATGTCAGGCCCAATATATAGAGATGTGTAGATGTAATGTGTGTAATGTAAACTTTTGATATGTCAGAGTGTATATAGATGTGTAGATGTCATGTGAGTAATGTAAAATTTTGATATATTTACCACTTTAATACCATGGGCTGAATACCATGGGCCAAATGCCATATTTATAAAAGGGTGGTAAATAAATAAAATATAAATAAACCATATATATGGTAAATAAATAAAAAGGCTTTTTATATTTACTCCATAATCCTATTTATATTTATGAACATCAAAAAGTGGTTTTATTTAGGTGAACCTTTGAGCTAACTGCATAGGGTAATTATTATTAATACATATTAAAAAAAACATTATTAACCCTAATATTAATATTAATTCTAATATTCACATTATTATATTATAATATTAATATTATTAAATTTAATTGATGTAAACTTTTGATATGTCCGAGTGTATAGAAATGTACCACTTTAATACCATGGGCTGAATACCAAAACAAATATCAGACATATTTAGCATATATAAAATTATTATATTTATATTATCTGTATTTACCTATTATTGATAAAATTAATCATATTTTGGATAGATTTTCCTTAGCGCTACGGTATTGACCCTAGATCCATCTTAACCACAGATCTATCAAGCGCAGAGAGGGATCAAATCTCTCGAGGTGCAAACCTTTCCTCAAGTTTTGCACTCAAAAAAAGAGGTTTGCACCTCTAGAGATTTGATCCCTCTCGGCGCTTGATAGATCCAGGGTTAAGATGGATCTAGGCTGGTGCTATGTACATTTATAATTTATAATCCAATGGACATGATAGGTGTTGATCTGACGGTTCATTCTCTCCTCGGTATTACCAACACTTGATCAGTGGCTTAACACCTGATTGGTCCATCATCTCTCTTTAAAAAACTTTGAAGTCATACAAATAGAGTATTCATTTATGAGAGAAACTGTATAAATTGTCTTTCTTCCTCTTAATAAATTTCTTGAAGTGTTGATGTAGCTCCGAGAGGCCGTGATTCTTCCCATCTTTTAGGGTCTTAACCATGTCAAATATTGATTAATAACCGACTTGTGATCTATTTGTGAGTAGTGGCCTTTGATGTTTTATCTAATGAACTACCCTATAAGTTTGTACATGTTATCAAAGAAGTTGTTACGAGGGTTGGATGCATTGTTGATCAAATGCGAAACCGATTTGATTGAATGAAATTAGTTTTTACATATCTATTGTTTCGACCACTTTTCGGTTGAGAATCTTTGCTCTATTGTATCCATATCCTCTGTTTGGTGAGTAGCCCCTTTCGTTTCATGCGAAAAGGTTTATGGTTATCGAAGTTATGTCATTTTAGATCTAGAGGTACAAAGTATTGTTTTTGGAGTTAGAGTTTTAACCACAATACAAAAATTATCTGCAAAACGAATCTTAAAATCAGAAAATAACAATGGCGAGAGCATAAAAAATTAAACATATATAGACATATATTTTTCTCTCGATCCAAAATCGGGACTAGCGGCTTCATGTTTCCTTATATTTATTTTAGTGTATACAAACACATATTTATACATGTGAAGCATTCATAAACCCCAATCCATTAACCCTGGATTAGAAGATAATTTTAGTTCCCTTGGTTGGATCTAAAAAATACCGGAGTCAGAAAACCATCATGACCCAAAACCATGTGCAAAACCATGCAAAAATCATGTGTAGGTGCGTCAGCAAAAAATAGGGTCCAAATTGTTTTTCCGGGAGCCTTTGTCTCGGACCCTACGCGGAGGCTACACTCCGCGGGCTCCTAACGGGGGTTTCTGTGCCCACCCCTATTGCCACCTTGCTCGGCATAATGTACGGGAGGTTATCATCGCCCCCACCTCCCCCAGTGTTACTAATCATGGAAAGTATATAACACATACCAATCATTCTCCCACTTGTTGTCTTCTTTACGCAGAGGCCATAGGAGAGCTTAGTCATTATTCTAGCACTACAGCACCCATTGCTACTCTACACCAAGAGAACTTAAGTGCTCACTAGCTTAGTCAATGCATCGGCAACATTTTTCAAATTTTCCATTGTTTACTCGATTTAATGTCTTAACTTGCTTTCATTAATTATCAACGGGGGCTAGTAAGTTGATGAAGTGTGGTGCAGCATATGTGCTTAGTTAACCTAATTCTTACTTTGTTTTTTTGTATTTTTATGTTGTCTTGGGAGGTTTTTGTTCTTTGATGTCTAGAATGTTTATTAGAACTATGAAAAGATTTAAATGAATCTAATGAATTTTAAGAAGGAAAGGAAGTGTTCCTAAGTTAGTCGAATTTTCATAAAAAGAAACCAAAAATTGTTGGCTAGTTAAGACCTAATTTGGAAAATAGAGCATCTATTTTATCTATCATTAGTTATTCCATGGATCTAATTCTAAAACCTAAGGCAAAGAAAAGCGCCAGTTCATACGGATTAGTAAGCAGCAAATGAAACAACTAATGTACTTCTCGTTACTTCGGCATTCAATTATAAAGGTATGACCTTATTGAGATGATGTTAATGTATACGCATAAACTTCTAATGTCCGAAGCATTAAGCAAAGAATGCAATGAGAAACATCTAATGTATCTCGATTTACTTCAATATTCAATTATGAATAAATGATCTTCTTGAGACGGTGTTAAGGAACCAATTACACTTTAATGAACTAGAAAACTAAGTGAAGTAGGTAACTGATGGCATTACCTCATTAAACGATCAACCATTAAATTTTTGAAACATGATTAAATCAATTTCTTTTAGAATGATCTTTAGGAATATCAATAATTACAATTAAGTGAGATATGAAAAAAATATGAAAGCATGTAAGACTAACTAAAAACAATAAGTGTATCGACACCATGACATTCAATGTAAGGTGTTAACTTCTTGAGATGCTATGTGAGAAGTCAACTATGCCTTACTCTCTAAGTTCCTAGAAAGAAAATGACAATGTGAAAATTAAATTCAACCTTTATTATGAATTATACATTTAACCATTTAGTTTATGATCACCATATTGAAATGGATTTTGAAAACATACGGTGATACGGTTAATTGAGAATTTTGTCTAAGAAATAAATGATAAAACGATGAGAAACTAGGAAACTATGTAATATTATTATTCCAATCTTAATTTAGACACGAGTTATCTATCTTCACCAAATATCTTAGAGAACAAGGCTGCACAATTGTGATTAAATATTATTCTATTGACTAAAAGCTGAATGAACATCAATCTCAATTAGAAAATAGATTTGCTCAAAATAGAGCAATGAAAATTGAACTAAAACAATAGGAAAAAACCTCCTCCGATGCGGGGCCCTCTCTGACTAATTCGGTTGGACGCTACTAGGTGGTTAAATATGTCTTAAACAATCATTGGCACCACGAACTTGGTATTAAGATAAAATTAATTATGAATACGGAGTATCGACAAAAAACCCAGTCTTAACACTTAGAATATATTTGTCTCGTCTCGGCCTTTTACAATTTGATATTTAAAGGAAAATACATAATAGTTTGTGAGATAAACTTGCTACGGTGGCTAATCAAATTATAATTTCAATAGGTTGTTGGCCTCTTGATTTTCTATGAAGAGAAAATCAAAGAGTCCTACTACTCCTTACTTGTACTTTGAATCCATCTTTTTGACCATGATCTTAGGCTTGTTTTTAAGATACGGGCCAGAGTTAATAGGATAGAATCCATGTAGAAATGATTCTAGAAACACCCATGTAATTCTTCATTTGACACTGGAACCTACCAAACCATGAGAGTATCTATGGAATCCACAGTTAGGTGCGAAGAAGGATGCATTACGCTTAGCTAAATTGAAAAAATATATCAAATAGAAAGAACATGAAAATAAAAAATGGAAATAATTTTGATGCATCCTTAAGGCAAAACCTAGTATTTATTATTGATTAAATAAGATTCCATGAGAAAGTATGGAAGTAGTATAAAACTGAACAGAGAATTAGTTCCAATATATACCCTCAATAAAATTATTGCATGTCTGCTAAATTTTCCAAAACAGAGTTCTTTCCTACCTAATTTTCTGGGCACTTCTCTTTTATTTGTCTTTGAACCCATCTCTGTTGACCTGTGCCTTCTATGTAGTTTACATTTGAGGTTAATGACCCTGTTTGAATAATTGTCTTTCCTCCCAATTTCCTAGATATTTTTTCTTTGTACTACAATCCTAAAATTTTATTGTTTAACACACGTAACTTTTTGTCCAATTATTTTTTTCTTTCTGAGGTCTCACTCTGTGCTGACAGGCTGGTACTGCTGACCTCCGGTCTCGAACATCAAGCGATAATCCACATCGTTCTGGGATTACAGGCATGTCTGCCACCATACGGCCTGGTTTTCTTATATTTCAACAGGCACTGAGACATTGGTGGCCAGGCTGGCCCAGGCTCTAGATCTTCTTCTAGCCACCCCAAATGACAAACGTGAGAATTTTAAAGTTAATCAGTAAATATATTATGTAGAGAGTGAATAGGTTTACTCATATACATTTATAAGTCTATCCTCATATAACAGCCCTTCACAAATTCTGAATGGAGTTCTTTCTCTCACTTTTGGAGGACTTTCATTCCCGTCGCTATTTTTAACCTTACTTTCTTTTTCTTTTCTTTTCCTTCGTCTTGATTTGTTTCCTTATTTCTCATTTCCTTCTTTAATAGATTTTTCATCATTCTTCTCCGTAAATGGAGGTTTTAGGTTTGTTTTCAACATTTATACTAGACTTTTCTTATGCTTCTTCTGACATTATCTTCCCCGGGGGACTGTGGTTCTTGAAAATTATTCCTCAACAAGGAAATCCTCCCATTTCTTTACTTTTAAATAAAACTCAATTAATATCTTTACCAACCCATGATTACGCATGGTGGTATCAATGAAAAGTATTCTCTTTTTCACATTTTAGGCTATCATTCTTAAACTATTTAGCAGAAGAAAGGAAGATTTATTTCACTCATTTTCTAGGGAAATTCATCAAGAAATCTGACATGGTAGACATACATGCAACCAAACCTTCCTTCAAAAGTTACAAATTTCTCAAAAATCACATATTCTCCATTTACTCTGTAGGCCGAATTTGGGATCCTTCTTCTAAAGACAAAGACATCCATACTTGGGTTTTTAGCATTAATTTCATGATTCACTCGTGGAACCCTTATTTTTGAACCATATTTCACCGTGTTTGTAATTTATGTATCCTCAACCATCAATGACTCAAATAACGTAAAACGATGATCTCCAATTTCCTACTTTGGTTCCATCAAAGACCCCTGTTAAATGATTTTGTAATCTCCTTATGAAAACCATTAAATTTATCTATGAACCCAAGCCATCCAAAATTTTCCTTTGTGAATAAATTACTTGATTCGTGGGTATCCTCCCATGTACTTAGTTCTCGACTATTCCCATCCGACAATGAGCTCCATCCTTCTACTATGTAGAGTTCTTCAACCTTCGTAATTACCTTATGTTTGATGGAAAGGAATTGGTTGCGGATCCGATGGAAGGTTATGGAGGGTTTGTAGAAAAATAAATAGATGGTAGGGTCTTAGAGAGACGTAGACAAGTATGTCATGTCATAGATCATGATCAAGAATAATGAAACGAGGGAAGTGAATGATGAACCGTTATGCAAATTAATATGGAGGATGTGGTCGATATGTAGTATGATGGTGATTAAGAATCAAATCAAATGATGAGTTGTCAAAACATATGAATGTTCATATTATACATGTTTCATGTTTTAACCTTGCTATTAAAGCAATATTTTTTTGCACTTTATCTTTGTATCCTGAACTTTTCATTTGTTGTTTTCAAAAGCATCCAAAGTATCCTTTTCATGTTGGTCTTCAAAAAATAATCCTTCAATTCCTTTCAATAACGTGTGGTCGCAATCCATCAAGGGTCAGCAGAATGAAATCGCTGCTGCATCGGAATCATCCGTAGAATAAAGTGAGCTGCATTGGCGTGAGAGCTACACATGTACCCGCCCATAGAATGTACTCGTAAAAAAGAATGAAGTATGGAACATGAATTGAATGAATAGAAATAAGTTTAAAGTGGAAGACGAACAAATGATGTGGAAATGTTGAATAAGTGGAGTACTGCTGAAATGAATCAGAGCTGCAAAATGAATTGCAATGTAATCACTGTGTGAATAATGTAGGTTTGTGTCACTATTTCTGTTTATAAAATAAGATGGAAAATATAAGATGTCATAAATCTTTGATTTTCACCCTGTATTTTCTGTATAAGTCTGCTAATGATTGATTGGTTTTCATACTTATACAATTTATTTATTTATTTATTTTCTCTCTCTATCTCTCTCTCTCTCTCTCTCTCTCTCTCTCTCTCTCTCTATATATATATATATATATATATATATATATATATATAGGAAAAATAAAATCTAAGTTAGTGAAGAAGAAGGATTCTTCTTCACTAACTTCATATCAATATTATCTTGGAAAATCTTGACAAACTCTTCTTTTGAAAGTGGTTTATGATATACTTTCAACCAATGACCATTCACAAGAAGAGATACATTTTCTTCATCTATTGTCCTTATCTTTACTGCTCCATTATCAAAGAATTTTTCAATGTCATATGGACCAAGCCAATGAGTCTGAAAATTTCCTTAAAAATCTTTGAATTTTGAATCGAATAAAAGTGCTCAATCCCCTGCTTGAAACTTCTTCTCCTTGACATAATTATCATGCCATTTAGCTCTTTGTTGTTGGACTATACCGGTTCTTTGAACTGCATTTTTTCTGACTTCATCAAGCTCATTGAGTCGCTCCAATTCATGTTTCCCCGTGCTTCGATAAATCAAGTCCCAATTGACCGCCATTCGAAGGTTTTGGTCCGAAATCATAGGAACCGTAACTTGCTTCCCATAGACAAGCTCATAGGGAGTATGTCCCGTTGTGTTCCTCCATGTAGTTTTGTAGCTCACAAGGCTTCGGTGAAGCCTTTCTCCGCCCACCCTCCGTGTAGATGAATAGTCTTAGTGGAGAATTCCCTCAATCACCTTATCGGGTAGATTTAGTCACATCTATCTATGTGCAGGGATGATAAGGAGGACCTTCGTGCTTAATCTGTAATCTTCCACGAGCCTTTTCACAACCTTGATGTAAAATGAGTTCTCGATCCGTTACAATTTCTCTTAGAACGCCAAAACGCAGTGAAGATATCCTCAAAAAGAAAATTACTCGTGATTCAATAGCAAAAAGGTAATGCTTTAGCCTCTACCCATTTAGTGACATAATCGCACATACCAAAATATACTTTTGTCGATAGCGGAGGATTAATACGTCCAACAAAATCCAAGGCCCATTTTTCAAAAGGTTCAATGAGTACCCGAGGTTGTAATGGAATTTCATTTAGCGAGCAGTGCTTCTACCTTGCCTAACACACACCTTTTTGACATACTTTGGCATATTTGAAGATATACAATAATATCCTAAATGAAGGATTTTATAGGCTTTCCTCTTGTCAAGAAAGTGTCCACCACACCAACATGACATGCTTTTGGCATCTAGGCTTCATCTTCTCAACACATCTTCTGATAATGAGATCTGGACCTGTATTATATAATTCATTAGTAATCCATGAGTATCTAACACTTAATTCAATGCCTTTTCTTTTCTCTCTAGAAAGAAAATGTGAAGGTAATTCTCCTGTAACTAAGTAACTGACAATATCTGCAAACCAAGGAGTCTGAGTAGTTATTGAAAAAAGGTATTCATCATGAAATTTATCTTCAACTAGACTGTCATCTTTGATATTTTGAATCCTACACAAGAAATCAGCAATTGTATTTTTTTTTCATGTTGGTTTAGAACAATAATTTTAAATTATTGTAAGAGTAATAACCATCTTGTAACTCTTCCATTAGTAATAGATTTATTCATTAAGTATCTAATTGCAGAGTGATCTGTATGAACAAAGGTTTCATAGCCTGTTATATAATATCTGAACTTGTTTATAGCATGAACAATAGCTAAGAATTCATTTTCATTAACACTGTAATTTAACTCTGAAGGAGTCAAATTCTTGCTTGTGTAATAGATGGCATAGGGGATCAAATATTTTTGTCCTAATACATCTCCTAGAGACGTGTCTGAAGCATCTGTTGAAATGTGAAAAAATATTTTCGAGTTTGGACCTCTTAAGATGGGTTATTCGGAAATTTTTTCTTTTAAAGTCTCAAATGCTAACTGGCAATCAGAATTCCAACTGAATTCACATTCTTTGGTGAGTAGCTTGAAGAGTGGGGATGCTATTTTGGTGAAATTTTCTATAAATCTTCTATAATATCTTGTGAATCCTAGAAAACTTCTAACATCCTTTTGACAATTTGGAATTGATAGTTTGGAGATGACTTCAACTTTAGATTTATCAAATTTAATTCCATCCCCTGAAATGTGATGTCCTAAAACAATCCCTTCTGTAAACATCATGAAACATTTATCATGGCTTAGTGAAAGGTTTGCTTCCTTACATCTTTTAAGAACCTTTTCCAATTTTTCTAAATCTTTTTCAAATGTATTACCATAAACTATAAAATCATTCATATACACCTCTACAAAATCATGTATTAGATCAAAAAAAATTCCTAGTACTACCCTTTGGAATGTTGCAGGTGCATTGTACAATCCAAAAGGAAGTACTCGGTAGGCATAAGTCCCCCATGGACAGGTGAATGCGTTTTTATCTTGATCTTTAGGTGCTACCTGAATTTGATCGTAACTACTAAAAAACCATCCGCAATGAGAAAATAATTTTTAATTGCCATAATGTATCCAACACTTGATCTATAAAGGGTAAAGGAAAATGCTCTTTTAGTAGCTTTATTCAATTATAAATAATCAATGCATACCCTCCATTTAATATTATTTGTAGGCAAAAGTAATCACCGTAGGAGAACCCACCGATCGTCTAAAATTGGGTAAATGAAGTTTACATTCAGCAATTTTTGCAACTCTTCTTTCACAATTTACTTAAGATTTGGATTCATCCTTTGTTAGGTCCCTATATTACTAGTATAGTCCCTTATTGTTATTAGTGTAACCCCCTTATTGTTATTATTGTACCCTTGTAACCCCCATTATGTTATTATTGTGCCCCTAAATTATTATTGTTAGGTCGGTTGTGATTACATCGTGGCCCACCAGGATTATAATATGGCCACATGGACTCCTATATATAGAAAGGAGGTTTTAAAATTGTATCATCCAAGAATTTTTCATTTATGTAATGTATTGGAGGTTGCCCCTCAAAGTGGCTTATTTCTACAAGGCGTTGATATCTCTTTTCTTCTATTTTTGAGCCGGTTACTCAACATTTGGTATCGTAGGCTTTTGGATTCTAGGTTTCTACTGCCCAAATAGGTCATCATGGAATTTTCGCTATAACTTGTTTTGAGCGAAAGTTTTGTCGAAATTTTAGGGTGCGAAGCCAAAATCCTAAGGAATATTTTCTAAAAATTTCGCAGCTTGTCCATAAGATTTTCGGAGATACTGATCTATGAAGTAGTTTTGTGTTCTGGAACAGTCATCGTGGCATTTGCGCTATAAATTTTTTTTATAAAAATGTTCAAAATCCAAAATTTGTATGAAGCTGAAATCGAGGAAATTCTTCAAAAATTTTGTGAGTTTGTTCCGTAAAATTTTTGGAGACATGATCTATGGAAGGTAGTGCTTTTTCAAAGTTCTCGAATTTCATCTCAAAGAGGTGATCATGGGAAAAGTTCAATAACTCTCTAGGCATCGATTGGAGTTCCGTAAAAATTGGTCGCAAGTACACGGATTGCGCTTTCTTGGATATCAATTTCGCAGACAAATGACGAAAAGTGACACTGGTAAGTCGTACAAGTTTTCCACCGAACCAGTCCGTAATTAGGCATTGTGGGAGATTAATCAAATTTGTCTTGGAGAATCCAAATCAAAGTCAGACCTATGGCATTCGAAAGATAATTTAGAGGGATACGTTGACACCGAAATTCAAATATTGAAGTGCTACAACTACAGAGAATATCCAATTTCAATATCGAGTCTTCAAAAAGCAAGATAAAGGTGTGTATATTTTTTTCTTTTCCAAATTGCATAAGTTTTCTTTTAAGAATCAATTTGAATTGATTCCAAGGGCATATTGTAGAATATATATCGCATTGGATTCTAAAATATGCCCCGTAAAAATAATTCAACACCCATTACGCCTTCAAGGCTCTACTATGACTCATGAAGATGAAGAATTGCAAACATGATCTATCAAAATTACAAGAGCAAGTGCAACAAATTTCACTCTCGCAAAGAGAAACAAATGAAATGGAAGTTTTGAAGAAAGGCATGGAAGTGAAGATGGACGGTTTGAAGAAAGGCATGGAAGCTAAGATGGATGGCGTGGAAGTAAGATGGATGGCATGGAAGCTAATATGGATGGCATGGAAGCTAATATGGATGGCATGGAAGTCACATGAAGTTAAGATGGATGACATGAAAGACAACATGAAAAGGCTAGTAATTGATCTCAAAGCATATCGAAGGTTTGACAAAGTTGATACAAGAAATTTTTCCTAATGGTGAAAAGATAGTGGAATAACCTCATGATGAGAACAAAATAAATGTTAATCGTGATTTCACAAACTCTAATGTTGGTCGGAAGAACCACCCATATTCCAAAATGGGATATGAGGAAGTTTGATGGAAAGGATCCCTGCGTAACATGGATACTACATATGGGATATAAATATTTGATTCTCATAACGTGCAAAACACACAAAGGTACGCATTGCAACTTTACATTTAGAACAAAATACATTTTTATGGTATCGATGGTTTCGCTCTCGTAAAAAAATTGCCACTTGGTCAATTTTTAACAGTAAATGAGGTGACACAGAGGATACAAAGAGCAACACCTTCTTTAGCCAATTGATAACCCAAACAAAAGGGTTTAGTGCGGCAATATTACTGAGGAATTCCAAAAATTGAATATATGGCAATCGATATTCCGTAGAAACACAGGACTAATTCCCTAGGTACTTTAAAGGATAACGCTCCAACATGAAGTTCGTGTTTTCGAACCGATTCACTGGAGAATGCATTCAAAGTTACAAGAAAAGCGAATGTAAAATAATGGCGACAAGGAAGCTCACCACTCAATTCTATAAAGAAGGAAGTGTTGCTACGCCTAGATTTCAAGAATAACCCACAAGGTTGACACCACAACAATTGGAAGAAAAAAGCAAAAGGGCTTTGCTATAGTTGTGATAACAAATACACCAAAGGTCCTAAGTGTGCCGAGAAGAAATTATTTTACATAGATTGTGAAGAGGAAGAAGAAATGAACAAGAAGAGGATATACACTGTGAACTGTATGCCCTAGAAGAGGAAGAAATGAATCCACCATATCATGTAATGCAATCGGGCAGAATTACCACTCCTCAAACTCTCAAGATAGAAGGAAAATCAAGAAGAAAAAGGTAATAGTGTTGATTGATTCAAAGTAGCACCCATAATTTTATTCTATTGTAAGGTAGCCAAGGAATTAAATTTTTTTCTCATACCTGAAGACTCAAAATTTCAAGTGATGGCTGCAAATGGAGGAACTATAAATTCTCTAGAAAAATCCATAATATCAAGCTAACCATGGGAACATGTACTCGAATAGTCCAATTCTTTTCCATTCTGCGTGGATATGTTGATGTTGTACTAGGAGTACAATGGTTACAATCTTTGGGGGATGGTAGCTTTTAATTTTCAAGAACTTTTCTGAAATTTTTTTCGTGAAGGAAAGGAAGTCGACCATGGGGTATTGGTGAAGCTGGGAAAGATAATAACAAGCTCTAATGTCAGAAAAGCTTCTAAAGGAAGAAAAACGAGGTGTAATTTCACAATTATGTTCACTACAAGTTCCAACATCAAAATCATCTATTTCCCTGCATCTCCAACAAGTCTTGGACAATCATTCCAAGGTGTTTGAAACTCCCAAATGACTTCCACCTATTCGCCATCATGATCATGCTATTCTTATCCGATTCTAGGAAGTGTTCCTCCAAACATCGTGCCTTATAGACATCCTTACGCTCCGTAAGAGCGAAATTGAACGTAAGGATTGCGTAAATGTTAGAGGTGGGCATAATTCAACCCAGTCAAAGTTCTTTCTCCACTCCCGTAGCATTGGTACACACGAAGGATGGATCATCACGAATGTCCGGATTATAGGGAGCTCAATAATCTCACCATTAAAGATAAATTTCCCATCTCGTGATCGATGAATTATTGGATGAATTACATGGAGCAATTTATTTTACCACAAGTTGGATCTTCATTCAAGATATCATCAAATTAGAATGAAGACCGAAGATATTCCAAAAACAACATTTCGAACTCATGAGGGTCATTATGAATTTTTGGTCATGCCTTTTGGCCTTACCAATGCACTTTCTACATTTCAAGGGCTGATGAATTCCATTTTCAAACCCTTCCTTAGAAAAATTTGTGCTCGTATTTTGATGATATACTAATCTATAGCAGTTCCTGAAGGATCATGCGAGTATGTTGACAGTGGTGCTCAAACTATTGCAAAAGAGAAACAATTATATGCAAAAACATCCAAATGTTTATTTGGAGTACAAGAGGTGGAATATCTAGGTCATATTGTATCTCACGAGGGTGTTAAAGTGTGATCTAACAAAATTAAAGCTGTCATTAAGGAATGGAAAGTCCCAACAACCATAAAGTAGTTGGGAGGATTTCTTCGGGTTAATGGTATTATCGCAAGTTTGTTAAGAATTATGGGAGAATAGTAGCGCCTCTAACAACATTATCAAGGAAAGATGCATTTTCATGGACTCTAAGCAACTAAGGCCTTCGAACATATTAAAGAGGAAATTTGCCTAGAACCCGTCTTAGCTACAATTCGTACTTCACAAAAACCTTTATTGTGGAATGTGATGCCTTAGGAAATGGAATTGGTGTCATGCATCACAGGAAGGAAGACCCATTTCTTTAAAGTCGTTCAATCAAAGGAAAGTATTTACATTTACGTAAACCTATTTGTGAGAAGGAAAATGTTAGCAATATTGCATGCACTAAAGAAATGGAGAACTTACCTAATGGGAAGACACTAAGGTAAAAATTGATCATGATACTTAAACACTTTTTGGAACAAAGACTATCTTCGAAGAGCAACAGAAAATGGCTTTAAACAAGATGTTGGGTTATGACTTTGTTAAGACTCCACAAAAAGGAAAGCTTAATGTTGTTGCAGATGCAATTTCAAGAAAGAATGAAGAGGTGGAAGAATAAGTTTAAAGCATTTTCATTATCCAAATCCGTATTGGATAATCAAGAAAAGATAGTAAATGGAATAGAAGAAGAAAGATGTATGGACACCTATTCAAAAGTTGCAGCAAGATCCTAGTACATCTAATACATTTAGTTGGAAAATGATTCTTTATGGTACAAAGATCGCTTATATCTTTGTAAGAATTCCCAACTAAAAACAAAAGATTCTTCTGGAATTGCACACTTCTCCTTTAGGAGGGACACTCAGATTTTTAAAAACTTACCACAAAGTGAAGAAAGAATTTTTCGATGGCCTTAAATCTTATATTCAAAATTTTGTGGTGGAATGTTTGGTTTGCCAACATAATAAATTTGGAAGATATAATTGTTGTTCCGTGACTTTCACAAACTTTATCCATTCCAAGTCAACGTTGGGAGGAGATTTCAATGGATTTTATCACAGGTTTACCTAAGTTCGAAGGAAATAGTGTCATCATGGTGGTAGTTGATAGACTTACTAAGAAGGCACACTGCAGCATTATCTTGTATCCATTTAAAGCAAGTACGCTTGATACTACATTTAAGGACAATTCAAAAGCTACATGGAAGCCCAAGGTTGTCATGTGGAGTGACAGAGATCCCATTTTTACCGGAAATTTTTGGACGTAGTTATTTTCTTGTTTGGGTACTCAATTAGCTCAGCTCATCTTATCATCCCAATCCGATGGTCAAACCGAGATAGTAAATAAATGTTCGGAAGAATATCTTCGTTGCTTTGTATCCGATAAAACAAACACAATGGGTCAAGTGGTTACCTCTCGCCGAATGGTAGCAACACTTCCTTCCATACTATATAGCAAAAATGACCCCATTTATGGCACTTTATGGATATCATCCACCATCCATCACATCATATTTAAGGGAGACCAAAGGTTCAAGTAGTGGAAGATCACACTTAGCACGCAAGAAGTTCTCCAACTCTTAAATGATAACTCGAATTTGGCACAAAATCGAATGAAACAACAAAGTGATCAACATCGCAAATGCAGGAGGAATTTTTGTGATAGGAGATTGGGTATTTTTACCGCTACAACCATACAAACAAATGTCCCTCAAGCAAGCTAAGAAGGATATTAAATTATCGCCAAAGTACTATGGTCCTTACAAGGTGTTGCAAAGATTGTTAACATGGTGTACAAATTGGAGCTTCCGCTTCTCTTTGCGAATGCATCCAGCTTTTCCATGTTTCATGCTTAAAGAAGGTTATAGGTGAAAATCTTCTAGTTCAAACAATATTGTCAAAAATTGATGAGGAAGGAAAAATCATATTGGAACCCGTTACCACGAGTCACAAGAACTCGATACCTGCGTAATCGATCAATTTCGCAGTATCTCGTCGAAGTGGAAGAACTTACCCACCGAAGATTCTACATGGGAGGATGAGAAGTTTACATGTACACCTGTAGCTACTCAAGCGTTGAGGATAGCACTTTTTGGAGAGAGGGGAAAACGTTAGGTCCCCATATGTTAGTATAGTCCCTTATTGTTATTAGTGTAACCCCCTATTGTTATTATTGTACCCTAACTCCCCCATTTTGTTATTGTGCCCCTAAATTATTATTGTTAGGTCGGTTAGGATTACATCAGGCTCATCAGATTACATTATGGCCACATGGACTCCTATATATAGAAAGGAGGTTTTGTAAATTGTATCATCCAAGAATTTTTCATTTATGTAATGTATTGGAGGTTGCCCTCTCTAATTGGCTTATTTCTAAGGCGTTGATATCTCTTTCTATTTCTGAGTCAAGTTACTCCTAACATACTTCTTTAAGGTTGTCTCGGGTAGGTTTAAATTTTTCCTCGTGTAAATGTGATGTATAAAAGTATTAGGACTAATTCTTTCATGTCAAAGGTATTCCCATGCATATGCGTAAGAGTGTCACATAATGTTTTGAATAGCTTTTTCCGTTGTAATTTTTCCAATTTATTGTTTATGTTCAAGGTTTTCCGGAAAGATTTCCAACCGTAGAGCTACCAAATTATTCCATAGAGTAAAGAGACATATATACCTAGATGAAAAATATTCAATAAAGGTTTTTCTTGAAATTGATCATGTTCATATTTTGGATATGATTCATAATTTTCTATTGTATTTAAGATTTGACTATCTTCACTAATGGTTGAAATAGTAAAGAGAGGTTGTATATCATCTTCATCATCAATCCATTTTGTCATATATCTTTTTTATTCTTCTCACTGGAGTGACATAGAGTGAATTTATTAGTTGAATTACCATTAGAAATATACATGTCACCATATCTATAGCTAATGAAAGCACTGTATGTAGCCAACCAAGGTCTTCCCAATATGAGTGGGTGTCCTCCTAGATTATTCTTAAGAGTTAAAATCATAAAATCATCAAAGATACTCCCAAGAATCTAAGGACAATAAGATACATTCTAACACACCATCTCGATTGATCACAGACGACCGCTAATTGCAATAATGTAGGTGTATAAAGAAGATTAGAAAGCTTGAGTTGTTCCATGGTTTGTTTTCTCAGATGTTTATTGCTGCTCCTAAATCAATCAATGTGGCCTAAATTTCAACTCCATTGATGTGTGTTTTTACAAACCGGACTTCATGATCTAAATATTTCTAAATGGAAATTTTTCCCATCATTATATTTTCTATTTTTCCTACAAGTTGGAATTCTTTTTATTTCTTTTGTTTTTCTTCACGACTTTCTTTATGCTCAACTCCTTTATTGTTTTAGCTAAAATTGGAATTTCCTTGATGTCTTTTAACAAAAGGGATTTTGATACAAACATTTTTCAATTCATCTAGAAAATCATAATTAGGGAACATAATATGCTTTTCTACTCCTCATCAACCGGTAATCTTTTCCGGAAAAGGAGGTGTAAAGGGTAGATATTGATGGTTTCTCTGTGATAGGAGTTGAGTTTATTGGTTTTTGTTTTTCATTTTCAATTTTTTTTTTTTTGAAGAGATGTTTTCCTTCAAACTTGTATTGGGTTGTAGAGAATCTTCCTCATAACTATTTTGCCGAATGATTGCGTAAATATTTTTATTTTCTAACATCCTATTAGATCTAAGTTGGACATCATAAATATCAAGAGGAGTAATCATATAGGTTGGAAATTGTTGTCCTTCTATCATGTAGGTGTTCGAGGATTTTGACCAGGGGTTTGCAATGGTCACAGTAAATCGATTTGGTCTCTCGAGGGAATGGTAGAGAGAGTTGTAAATTTTGGTTTTGGTTTTGGAGTTGGGGTTGTTGAATTTTTTGAGGATTTTGTTGAGGAGGATAGTTTGGATATGATGGAGGATATTGATAGTATTGAGAGAATATTCCATAGTGTTGGTTTTGCATTCCTCGAGCCCAAGGTTGAGATTGAGATTGAGGCCAAGGTTGTCGCCAAGTATTCCCGCTTGATGGGGCCGAGTATGCATTTGGTTATTAAAACCTTGAGTTTGTGGCACCGCCATGGCCCCAGGAGACAAAGCAAAGAGATTCTACCTGATTTGAAGTTGTTTTCTTGAAAAACACTTAAGACTAGGAATTGAAGGAGAACTTTTGTCTCATGACTTTCCTCGAATAAATCATACATGTCTCTATAATCTCTTGCATCAAGAGGACATTCTCTTCAAAGCATGATTCTTTCTCGCATTTGGGACATGTGGCTAAAGCATAAATCTCGTGTTTCTTCTTGTTTTGTAACTTAAGGGTGTCTATCTCGTTCGCTAAGAATCCCTAAAATGTATGTTTTAAATTCACTGCTACGTTACCACCTCTCGCCCTACTCACCTGCTCGTTCCGCATTTATTTTACTCAAAGAGTAAAGATCTTCGGACATTTCTCAGCTTGTTTATTTTCCTCTTTTAGAGATGAATACATAATTCCCCAATGTCGTGTAATGGGAGTTGAGATATTTCCTTTCCCCACCATGTTAAGGATATCTATCCACTCATCTTTGATGATTTTCAAAAAAGAGCTTTTAAAGTGTCTTGATCTAAGTTTTCCATTTTTTTCTTTATGTTATAGTTGAATCTTTCAAGTAAATCCTTGAAATTTTCATCCTCCCTTTGCATCATTTTTTTTTAACACTTCTTCCTTGTGATTAATAGGTATGAAATAATCCAAATACCTTTCTAGAAATTCTTCATATCATTCCATGTCCTAATAGACCTGAAGATTGTGACTAAGGAACCATTTTAGAGCTATTCCTTAAATGTTCAAGGAAATAATTTTAGTTTTTGAGAGTCTTGTAAATAATCATAATTTCTGCACAAGACTTCAAATTCAAATAAAAAGGTCTCTAGCATCTTTCACTTTTCAATCCATGAAAGTTTGGGAGAATAAGGTGAGATATTTTTCATGGTGGCATTTGTATCTTCATCAACAGGAATGAATCCAAAAGAACTCTCAATTACCCTATTTCTTCTACCTCCTTCTACATTTCCTTTACCCTTCCCCTCTACATCCTCTCCTACCTCTTACGTATATCTCCTCCAAATATTACATTTTCTCCATTTAGAATTTTCCTCCTTTTTTCTCTTTTCTCCCTCTTTCCTACCATTATAGATTCTTCAGACAATATGATAGTTAACTTGTAAGGTTAACTACTCTTCCCATGGTTCTTCTATCAATGGTATGTTGAAGAAAGGTTCTTCTTCTTCCTCTCCACTAGGAATTTCTAACTTTCAGCCTAAAATGTGTTCTCTTTTGTGGAGGTGAAAGGTTACTCCTTCTTTTGGAGACCTAGGATCTTCTTCTTCTAAGACGACCTCGCAGATGAAGAAGGGATCCTCCTAATTGGATTTTTGACCTTAGAACTTCAGGGGAGTCTATGGCTAGTGAAATATGGAATATGAGTTTGACATGGAGGTGCATCACCTCTTAGTCTTGGTGGAGTGAGTGATGTTGTAGGGATTAACTCATGCCTCTAGCTATGAATCCTCCCCCTCTAGAGTCTCTTTTCTCTATGCATATCATTTTTTTTAGGATGGGAAATGAGGTTACCCAATTACACTTTCCCGGAAATGGCGCTAAAATGTTTAGTCAATTTAATGTCTTAAATTGCTTTCATTAATTATCAACCAAGGCTAGTAATCCTATTTAAAGGTAGTACCCATGTTTAGTTAACCTATTTCTGCCTACTGTTTTGTATTTTATGTTGTTTTGGGTGGATTTTGTTATTTGATGTCTAAGAATGTTTATTCATGAACTTGAAAATATTTAAATGAATCTAATGAATTTTAAAGAAGGAAGAAAAGGAAGTGTTCCCAAGTTAGTTTAATTTTCATAAAAAGAAACCAAAAATACTGGCTAGTTAAGACCTAATTTGGAAAACAAGAGTATCTATTTTATCCTATCATTAGTTCTATTCCATGGATCAGAATTTTAAACTAAGATGAAAACTAGCGTGCTTGGATTAAAGTAAAAGTAGAAAATGAAACAACTAATACTGACTACTTCAAGATTCAATTCGAGGTATGACATTATTGAGATGATGTTAAGTAACCTGTCCGCACTTAAAATTATAATGTCCTAGAACAAATAGGAAAAGAATGCAATGAAACCATCTAATGTATACTAAGTTACTCCCAATATTCAATTATGAAGTGTGATCTTCTTGAGATAGTGTTAAGTAACTAATTACACTTTAATGAACTAGAAAACTACAACCGCAAAAAGGTAATCCAATAATTTCACTCATTAAACATTCAACCATTAAATGTTGAAACATGATTAAATGAATTTCGTAGAATGATCTTTAGGAATATCAATGATTACAATTAAGTGAGGATCCGAAAGAAAAATATGAAAGCATGTAAGACTAACTAAAACCAACTAAGTGTATATCTCAGACTTTTCTCGTTAACATTCAATGTGAAGTGTTAACTTTCTTGAGATGCTATGTGAGAATTCAACTATGCCTTAGTCTCTAAGTTCCTAGAAAGAAAAATACAACGCTCAAAGTAAATTCAACCACTATATGAATTATACATTTAACCATTCATTTTGTGATCACCATATTGAAAATGTATTTCCAAAACATTTGTCGTACATGCTTAATTGACACCGTTCAGGAAATAAATGATAAAATAGTAAGGAAAACCAAAGTAAATTCAGTGTAATCTTATCATTCCAATCTTAATTTGATCCCGAAAAAGAGAGTTATCTATTCACCAAATATCTTAGAAGAAAAAGGTCGAACAATTATGATTTAATATGTTATTGACTAAAACCTGGAATGAACATCAATTCAATTAGAAAACCGATTTTCAAACAAAGTAATGAAAATTGAACTAAAAACAACAAAGGAAAACCCTCCTCCAAAGGCCCTCACAACCGATTCGACCGAGCTACTAGTCGGTTAAATATGTGCTAAAATTACCATTGAAACACGAATCATATTAAGATAAAATGAAGTTTTGAATACGTAGCATCAACAAAAATCTTGATCTTAACACTTAAAATCCGAACTATCTTCTCAGCCTTTTACAATCGATATTTAAAGGAAAGTACATAACAGCTTGTGAGATAAACTTGCTGTGTGGCTAATCCAAATTATAATTGCGTAGGATCGTTGGACCCTTGATTTGGTTACGAAGAGAAAATCAAGAGTCCTACTACTTTCAATTAACGATTTCTTGACTCATCTGACCATGATCTAGGCTTTTTCCGTCGATTCGACAAGAGTGAATAGGATATAATCCATGTAGAAATGATTCTAGAAACACCCATGTGTCCCAAATCTTCATTTGACACCTCAAACCTACCAAACCATGAGAGTAGCTACGACATCTTATGTTAGATGCAACAAGCCGCATTCTCGTAGCTAAATTGCAAAAATCTATCCAAATCGCAAGCACATGAAAAGAAATATGGAAATCATTTCGATGCATCCTTAAGACAAAACCTAGCATTTATCTTTGATCGTTTGTGATCTTATGAGAAATTGATGGAAAGAGGGTGAGAAAAATTGTCAAGGAGGGGTAATTCTCGAGGTTCGACATCCACCTTTACCAAAAACACCTTTATCCTCAATCATATCTCTCACAAAGTGATACTGATCATCAATGCTTTGTCTTGAATGATAAAGGTGGTTCTTAGCCAAGAAAATTGCACTTTGGAGCTATCACGCTTATCCTTATAGCTTGTTACACAATTAACCCCATACTTGAACACAACCTCTGTAACCAAACTACTTCCTTGCTTGTATGAGTGGCTTTCATGTATTCTCTACCTCATACTAGAAATAGCTATACGTATTGTCTTTTACTCATCCAAATAATTTCACCTCAAAATAGGGTTAAACACATACCCACTTGTAGATATTATTTGGTCTAGATCTCCACCCAAGTCTACATCAACAAAAACACGCATGTCCAAAACTCGTCCAATCCTCGGGTCTTCTCCTCAGGCACAAAACCATAATCACTAGCGCCGACCAAAATACTCGAAAACTCGCTTCACTATTGTCCAATGTTCCTTCCCCGGTTTTGACATAAACCCTCGCTTCATACTCCCACTTCATGTGCAATGTCCGGCCTAGTTCAAACCATTGCATACATCGTGCCACCGAATGCACTTGCATATGGAACATGGGACATATCCTACTCTTATTCTTGTGTCTTGGGACATTGTTCAACAAAGAGCATATTTACACCTAGAGGAATAGGAACCTTCACCGATTTATTGTCCCGCATATTGAACCCTTCTACAATATTGTCTCTACATACTTCTCCTGCTTGCTGCATCTTCTCTTTTTTCGATCTCTTAATTTCCATGCCCAAAATATAGCTTTGCGCACTCAAAAAATCCTCCATGTGAAATTTGGAGAACAATTGGTCTTTAAACTTCATAATTTCTTTCTCATTTCTAATACCCAACATATCATCCACATACAAGAAAAATAAATAACACTAGCCACCAATTAATTTAAAATACACATAGTGATCCTCTTTTGCTTTTGGTAGAAGCCAAGTTCCCCGTATATAGGTATCAAATTTATGATACCACATCTGCAGATTGTTTTAACTCCACAAAGACTTTTTAACTCCGCATACCAATTATTTCTTACCATTCACCGCAAAGCCTTCAGATCCTTCATGTAGATCTCCTTCCGTATCACCGTGAAGAAATGTTGTCTTCACATCCATCTATTCTAATTCAAAAAATCAAATGCATTGTGAAACAGATAAAATGTAATCAAATAGAAGTAACCTTGGCAAATGTGGGAAAAAAATATCACCAAAATCAATTCTCGATACCTAGGAATAACATTTTTCACCAAAATGAACTTTGTATTAATTCTCCCACCTTTCCTTCTACATTAATCCTTTCTTCTTAAACACTCATTTTCTCCCCGATGGGCTTCCTTCCACCCGAGAACTCCATTAGATCCCATGCCTCATTTCTGGTGCAAGGATGCCATTCCCCAAACCATGGCCTCCTTCCATAGTTTTCCATCCTTCCGAATCTATTTCTCTCCGGGCGCTATGGGATCATCATCGATAGTTAAATTAAAATTCTGAATAGAAAGTCAATGGCCTAGTACCTTCTTGATTCTTTCCCCGAACTCTGATGTTCTCACCACTAGAGTTTGTGGCTCTTCTTCTTCTAAATCTTGTTCTTTTGTAAGAGTCCGATTCATCCTCCTTAGCTCAAACTCTTATCTTCTTAGGTTCCTTGGTTGGACTTCATGTTTAACAACATCTTTCACCTCTCTAAACACCACATCTCGTATGGACATAACCTTCCTTTTTTCTAGGTTCCAAAGCTTGTAACCTTTTAAACCATCCTTATACCCAATAAAGATGCACCTTTCGATTCATTATGCAACTTGCTCCTTTTCTCCTTGGAACATTTACATGAAACACATCCAAATACCCTCGCATGTGAAAGAGAGGGTTTCTTACCAGTCCATACCTCATTTTGAGTCTTATCCCCACCCTAATGAAGGTGATCTATTTATAAACTGTGCAACATGCAGCCTAACGCTTGCCCGGTAATTCATGTCCTAACTCGGGTACCATTGAGAAATCTTCTTGCCTTTTCCATCAAAGATTCTATTCATTATTTCTAAACTCTGCTTTGCCAAGGAGTGTGTTGAGTAGTCTTATGTTGTGCTATACCACACATCCGATAGAATTATCAAATTCCTTCTTAATCCCCCACCATTATATGTCCTCAACACCTTTATCTTCTTCTCCCGTCTCGTTTTCCGTCGCAGCCTTAAATTCTTTAAATCATTAAACGTCACAACTCTTCCTCAAGAAATATATCCATGTATTCCTTGAGAATTCATCTATGAATGAAACATAATACACAAAATTTCCCGTTGATGGAAATGACATATGTCCAAACATATCACTACAAAGCCCTAATATCTTCGTCGCTCCTAGTACCCAAATGAAAACTCACCCAATTCTACTCTCCCATATCCACAATGTTCACGTAAATCGAAATCCAGAGAGAAATTAGACATACCCTTCTACCATACCATTACCATGCAATATCGGGGATATCTTTCTCCAATATGTCCAAGCCTTTGATGTCACAACACAGTCTTTTCTCCGCAGAGCGCTAGGATTTTCACTCCACTTCAGGAACTACGTAACTGTTGCACCATCAATAATAGTGCTACCTCGAATCTTGTACATAGTTCCAATCCAAACTCCCCGCATTAATACGAGTTCTCCCCGAGCCATATTGCGTATATATTTCTCGAACACGTTACACCTCGCATAATCCATCTTACTTACGTAAATCGCATTTTCTAGCCAAAGCCGGAATATGCGAAAAACCATGAAGTGTTCTAACTTCTTCCACCTTGCAGCCTTCACCAGATTTTCCACGTCCAAAAATTTTCGCCTTCCTCGTCATCCCCTAAGAAGACATCACCACCATCGTACTTTTCATACTCGTTAACCACTCCCTATGGGGAGTGAATTGAAAGGATGCACCTCGAGTCAATCAAACATGCGTTATGGTCTACATGCGTATTTCAAGAAGAAGCCAAATGCACATCCTAACCATCATCCGAGGTGGTTTTTTCCAAAGGCAAAGGAGCATCATCATATCCCTTTCCTTTCTCAAGAGCTTTAGATCTAGAGTCCTTTTTAGGCCCTTCCTTCTCGCATTTTCGCACACCTTTACATTTTTTCCTAGATATTTAGATCTCCACTCAAAATTATTTGGGTTTATGTTCTAGGACCTTCCTCGTACGTATAAGGTGCCCATTCCGGCCCTCCATATTTCTCCATCTCATTTCTCCGAAAGGTTACCGAGATGATTTCTGATCAAATTTCAAGGTTATTGTATTTATACCTATTGCAATAACCAGACTATCCTACCTAATATGGTAGAGAACACAACAAACTAATTCTCTTATCTTCATCCGAGATTTTAATATCAAAAGATTACAACCCAAGCCACTACGCATTCAAGGCGTTCACATGCTCGTCACCGAGTCTCCATCCCTTTCATCCTTGTGTTATACAACTTTTTCCCACAAGAACAATTATTCACTGTGAGAATCGTATTAGTATAAAAGTCCCGACCTTAGTCCGACAAGTTCTTTGTCGTAGCTTCCGTATACATTAAACAATACCGAATCCGAGATACAAAACCGTATTTTGCTCTTTTCCTTAGGATCCAACTTAGCCCGCCTATTTGACATTTTCGGTTGTTTTAGTACCTAGACCACCACGACCCATTGATCTTTATCCACTAGCAAATCCTCAATCATGAGCATCCACAACTCAAAAAATTTGACCATTAAATTTCTCGATCTCTATCTTTCCACTATCTACGACCTTTCGCACTCGGTAAGAATCGATCCCATCGATCTCCCACTAAATAGGGTCTACCACAAGCTCCAGAAAAAACCCTCGTGTTAAGAAAGGAATCCCCTTGAAGCCGAAACAACTCTTATACCAAATTTAGGTTTTAACCTCTGCTGCAATCATGTGCAAACAAATCTTAAAAAACATAAAACAAACAATAAAGTAGAGCATACAACATAAAACATATATTCATAGATATTTTCCCCTAGATCCCAAATCAGGACTACCAACTTGATTTGTCCTTATATTCATTTTAGTGTTACAACACATATATATACATGGTGAAGAATTCATAATCACTAATGCATTAACACTGGATTAGAACATAACCGTAGTTCCCTTTTAACAGATTCACAAAATACCACGAGCCGAAAACCATCATGCCTCAAACCATGTGTAAACCCATGCAAAAAACCATGGGTGTGTCCTTCCACCGAAAAATAGGGTCCAAAATGTTTTCCCCCCAAAACCCTGAGGCGCTACCCACTGTGAACCCCCGGAAAGGGGGCCTCTCGACCTCCCCCCGCCGCACCAAGCGCACGCGCGTGGGGGCACTACCCCCATGTATCTCTCACGTATGCGACTAATCGTGGAAAGAATATAACACATACCCAACAACAATTATATTGATTAACTTTTATTTCGTTTACGCTGTTAGTACGAATCCTTTGTCGAAGTGTACGAAAAAGGACCACTTTAGCTACGACAACTAATAGCCTTAACAACAAAAGTGGTTGCCAAAATCTTCGTATCCGCGGTTAGTCGAACATAAAAAGAGTCAAAAAAACCGCATCTATGCATGAAAAACATTAAGCAATAAAAAATAAGGGTTTGCTCCATATACCAATAGACAAGACAAGAACAATTTTTGAAAAAGAATTTTTGTATTAATCGGGCACCTCGGGAGGAAAACAAGAAGGCGTATCCAATTCTCCCCGCGATGGGTTCTGGAAGTCCTCATCACTTCGTATCTAAAATCTCTCTTCGTTGGTGTAGAAAACCCACACAAAGAATAGAACTCAAAGGGAGCTCACATGTTAAATGGTAGAAAAAGGTGACCAAGTGTATAGATCCGGGTAGTGATCTAATAGGCAACAAAAGGTGAAGAATGGTAGGAAAACCTCCTATTTATAACAAAATATCGGGGTCATTCTGCATCTTGCATGGGTTAACCGCATCTAGATCCACTTTTTATGGAATATTTTATTATATTTGTCGGAGGGAAAAGGTATTTGACTCGGGGTCAAATCCCTTAATTTGTCAAAAACAACAAATAAATGATTTATTTATCTTTTTAAGGAAGCGGTTAGAAGATAATCAAATAAATAATGATTTATTTAATTATTTAAGGAAGTGGTTGAAAGATAATTAAATAAATAATGATTTATTTAATTATCAGTGATTGGGTCATATTTAACAAGGAATATTATCTAAATAAGATTTAAATAATTATTCCTAGAAAATAATGAGATAAATAAAGGTTTATCTAATTAATTTCTTTGTTTTTAAGTTAAATATGACTGGAATAATAATTAAATTATGGTTTAATTAATTATTCCATGAGGAAAATCAAACAAATATAGGTTTGTTTAATATTTCCTTTTTGGGGTTTCTATTAATTCATAAATAACCTAATAAATGTGGTTTATTAAGTTATTTAACATAGTGAAAGAAATTTTACTTAGTGGCAATTGGTTTTACATGGTGTACTTGGGTCTATCTAATGACAATAGGTTAGATGACTAAAAAACGGTGTAACATATTGCCCTGAAGATGCGGCGAGTGTCAGAGAAACCGTATGACCGAAGTACGTTGTAAGAACTCAATCACTAGACAAAAAAAAGGGAAGTTAGAGAGAGAAATGCAAGGTAGAGATAGTGTGTTGAAGAACTAGACCGAGGGGACCGTACTCGTAGGTGCAACAAGTTCTTTTATGAGAGTGGTACCGTGTCAAGGCGGCGGGGGGAGGCATACCTATGCCAACCGGTGACAAAGTACAAAAGAATAGTGTGTCCAAAAGAACAAGGGACCCAACCATAAAATTACAAATTTCAAAAGATAATCAAGGAGCCGACTAAAAATACAATGAGTGAATCCCATATACATGTCGTGCCTCGGGATAACAAATGACTTGTACAATAACATCCGAGTATGAGATACAAATACAACCCAAATGCCCCTTGTAAATGGGGAAGGGGCTCAAAAATCCGACTCGATACATGCAAATCAAAGAGGCACCGCAAGTGGCTAAGGCCAACATCATCAACATCCTGAGCTGCATCGAAGGTCGAAGAAGGAGGTCATCCCAAAGTGGAGGGCTACCTGGCAGTGGCCACCCCTCACGAGGGTTGAGACATCTCACACACACCCTAATCATCAAGAGCTATTGTCGTATCACCCAACCATCAAGTATGCGTACTCCCGATCATGCCGAAAGGAGTCGTAGTGGAGAAACAACCGAAGTCAAAGGGAAATGAGAGACCCTTCGTTCGATCCGAGGCACCAAAAAAGAGTGAAGTCGGGAACCAAGGTACACCGCCCTCTAGACCCATTCTCCGGGAATGAATGAGCCGATGTCGATGTAGCGGAGGCCCGCCATAAGTGAGGCAATGAGAGATCCGACCTAAGGCACGAGAGACAATAGTAGTAGCGACGTTACGTACCGACACTAATGATGATGGTGAAATGGAAATGATCGAGTAGCGAATGGACGACTTCTCGTTAGGGAGCATAAAGGGCATGAATGACACAGCAGCCGACCGACACAACATCATAAGGGATGGGGGACAAAGGACTCGAAGGTTATGAATGTGCGACACAAGAGAGAGACCAAGCAATGAAGGATGGAGGGCTATAGCGGGGTACAAAGGGACTCGGATAGACCCATGAATGATGATGACCTGCACTTGGATGCTCTAAACAAGGGCGACTCGAAGGAAGCCGCCATTACGCAAAGGCCTGGGGGACCATAAAAACATGAGTACAAGATGGAACTCATGACGAAAATCGACACGAACAAAGACAAGTAAGGAGGCGAAGTGGTGCCCCGAGTACAAGTTTCACAGAAGTGAGGAAATTCGATTTTAATGAGAGGGTAAGGACCCTTCTTGACAAAATGTGTCCTAGTGAAGTATCAGATCATAAAAACTACGATACCCATTTAGGGGTTTTGTGAGAGTTTTCCAACGGTGCGTATTTAAGGACAAACGGTTACGCGTGTGGTCGCGTGTTTAAATAAGAAACAGGGTTCTCTTTTAATAAGGCGTTTTTCCCTCCAAATTCACTCATTTTGCTATTGTTGCCGTGGTGAATGTAGAGAGGAGAGAAGGTGCTACAATTGTGGCGAGCGTAGCGGACAAACCGACCGTTGGAATCGAGATCCGCCGCCGTGTGTAAGAGGCCTAACCTTACTCTTTCATTTTGACGCGATTGAAAGTTCGTTTTGGCCCAAAACTTGCATCGTACCCTCCTTCATCTCTACGGGCCGGTCGCACTTTTTGGGCTAAAAGGGGACTTGGGAGTGTGTGTTTTAGGGAAAAAAACCGCGACTGTCCTCAACCGGCGTAAACCGCACCGGGAGATGAGGGGGTTTTGGTGCTGTTTTATGGCTGGGAGTTGGGTTTTTGTGTTTGGCCATGGTATTCCCGATCCGTATGTCGACAAGGATGATGTTTTTGTGCAGGTGTATGGCGTATTTGCGGTTAACCGGGAGAGAGAGACCTCGGTAAATTACGCAGATCCGTACCGTGGTGTCCATCGCCATGTTGCTGTGCTCGTGTTCTAAATTTTTTGGAGAACCTACTGATGAGAGCAAGAGAGCCCTCGTTGGCCCGATTACCGCTATTGGATCCCGCAGCATGAGGTCTTTGTAAAGGTGGGCACAGATCGAAAATGATAGTCTAGGATGGTTACCGACGGTCTCCCACCACCGGGGATGGTGGGAAACACGCAACGTATTACCGTGGGGGCGGCATATCATGGAGTTTGTGGAACGACATTGTCGACCGGTCTCCAAGTCAAGGGGACCTTGACACCGATCGGGATCAGAGAGGCTAGAAACCCGTGCAAAGGCTACACCGTGTTGCGTATCCCGGGCAATCAGCGTTCCATCACATCACCGGGGGGCAGATGATGTCGGTAGAGGGTGTTGAGTGGGACCGCCTATGGTGGGGCCGAATGATGTCAAAGCCGTTAAAACGACATTTGTCGCTCGCAAGCGGCAAGGAACCACGATTGCTCGTATGGGACTTTATTGTGCACCTTCTTCTTTGAGAAGATCCCGACCTGCGCCCCCGCGTGGCCACCTTCCGCATGGGGCCTCGAGAGAGCCCGGGACACGCCGATGGTGGCGGCTACCTGCGTGTGGGAGGAGGAGGGGCACGGCGAGTGTTTCGACCGAGTTCTTCGCCTTCATTGACCGGGACGGTCGTTATACATAGATGACTATCCCCATAGTGGGATGAGTTATTGTGGAGATCCGGACCGCCACTTCCGCCCGGTCGAGTCCGGGGGCCCTCGATGGTAAGTGACGATTGTTATCCTCGTATGGGCATGTTACGCTTTTTGAACAGTAGCTAGGCACCGATTCATGCATCACAGGCGGCAGATATAGCACGGGTGAAAAAAACCCGCCGGGATATATGATTCACCGGCGCACCGGAACCTGTGTCCGAGTGGGTCGAGAGCGCGCAAAATGAGGATGCACTGCCCTTCTCGGAGGACATCCGTCGCATGCGAAAGTTTTCTTGCTCGCAGTATCGAGCGTGTGGTGACTTGCATTTACCGCATATGGAGCGTATCGTCCCGCTCGGAATGGCGAGGGGTCATGCGGCGCATGGCGATGGCTTACTGGGGGATATGATATACAAAGCACAAAGTGCAGCCATTGGTTCGGGATCCGCCGCATAGTGATTAGGTGTGGGGGCATGGTGCCCCCTAGTGTGTATGTAGGGGCAGTGGTGCCCCCGCTTGAGTTTTCGTAACATGCCTGTGGGCATGTCATATGTATCGCAGTAAATGGACTATAAACACATGTTTTGTGACACATATTATGGATATGTATCGTTTGTAATGATTATGAATGTTATTGTCTTGAATGAAATGCGTGTGATAAATTCCAATCTAGAACATGGCTTGCAATACTATCTACATAGTGATTCGTTCTCGAGGTACATGGTTGAAAGTTATGGTTTCAAATGTACGTATCAAGAGTTTCACTCGTAAATAGCGTCTAAAATCAAAAGACAGTAAGGTTATGTACACGATAAACACCATTTAGTTGCATTACAAGAAGTAGGGGATCCAAACGAACGTGTAGATGGAGGATGTGAAGCAAAGAGGGTGCACTACGAAGAGACCACGTGACCGGGCATCATATTTGGCTCCGATTTTTCTCGTAGAACCAATGCGTACCTGCTAGAGAGAACAAGGGCATGCAAGGGGGTGAAGATGGCCCAACTCGCCGAGGATAGATTCCGGGAGTAACGACTTGCACCAAAGGCGTAATCGATAAAGGGTGTGGACGGGATCCCCGTGAATGGTGTTACAAGACAACAAATGAGGGGAGGAGAGGTACGCATGCGCATCGTGAGTGCACAGAAGACATCGGGCGGCAAATCGCGGGAGGGAGTGCAAGGAGCAGATGATCGTGACCTGTATACAACCGGAGGGTGGCAGGCGAGGGCTATCGAAGGATGGAGAGGACTTGAAGTCACGGAGGTCAACAAGAGACACGGTGGAGTGGATTCCCGTGTAGCAGTAGAAAAGGCATTGTGTGACACAACAGGAGGATGGTGGGGCTAGGCTCCAAGTGTCTCGCAGGGAGGTGGACAGGGTAAAGAATGGTTGCGTAGACTCGTCATCCGAACACCGTGGGGAACATCGATGGGAGCTGGGATCCGGCTGACCCGACATACCGCGCGAGGATGGGAGAGGCGGATTGATTTTTTTCAACCTCATACTCTCGGATCACCTCTAAAGAGGCGCGGTAATGCATCAAGTGAGGACAATGGTGGGGAGTAATGGCCATGAACGCCCGCACAGAAAGCATGTGGTTTGTTATGCGGAGAGTCTTCGTGGGTTCTTTGTTATGGACGAAGAAGGAATGGAGGGCTTTGTGGGTCGTAGACTCTGTGAACGCGACTTTAACCAGAGTCGAATACGGGCAACCCGAAAGCTCGGGTGGCATGACCGGTGACATCACACAAGGCACAAGGCTTTGCGGGCGAGGAAGGGGCCGGGCCGACCGTGGTGGTCTTGTCTTTGGGTGCCCCCCTCGGCGGCTTTGCCTTTATTCCCCGGAGTCGACACGTCGGGAGAAGGGTCCCGTGGCAGGCCGGGGGCATGCTACAACGAAGGAAGCGAGGGGACCGGTTGAACCGGTGTCAAAGCCATGTAGGGTTTGGGGTGACTATTAGGAGGGGTGGCACTGGGGATCAAGGCACCGCACCCGTATGCCTAAGTTCCTTAAAGTTAGGGAGAGAGAGGGGTGGCCATGACGAGGACAGAACATACTCCGGGAGGGGGAGCCAGAAATGGTGGGATCGCCCGAAATAGGAAATGACTGGTGAGGGACGGCTCTCGAGATGGTTAAGGCCCTGGGAACCGATCCAGGAGGATATGTCTGCAGATACCAACCGTAGGGGGAGGGCGAAGGAGGAGGTCCTACTGGCCGAGATGAATGGCTAGAGCCATGTGTTGCGAGGCGAGGGGAGGTTGCCGACTAGCCGAGGTGTCGCTTGCGGCGCCCGAGACGATTGCATCATGCAAACATTCGATAAGCCGGGGATCGCATAGGAGGAGGGGGAGGTTAGGGAAAGTTCCAAGTAGGGAGGAATATTTGTAAACGCCTGTGGGAGACACCGGTCAAGGAATCGATGGTTTGCTTGTCAAGCACAGAAGAGATGGTCGTCTCATGTGAGAACCGAGATTTTGCTCATGATATGTCAACTAGCTAATGACTATCTTTCCATTATGGAGAAAGACATCTTGCGAAAACCGCCGATGGGACAGCAGTACATAGTACAGGTGTAGTCGCCCAATAGAATGTTGTAGTCTAGCGGGGCGTCGATGACCGACGTCAACGCAAAATGCCTCCTACCGGCGAGGGTGATAGGGCAGCAATTACGAAATAGGCTAATGGTTGGGAGGCAGTGGCCGTCCCACGCTCGGCGGCATCGGGAAGGGGCCAACTCGTGGGATCCAAGTCGTTTCCAAACCGAAGCGTACATCATGTGGATGCCCCCTCATCAATTATGCACCTAGAAATGTTGGCATTCCGGATTTTGACCCATCGGGATTTGGAAGGCGTACCAAGGAGGGAGAGAGGATGGTCCGATTGAGTGGCATCGAAAACAATCATTTTGTCAATGCTAGCATCTACAAGACCCACGGCAGAGCAGTAGCCTTCTTTGGGAAGGGCACGACCGGAGGAGTTCCATAGGAATGGCAACAGGGGATTGTGCCAAATCATCTACGATACTATACGAATGAGCGGCTCGACGATGCGCGTTTCGACGTAGGGGTCCCTTAGGAATCTTATATGAACCTCAACTTTGGGTTGAGGGATATGGCGGGCCACCGGATGTCGAAGAGGCTTTTAGGAACTCGAAGAAGGAGGCTCGGGTGCGTACCACAGGAGGCTTGGGGTACTGGCGAGACCGAGTTTGAAGGTGAAGGTCGATGGCCTGGGAAGACCGTAGTGTGACTTCCAATGATCCCAATCTCCAGAGAACCGTAAAGGGAAGGTGGAGTGGCACCGGTCGGCCGCGTCAGCAGCCGTCGAATCCTTACCAAGGGAACAGGGACTTGAACATGTACCGGGTTGGGTAGTGGCCGCGATTAGGAGGAGTATGAGGGGAAGTGCGCTGCCCGCGCAATGTGGCTTGGAGACCCCACATCCGCCGCATCTCGGGGTAAGAGGAAAATCATGGGTGTACGGACCATAAACACCGCAACACGAACAAGGCTTATTAGTGCAAAGCGGCCTATCCGGCTTGGGCCGAGTGCCTCCGTTGTCAAGTTGCGTTGTTAGGGCTTCGACCGGGATGGGGTCCACGGGTACCGGCGTATTGCCTCGGGGTTGCCCCTCCACCTTCTTTGAGAAGAAGGGGATTATTCACGTCCGTCGTGCAAATACTTGCCTCGGGAGGGGTCGTAAGTGTCACAGTGGTTTGGAGGAGGCAAGGAGATGAAAGCGCATATACAGGGGAGGAGTCGGCACACCAAAGCGTGTATAAAGGTAATGGTTAGGTTGGGAAACATTGGAGGTAAGTAGGAGGTTGGGCAAATGAGGAGACATGCCGCATCCTCGGATACACGCGCCCGAGAGGGGAAGAGTGCCAGAAGTGGTTGGCCCCTCCCCGAGGGAGACCCACAGCTCTGCGTGAGGTTGAGTGTATGGATGGGAAAGGGCCCAACGATACCGTCGGCGCAATGAGATGCCTCCTCGGCTAGCGCCGCCGGCCCGGGGAGGTCAGAAAAATTCGCATAAACATAACCGTATCGAGCGTATGAGGTCATATTTCAAGGCTATTTAGAGGGCGGCTTCTTCTGCTTGAGGAAAGTGAGAGGCGACATCTTTTGCCGATAGGAGCTAAGAGGGTGTGAAGGAACCACTCCATGTAAACTCGATCTTCGAAGGGGGGCTCGACACAAGCTTGCCTTCGTCTCCATTCCCGAACATGGGCGGAAAGGAGGGTTGAAGAGGTTTGCTTGAATGAAGTCAAGAGCTCCGTGCCGTTGTCGTACCTGAGAGGGAGTTGAACAAGATAAAAAGGCTTGGGCAAGGGTCGCAAAGGTGGTATGAAGAGGTGGCTTGGTCAACATACCATTTAGAAGCTTCTGGCCGGTAAGCGTGCATTGGAACAAACGAAGACGGATGGAGTCACTCGTAATGAATCGAGGAACACCACATGTGGAAAGATCGGACATGATTGGTTGGATATTTCTCTGTTGCTGCCTTCGAACTTAGGGATGTTTGAGTGGGGAGCTTATTACATGTATGTGCCAACCAACATTGTGTTGAGTAGGGCCGCCGATCAACCCATTGGAAATTGTGGAGGTCGAGGCCCTCAAAGAAGGCACTTCGTAGCGTTCGTGGCGGCTCGCCATAGGCCCGCATTAGGCTCCGGAGCACCACCGCCGTTAGGCCCTAGACCGTACATAATGAAGGTGACAGGGGGAGAACCGTAAGGAGAGGGAGAACTCAATGAATTAGAAGAGGAGTCGTAGCAAGTGACTGGGAGGAGGACCCGCCGACGACTTGGGCGGACGAGCGGTGTCGATCAACCCGGGAACCCAGGGTGAGCGAAGAAGTTCCCGGAAAGGCGCCTGGGGGTGAAATGATGATGGGGAAGAAGGAAACACAAGGGCAAACAGGATAGAATCAAGTGAGGTGAAGGGTAGAAAATGTGTAGTGACAATTGATTTTAGAGTCTTTGCCGTGCGGTGTTAACCAGGCGCTTCTTCACTTAGGTCATGTATGGTTAGTCTTAATTTTAAACCCTTTCCATTTTGAGAGCAAGAAAATGTGCGTCACAGAATCGAAAATAAATCTACAGCATAGCGTATATACGTCGTAAATAACACAAAATTAATACCTACTAATGCATTGTCAACCCTGGTGAGGTGGCCGCTCAAAATTAATCTAAAAAAGGTAAAAAACTAGGTAAACACACTTAAAAAGAGGCCAATAAACATCAAGGGTCAAGGGACAGATCTAAAGGATAAAGCCGAAAAGAGGTGCAAATCACACCAAGAGCGTAGGCAAGGTGGCTGGAAAAAGGGAGGAAATCAGCAAAAAGAAGCAAGGACAAAAGAGGAGGTCCGAGAGAGGTCCAAACAAAACAACAAGAGGTGATTCGGAAGAAAAGAGGTCGTATTTAAAGGGATATGAAAAGGAGGTTCCAGACCGAAAGGAAGGTCGAAACTCCTCGAAACAAGATTGGCTGAAACAACAAACTCTTCCACAAAAAGTGGAGGGTACTAAAGCCCCAGGGGGTTGTGTTCCCACTTAGATGAGTAAAAAATGAATACAATTCAGTCACAAGGCCGAGACAGACATTGAAAATCCCCGACAAGAAGTCACAAAACTCAGAAAATTGCGTGTATAAAAATCATCAAAAAATGGCGGTGTCGCAAAGCTCGACCTCGTTTTCAGCAGTCGCGCAAAAGGGGCAGAAAGTGCGACATGGAGGTCCGTGTCATAGTTTATGGGCCAAAAGTGCGACCGTTCCGCTGTCTTGCGGCGCATTTTCGTGTAAAATTTGTCGTCCTCGCCTACTGTGTCGCTTACCCGCGCAATAGGGCCGTAAACACATCGAAGTTAGAAATTTTAATGTTTTAGGGTTTTATGTGAGAAAAACAACACAAAAATAGGGAAAAGAGTTCACCGAAAGAAACCCTAGGCTCGAAGTAACCGGATATGCCGGACATGAAAACGACGCTGGCCGTTATTTTAAACCCGTGTGGAGTCGCCATTTGTTAGTATGAATCCTTTCTGGTTTAAGTGTACGAAAAGGACCACTTTAGCTACGATAATTAACAGCCCTAACAACAAAAAGTGGCTGCCAATATCTTCAGACCGCGTTAGTTGAACATAAAAGAGCCGCAAAAACCGCATCTATGCATGGAAAGATATTGCGTAAAATAAGGCTTGCTCCATATACCAATAGACAAGACAAGAACAACTTTTGAAAGAATTTTTGTATTAATCGGCACCGGGAGGAAAACAAGAAGGCGTATCCACCTCTCGCTGGGATGGGTTCTCGTAAGCCTCGCACTTCGCATCTAAAATCTTCGTTGGTGTAGAAAACCCACACAAAGAATAGAACTCAAAGGGAGCTCACACAAGCAAATGGTAGAAAAAGGTGACCAAGTGTATAGATCCCGCAGTGATCTAATAGGAAACAAAAGGTGAAGAATGGTAGGAAACCTCCTATTTATAACAAAATATTGGGTCATTCTAGCATCTGTGGCATGGGGTTAACCGCATCTAGATCCACTTTTTATGGAATATTTTAATATATTTGTCGGAGGGAAAAGGTATTTGACTTGGGTCAAAATCCCTTAATTTGTCAAAATAAATAAATAAATGATTTTGCTTATCTTTTAAGGAAGTTGAAATAAGATAATCAAATAAATAATGATTTATTTAATTATTTAAGGAAGTGGTTGAAAGATAATTAAATAAATAATGATTTATTTAATTATTTGTGGGTGACTGGGTCATATTTAACAAGGAATATTATCTAAATAAGATTTAACACTATTCATAGAAAATAATGAGATAAATAAAGGTTTATCTAATTAATTTCTTTGTTTTTAAGTTAATATGACCGGGAATAATAATTAAATTATGGTTTAATTAATTATTCTATGAGAAAAATCAAACAAATATAGGCCTTGCTAATATTTTCGGTTTCCCCCTCGTTTGACCATAAATAACCTAATAAATGTGGTTTATTAAGTTATTTAACATAGTGAAGGCAATTTTACTTAGGTAAAAATTGGTCTTACATGGTGTACTTTAACTATCTAATGACAATAGTAAGCTGTATGACCAAAAAAATGGTGTAATAACAGTCTTTTTTATTACCGGATCTATACTCTTCTCTATGTATGATCTTTCTCCGCGTTGTGTGCTAACCGGAAAACCAAAAACTGTATGATTTTTCCGTTACGTATGCTCTTTCCCCGCGACTTTGTGCGATCTCGAGAAATCGAAATAGCGAGAAAAAAATATAGTTTTCGTATGGAATAACGAGAAGTCTAATGTTCTTTTCGTAAGTTCCCATTTTTGTTGTTGTTTTCATATGATTGTCTTCTTGCGTAAAAAACATGCACGTCGAAGAGGGAAAAAAAAAAAACGTTCCTCCTTTAAAACAAATATAAAAAATCCTTTTTACTACATCACTTGGTGTAAAGTTACTTTATGAGAATACAGCTTCTTCGTCAAGTCTTTGTCAAGTTTTGTAAAAAAAAAATTTCAAATTACTTTTTTTCTTAAAAAGTTTTTGGCAAGTTTTTTTTTAAAGGGTTTTTATTTAAAGTAAGCATGTAAAAGTAATATTGTAAAAGTGACTTTCGCTTATTTTTTTTAGGTCACATACAATAGTATTTTTTTTAAAGGGAGATTATTATTTTTTGTTTGGAAAAGGGGAGGAATCGTTTAAAAGTACAACTTCATCATCAAATTTCAACCTACTGTAACTACTCTGTGATCTACTCCATCTTTTATTCTAAAATGCAAAACTTCTTCATCCTAAGTCATTTCTCTACCATTTTTTTTTTAACCGACCTAGTTTTTCAAGATATTTCCATTGGACTAGTTATTTTCAACATGTTAGGTTTAAATTTTTAAAAATGGAAAGTGAATGCCTAGTTACTCTAACAACACCAATTATTTCCAATGTTTATCCTACATGGTAGACTTACTTAGAAGTAAAGGGATTTATAGAATAGCCACACAATAAGAATCTAAACCTACCGATGGGAGATAAAAAGGCTAAATGAAAAAAATAAACAAGATCAAGCACGAGGGTTGATAAAGGAATGTTCATTGCTCAAGATCTTTTAATTTTATATCCAAGAACACTTACTCCCTCATGAAGCTATGAAAACGATAAATATTGTTTTTCACATTCAAAATGAAATCAGAGCCCACCACCCAAAAAATGAGTCACTTACTTTGAACCCCAATAATTTCTCCTTCATTGAATATTTTTTGTCCAAATTCAAGACCCTGTATACATTTTTTAAGGTTTTAAGGTAAAAAAGGAGGATGGTAGTCTTATATATTCCATTCTTACTAAGATTGGCACATCATGCTCGTATTTGTTTCTACCTTCCATTCCACTAGAGAAGCCTCATATTTCTCAAGGGACAACCTACAAGTCCTCTCTTTGATGCCTTTTGTGATTCGATAAGAGAACAAGAAAAAATCTTCCACATTTGTCTTATTAATACAGGAAACCTCTTTGTAAGAAAGCTTTAACATCTCAACACCAACTATATCCAAAGAATCCCAAGAAGAAGCATCCTAAAAAGAATGGTCCCAAACCAAACAAGGGTCTTAAGAAATTTCAAATAAACTCAAAAGAAACTCACAACTGCTAAGGAAAATTAAAAAAAGGGAAGAAGAAAATATAGGCATCGCAAATTTTGTAATTGTGATGTACAAGTAGAGTCAAATGATTTAAGAATATGAAGCCCTTGAAGGAAGAATGAAGAAGCACAACATCCATTTTGAAAACTCTTCAAATTCATATTCAGAATGGCACTCTTTGTATGTGGTTGGTGCTATCAAGATCTAGTTATGGATTGGATGCATTCTCTTCTATTCTCATGAGTGGCTAATTCATTCCCTGATCCCGTTACCACATGGCCAAAAAATAACGCCATTTTTTCTTCTTTAAATGATTGTAACACAAAAAATATTTAAGTTGGTGATGATAGATCTTTAGTGTTGTAGGGTACAAACACTCATTCATCTAGTTAATGGTCATTTTAATGATGTATTATGTGCTCCTTCCTTCTCGTGCAACCTTCAGATGTTTATCAAATAAGTCATTCACGTGAAGGAAAACAATATAATTCTAACCTCATGATGTTGTAATTAAGGACCCAAGAGATCCTGCACATATTTTAGCTACTAGCATTGCCGATGATTCCACAAGTTTGTAAAATTTTAAAAATTTGGGTCATCGTGTCTTCCCTTCATTTTGTTGCTCATAATGATGAAGTGAGAAAAATTTGGCATATGATTTGGCTATCTAAACTAGTCTTATCTTCAAAATCTATCTAAAGAAAATATGGTGAGAGATCTTCCTATGGTATATTGTCGAGATGGTGTTTGTTCCGTTTGTGTACTCGTAAAACATCATCACGATATTTTTGAAAACATGCCTTCGGGTATGCTTCAACCCCTCTACGTGTTAAAGTGATTTGTGTGGTCCACTTGGAGTTGTTTTTTCTCTAGCTACAAGTAATTCTTAAATTTTATTGATTATTTTTCCAAACGTGTTAGGATATTCACATAGGAAATAGTTAAGAATAACTTAGTCTAGTGTAGAGTTAGGTAAAGTGTGTTTATTTACCATTTACATTTGTGAATTCATAATCCAACGTGCTGTCACGATTTATAGTGATCCGACGATTATCTTCCTCGTTATTAACGACACTTGATCCGTTTACCACCCGATTTGTCCATGATATCTATTTAAAGAGCATGGAGGGTCATTTTTCCGGTAAACATTTATGAGAAAAACATATGTAACTTTTATTTTTTATATTAATAAATTTCCTCGAAGTGGCCGGTGTGTTGGCTCGGGGCCGTGGACTCGTTTCCCTCTTCAAGGGTTTTAACCACATGACGGAGACCGTGTACCGACGAGATCTCGTTTTGAGCTTGGACTTTGGTTTCCTCGATCTAAGGAACTTACCCTATAAATTCCTACATGGTATCAAAGCTATTTTGAGGGCCGCATCCATTGTCGATCAAAATCCGAAGCCTCGTTTGATCGCATAAGACTACCGTTTTCTAGATCTACTATTTCGAACATTTTCGGTGCTTAGAGAACTCGCTTCCGTTGTGTCCGATATCCTCGTTACGTTGGAAGAATTCCCTTTTTGTTTAATGTGGCAAGGTTTTTGTCGTTCCGGTTATGTTAACAGATCCTGAGTTACAAAGTATCCGTTTCTGCGCTTTTTATTTGTTAAAATTTCTGCTTATTTCTTATTTTGGTTCCCTTTTTATTTATTTTCGGTTTTAGGTTTTACTTATTTCATAGATATATAACCTCTTCTCTCTCGCATGCCTTTGATCCGCGATTGCAGCAATCTCGCAAACCGGTAAATGAGGAAGGGATTTTTTTCTACGTATTCTTTCCCCACGTTCGTGCGATCTCGGGAAATCAAAAATAGTGGAAAAATAGATAGTTGTCGGTAAGCTAACCAAAAATCCGACAATCCACTATATGGTCGCATTTCTATTTTTTTTTCGGATTTAAAAAAAATAAATAAATAAATAAAACTTCCTCCTTTCAAACAATTACAAAAATCCTTTTACTATCTCACTTGGTGAGGGGTTATGAGAATAGAGGTCTTGGGTTCAAGTCTCCTTCTCAAGCTTCTTTTGTAAAAAGTTTTTGTTCAAAAGGGCAGAATTTTTTTTTTTTTTTTAAAGCCACACTTCATCCCATTCCCGTAACTATTCAGTGTCTACAACTCAGATTTTTCAAAAGGCATAACTTCTTCATCCAAGAGCCATTTTTCGAGCCGTTTTTTTGAAACGACCTAATTTTTTGAGATCTTTCCATTGGAGCAGTTATTTTCAGATTTTCTTAGCTTCATTTTTTTTTTAAAATGGAAAGTGCATGCCCGGTTATTCTTAACAACACCAATTATTTCCAATGGCTACCTCACATGGTAGATATACTTATAATTAAAGGGCTTTATAGAATAGCCACAGGTCAAGAAACTAAACCTTCCGATGATGATAAAGTTCCTAAATGGGAAAATAAACAAGATCAAGAACGAGGGTTGATAGGAATGTCCATTGCTCAAGATCTTTGATTTCACATCCTTGACATTGACACCCCTGATAAAGCCCTAGAAAAGATAAATAATGTTTTTGGCATTCAAAATCAAATCAGGGCCCACCAACTTGAAAATGAGTTGCTTACTTTGGACCCTAATAATTTCTCCTCTATTGAAGACTTTTTTTCCAAATTCAAGACCCTTAGACTTCTTTTAGAAGGTTGTAAGGTCAAAAAGGAAGATGGTAGCCTCATCTATTGCATTATTGCTAAGCTTGGCCCTACATACTCTGTTTTTGTTTCTGCCTTCCATTCCACTAGAGAAGCCATCATCTCTTCAGGAACCACCTACAAGAATCCCTCTTTTGATTCCTTTTGTGATTCTTTGATAAGAGAACAAGAAAAACTCTTAAATGTTGGTCTTATCACTCCTGGAAATGCTTCTAAGAAATCCTTAGTAGCCCAAAAACAACCATATCAAAAGAATCCCAAGAAGCAGTATCCTAAAAAGTATGGTCCTAAACCAAACAAGGGTCCCAAGCAATTTCAGCCACAAACTGAAAAATCAAATCACCAAAATGATAAAGAAAATAAAAACAAAGGGAAGAAGACAGATAGACATTGCAACTTTTGCAATCATGATGGCCATATAGAGTCCAAATGTTTTAAGAATATGGAAGCCTTAGAAGCAGTAATGAAGAAGCACAACATCAGTTTGGAGCACTCTTCACCTTCATCTTTAGGCATGGTACTTTCTACTTGTGGTTGTCAAGCATCAAGATCTGGTTATGTGTTAAATGTATCTTCCTCTTCTCCTTCTCATGAGTGGCTCATTGATTCTGGAGCTTCTTACCACATGGCCAAAAATAAAGCCATGTTTTCTTCTTTAAATGATTGTAACACCAAACATATTTATGTTGGTGATGATAGATCTCTTAGTGTTGTAGGATCTGGAAGCATTCATCTAGATAATGGTCAGTTTAATGATGTACTATGTGTTCCTACCTTGTCATGCAACATTCTCTCTGTTTATCAGATAACTCATTCAGGTGAAGGGAAAATAGTAGAATTCCCACCTCATGATGTTGTAATCAAGGACCTCAAATATCCTAAACATATTTTAGCTATTGGCATTGCTGATGATTCCACAAGGTCGTATAAGTTTGACAACTTTGGGTCATCATGTCTTCCCTCGGTTTTTGTTTCTCATAATGATGAAGTGAGAAAACTTTGGCATGAGTGATTTGGTCACTTAAACTATCTCTCCCTTCAAACTCTATGTAAGGAAAATATGGTGACGGGTTTTCCTATGGTATCTTGCCGAGATGGTGTTTGCTCCGGATGTGTACTCGGAAAACATCATCGGGATATTTTTGACAAATGTTCCTCTTGGCACACTTTAGCCCCTTTGCAACTTGTGCACAGTGATTTATGTGGTCCACTTCATGTTGTTTCTTTCTCTGGTTGCAAGTACTTCTTAAATTTCATTGATGATTTTTCCAGATGCACTTGGGTGTATTTATTAAAACTCAAGAGTGAATTTTTTAACATGTTCTTGGCCTTTAAGGCCTTTGTTGAGAAACAATCTGGACATCAAATTCTTAAGTTAAGATCAGACAATGGCAGAGAATATGTTAACAAAAAATTTATCAACTTCTGCATTGAGCATGGCATTCAATTTCAAAATATTGTTCCATATACTCCACAATAAAATGGTGTAGCTGAAAGGAAGAATCACACCTTAAAATAAATGGCTAATTGTATGCTTCAATCTAAAGGACTTGGTCTCAATTTTTGGGCAGAAGCAATTAACTGTGAAAATTACATAGTAAATCACACTCCTATTCAGGTTTTAAAGAATATAACTCTAGAAGAAGCTTGGAGCTCAATCAAACCAGATGTAAGTCACTTTCATGTTTTTGGAAGTGATGCTTGGGCCCATATTCCAGATGCGAAACATAAAGCCTTAGAACCTAAGAGTGAAAAATTTATTTTTGTTGGATATTCTGAAGATGTCAAAGGATATAGACTTCTTCAAACAAAATCCAAAAATATAATCATTAGAAGATGATGCAGGAGCATCTAACCCCCTCCTTAATCAAAGAAGAATCCAAAGCGGAGCGTGGAGGACGTGGACAGCAACGCTGAATCGAAGGAGAAAATAGGGGAAATCTGTTTTAAAACAGATTTAAAGTGGATTTAAAGCGGATATGTCTCGATAGACTTATCTATTGTTAACAGCCATGCATGTATTATGGAAAGGAAAGCTTTCGTTGGAGAAAAATAAGGAAAGGCTCTGATCGATCCTTCCTATCTAACGCTTCTTATATAAATGTAATGTAACAACGATAGAGATATATATCTATAGGAATGGATAGTCATTTGTGAGTGGGCAGAATGTAATTGAGAGCAAGCTTGTCTCTAAGGCTGAAATGCCTGGAATGTAAATTGTTCTGTCTAATATATGAAAATACGTTTTAGTGTTGTGTACACCTATGTGCGTTCTATAATGGAGTTAATCTCGTGTTGCGAGCTTGTTGATCGACATCGATCACTTTAGGATCGATGGTGATCTAAAATACCGTTTAATTGTTATGTATGAGTGTTCTGTTGATGGCCTGCATGATTGTTTTCATTAAACTATAGAAATTCCCGTGATTAAAGCAGGTCTGACATCGTTGAATCCGTGAGGGGGAGAATTTGTTAACACAAAGAAAGGAAGAAATGGATATCGAATTGCATAATTCGATGTCAAACTGGTGTCAAAGGCGCAGAGTTAAAAGCCACTGAGCGATGGTAGAGGCGCAGAGTTGAATTAAATTTGCATACAGTGAAGTAAAGGAATGATCGATGGAAAATTTGTTGCTGAATGGTCGTTGACAAAAGCGTCGGAATGGAGAAGTGTTCACATAATGCTGTATACGGTATAATGGACTGGACACGAAGTGATATGAAATTTTTTTGATGGTGAATCGGGTCCAATTGAGTCGCATCGGGAATTTTGAAGAGCCGACAAATGGAAGACGCATTTCCGATTGCGATTGTTAATAGTTCCGATTTTATGATTTCCGATTGAATCGGATCGGAACTGTGGAGAGTGGTATCGCATTGGAGCATTGAAGACTTATATCGCATCGGAGTTGGGTGGATCGGCGGACCCACCGATATTTATAGAGATCCACGGTTATAATTTGAAAAGGCTTAAAGTCTAAAACGCTTCCGACGGGACTTAGTGGGCCATAACCCACAGGTCCCAGGATCGAAATTTTTTACACGCAAGGGGACTTGGCTAATAACCAAGATATTTTTGCGTCAAGTGGTATCAGAGCAGGGAAAGGATTTCCTGCGAGAAGAAAGAAGAATGCAAGCAGAAGGGGAAAGAGGTACAGTTGTGTTAAAGCTAGAGAGTTTATGGTCTTACCGTCGTGCAGATGGCGACAGCGAAAGGTGAAAAGATTTGCAGCAACCTAGAGCAAGGTGTGCTCAATTGGTTCCAGAGGAGAGAACCAGAAGGATGCCAAAAGACCGAGTGAGGAGGGCTTGGTGAGGTATCATGTAGCAGAGGAGACTGTTACTGCAGAGGTTGGTTGCAGCTCACAGAAGATCATGAAAGGCAGTTCCACTGAAGAAATGCAGTGAGTAGAATTGCTAAGGACAAGGAGAAGCATATGACCAAGAGGTCATAAAAATTGTTGTACCTCGGGAGTTTGATGCAGGAGCATCTAACCCCCTCCTTAATCAAAGAAGAATCCAAAGCGGAGCGAGGAGGACGTGGACAACAAAGCTGAATCAAAGGAGAAAATAGGGGAAATCTGTTTTAAAACAGATTTAAAGTGGATTTAAAGCGGATATGTCTCGATAGACTTATCTATTGTTAACAACCATGCATGTATTATGGAAAGGAAAGCTTTCGTTGGAGAAAAATAAGGAAAGGATTTGATCGATCCTTCCTATCTAACGCTTCTTATATGAATGTAATGTAACAACGATAGAGATATATATCTATAGGAATGGATAGTCATTTGTGAGTGGGCAGAATGTAATTGAGAGCAAGCTTGTCTCTAAGGCTGAAATGCCTGGAATGTAAATTGTTCTGTCTAATATATGAAAATACGTTTTAGTGTTGTGTACACTTGTGTGCATTCTATAATGGAGTTAATCCTGTGTTGCGAGCTTGTTGATCGACATCGATCACTTCAGGATCGATGGCGATCTAAAATACCGTTTAATTGTTATGTATGAGTGTTCTGTTGATGGCCTGCGTGATTTTTTTCATTAAACTATAGAAATTCCCGTGATTAAAGCAGGTCTGACATCGTTGAGTCCGTGAGGGGGAGAATTTGTTAACACAAAGAATTGGCGCAAGGAAGAAATGGATATCGAATTGCATAATTCGATGTCAAACTGGTGTCAAAGGCGCAGAGTTAAAAGCCACTGAGCGATGGTAGAGGCACAGAGTTGAATTAAATCTGCATACAGTGAAGTAAAGGAATGATCGATGGCAAATTTGTTGCTGAATGGTCGTTGACAAATGCGTCGGAATGGAGAAGTGTTCACATAACGTTGTATACGGTATAATGGACTGGACGCGAAGTGATATGAAATTTGTTTGATGGTGAATCGGGTCCGATTCAGTCGCATCGGGAATTTTGAAGAGCCGACAAATGGAAGACGCATTTCCGATTGCGATTGTTAATAGTTCCGCTTTTCCGATTTTCGATTGAATCGGATCGAAACTATGGAGAGTGGTATCGCATCGGAGCATTGAAGACTTATATCGCATCGGATTTGGGTGGATCGGCGGACCCACCGATATTTATAGAGATCCATGGTTATAATTTGAAAAGGCTTAAAGTCTAAAACGCTTCCGACGGGACTTAGTGGGCCATAACCCACAGGTCCCAGGATCGAAATTTTTTACACACAAGGGGACTTGGCTAATAACCAAGATCTTTTTGCGTCAGAAGAGATGTAAAGTTGGATGAAAATATATCGGCCTACGAGCCTAGTTCGGCGGGTGTGCCACCTTTGGCCTGCAAGCCTAATTCATCATATGTGCCACCTCTCTCTCTCTCTTCTATTTTTAATAGCATTCCTTCTAGTTCAGATGATGACAGTGAGGATGACAATCCTCATCCAGCTCATGAAATTGTTCCTTATACTCCACCGCTTCCAAGATGGTTTCGCTCTAATCGGGATGCAACAGGTTCTCTTGCAGGTGACCCTGCCGATCGACAACGTACACGTTCTCAGTTCGAAAGAGCTTCTTCCTTATTGGCTCAAGTTCCAGAAAAACTTGATCCAGAAACTTTTGAATAAGCCTCCGGTCATCCAGATTGGGATGAAGCTATGCATGAAGAGTATCGTTCCTTATTGGCAAACAATACTTGGGATATTGTTTGTCTTCCAAAAGGAAGAAAACTTGTCAAATGAAGATGGGTTTACAAAACAAAGTTTGGACCAGATGGAAAAGTGGATAGACATAAAGCTCGTCTTGTCGCTAAAGGTTTTTCACAAGTTGAAGGCATTGACTATACTGAAACCTTCCTCCCTGTTGCCAAAATGAATTCTATCTGCCTTGTTCTTTCCCTTGCTGCCTCCTTTAAATGGGAAGTCCATTAGATGGATGTTAAATCTGCCTTCTTACATGAAGATTTTCATGAAGAAATATACATGGAACAACCCCCTGGCTTTATCCAAAAATACTTCAGCCTTGTTTGTTGCCTTGAGAAGTCTCTCTATGGTCTCAAACAAGCTCCTCGGGCTTGGTATGCCAAAATGGATAGATTTCTCTTAGATAATGGCTTGTCTAGGTGTCATTCTAACAACACTGTCTATACCAAGAAAGTGGGTAACTCCACCATCCTTGTTCTTTATGTTGATGATCTTATCCTTACTGGTAGTGATCCAAACCATATAAACCATGTGAATTCTAGCCTCAAAAATAAGTTTGAAATGACAAACTTAGGACACTTGCATTATTTCCTTGGTCTTCAAGTCTTGCAATCCAAGGAAGGCGTTACCCTCTCTCAGTAAAAGTATGCTTGTGATCTTCTACACCACTTTCACATGGAAGACTGTAAGCCTGCCCCTTCTCCCTTTCAGTCTGGATTCAAGCTTTCAGTCAACTGTACTACCCCTGAAGTTGATGCTACCTTATACCGTCAACTTGTTGGTAAAATTTTGTATCTAACCCATACCTGTCCTGACCTTTCCTTTGTCGTTGGCCTTGTCGCTCGGTTTATGCACCAACCTCATGAAAGTCATTGGAAAGCAGTTGAAAGAATACTTCGATATATTCGAGGTACGATTCAGTTCAGGATTCATTACAGTGCAAGAGAATCTCCCTTGTTGATTGGTTTCAATGATTCTGATGGGGCTGGTGACCCTGATGATCGGAAGTCCACTGTAGGATATGTATTCACTCTTGGTTCAGGACCTCTTACTTGGTCTTGTAAGAAACAAAGTGCCATCTCCCTTTCTTCAGCAGAAGCAGAGTGTCGTGGTGCAGTTGAAGCTAGCAAGGAAGCCATGTGGCTTCGTTAGATCCTGTCTGAATTTGGTCTTCATCGGCAGCATCCAACTACACTTTGGTGTGATAATCAGAGTGCCATTCAGCTATGTAAAGATCCAGTTCAGCATCAACGTATGAAACACATTGAAATCCACATACACTTCATCAGAAAGCTCATTCATGATCGTTTTCTTGAAGTGTAGTACTGTCCAACCAATGATTAGGTAGTCGATATATTTACAAAGGCTCTCACAGAAGTGAATTTTACCAAAATTCGATCCATGCTTGGAGTTCAGGAAATTTGTCATTAAGGGGGGATAGGCTCTAATGCCTCCTTCCTTCTCCTATTGTATCACTTTTGTAAATCCTTCAATACTATCCCAATTTGTTCTTAAGGGGGGATGTTAGGATATTTCGACACATAGGAAATAGGCTCCTTTTGTGTCACCTTTGTAAATCCTTCAATCCTATCCCAAGTTGTTCTTAAGGGGGGATGTTAGGATACTCCGACACATAGGAAATAGTTAAGAATAAATTAGTTTAGTGTATAGTTAGGTAAAGTGTGTTTCTTTACCATGTACATTTGTAACTTATTATCCGACGGTCACGATTTGTAGTGATCCGATGGTTATCTCTCACCTCAGTATTAACGACACTTGATCCATGGCTTAACACCTGATTGGTCCATGATATCTATTTAAAGAGCATGGAGGGTCATTTTTCCGGTAACCGTTTATGAGAGAAACATATGTAACTTTTCTTTTTATATTAATAAATTCCCTAAAGTGGTTGCGTTGGCTCAGGGCATGGATTGCTTCCCTCTTTGAGGGTTTTAACCACGTGATTATACTAGTGTACTGATTTGTGATCTGTTTGTGAGCGGTGACCTTTGGTTCTTGATCTACGGAACTTACCCTGTAGATTCCTACACCATCACAAATGATCACAGGGGTGAAGAAGTAGGATTGAAACTAGTGAAATGAATCACACAGCGTCAATCAATCATCACTTTCGGGGCTTGCACCCGGTAACCAGGACTTCCTGGGAGGTCATGATAACCAGGGCTTCCCGGGAGGTCACCCATCCCAAATGATCACAGGGGTGAAGAAGTAGGATTGAAACTAGTGAAATGAATCACATAGTGTCAATCGATCATCACTTTCGGGGCTTGCATCCGATAACCAAGACTTCCCGGGAGGTCACGATAACCAGGACTTCTAAGGAGGTCACCCATCCCAGATCGCTTTTGACTCAAAGAAACTTAACTGTGGAATTTTCCAACAATCAAACCCACTTAGCTTGCTACCCAAAAAATCATATCTAATATATTTTACCTTACAATGTATTTTAAATTTTATTTTGAATAAATTAAAAATCATTTTATATAACTTTACTTTATCATATAATATTGTAATATTTCAATATTATTTTTGATATTAATAATTATTAATTTTTAAATTATATATATATATATATATATATATATATATATATATATATATGTATGTATGTATAACTTTAAATAGATTTTTTTTTAAATTTAAATTATTATTTAAATTAGAAATTTTTTTGATGATGATGATAATGATTAACACCCACTAAGACCAATATGGTGTAATGGACCTTAAGAAAGTAAAATATTAATTCAAATTTCATGGTATTTTATTTGTATGACCAACGGGAAGGGAGAGAAATGTCCCTACATCACCCTAGTTTTGTTGACTTCACAAGTCAAAAAAGGAAGTGTCCCTACATCACCCTAGTTTTGTTGACTTCACAAGTCAAAAAAGGAAGTGTCCCTACATCACCCTAGTTTTGTTGACTTCACAAGTCAAGAAAGTCCATAGTGTGGCAAATAATTAGAAAATAGTTTTGTTAACTTAACAAGTCAAGAAAGTCCATAGTGTGGCAAATAATTAGAAAATTAGAACGAATGTGCATAAGAGCTAGGCAATCCAAGAGAAAGTGATTTTCAACTTCAAACCTCTTAGGATAGCAAAGGTGAGATACTCTTTCTTCTCAAGGTGTCTTGGGAATACATCAACACCTAATCTCACTTTGTAGCTCATGAAAATTAGTTTTAATCTTGGCAATGCTCATTTTCTTTTTAGCACTAGTCAAGACAAAAAATTAATTCTAGTTTTCTAGATTAAAGTTGATCACTTCATTATAATACTTTAGCTTACCCCAATAGTCTAGCAAAAACTAGAGAATTGATTTATTAAACTATTTAAAAACAAACATATATAAATTAAAAATTACTCATATCCATAATTATAAAGTTCATGAGTTATTAAATTTTTTTATCTAAATAATTTTTAAAATAAAATTTATATAAACATTTTATTTGTTCTCATTATTATCAATTTACTATTTTTTTTATAATGGAAATAAAAGTATTTGTAACATATTAAATGCTTGTAATAATATATAAAATTAATTACAATGATATTAAAAATTGATATTTCTTAACCTTAATAATAAAAAATTTAATTAAAATAAATATATAAATATTACTAAGCTCCAAATTGAAGTTACAAAAATACCAAAATTTCAAACTAAAAAAATGCCAAATTCCCAAAATTGTTATACCATACGTGGGATGTTTTGTTCTTGTTGCCAAGTTGCCAAAACTATTGAAATTGTGATAGAATTGCGGTAATGAGATGCCATGACCAATTACCATGTAATGTATACTTGAGTGTAATTATATTTAACAAAATAAAATATATAAAATTAAATTTAAAATTTCAAAAAGTAAGAATTTTGTAGATTTTATAAAAAAAAGAGCTTGATATATTTTTTTGAATAAAGAGAATCAATTGACGTGTTGTCTCTCACATAAGAGGCCTCGGGTTGAGTTTCGAGGAATTTCCCTCTCCTCTTAATCTTAGTGTTTTGTACTCTTAACCTTAACTCAAGTGCTAATAAACAAGTTTAATCGAGTTTTAAATATAAGTGAGATCTCAATATTGTTTAATAAATGCTTGATGTTCTTTATTTGAACGTAGATAGACTAAAGAAGAGATTTATATTACAACTTATAAATCACATTGTAGTTAGATATATCTCTTCTAATTTGCGATTATAAAGAATTTAATTTTAATTGCACCGAGAGTTCTACAACCTAGTATGAGGTAGATGTTAAGCATGATAAAGTGTGATGCATGTAAAAATTTAAATGTTGACTCAATTAATAATTAAAATTTAAAGTTAATTTGTTATATTTTGATTTTATTATTAACTTGTGAATAGGGGTTGTTATAATACCATGGACCAATAACATGGTCACCAATACCACATGCCCAAAAACCATAACTTATTTCGCAATCAAAATATTTTATAACAAAATGACATGATTCTTATGTTGAAATTCGCAACAAGAAACATTGAAAATGGAAACCAGAAATGTAATCTAGAAAATAGCACCCAGAAATGGTACCATTTGAGGCTTCTGATTTAATTTTCTCTTAATTAAATTGGAAAAAAAATTGTAATCTCATCTCACGACAACTGGTATTAGTTAACTAAGTCAGAATGACTGAGTTAGCCTAGGAAATTCGATTTGGGGGCTAGAGAGGAGGCTCGTAGAGTTTTCCCATGGTTTTAGGGGGTCCAGTTACAGTTATTTGTGAGTTGTAATTAGTTAGCTCAAGAAATTGAGTTAAAATGATTTAAACTAGTTCTAACTCATAGATCTGCTAGTGATAGGTCTAGTGAAGTAAATCTAATTTAATTCACAAGTAGTGATCAATAATTTAACTGATAATTCACTATAAATAGTTGTTTCATGTCAGTTCTAAGGAAGGCTCAGTTGAGACTCAAGTTAAAGGAAAAAGGTCTATCAGTTGTACTATTAGAAAATTGTACAGGTCGCATATGAGGCATCGAGGAGGCCTTGAAGGATTGCGCAATCATTAATTGGTATTTTTGTTGGCATTATGATACATGTGTTGTCCTTGATGGAAACCCACTTTTGGAAGACCAAGTATATGGTTTCTAGACAAGCTCAGAAGTGACAAAGTGATGGAACAAAATGTCAGAATGATGGGACAAAATATTTGTAGATCAAAATCAGAAGATGGATAAAGTACATAATTGAGGAACTATATGAGAGTTAGTGAAGGCAAAGTCGTGTATACACGCGAGTATGAAGAATCAAATTTGTGTATGAGATAACGCACTAATTTGATAATACCAGGGGTCTTTACCATGGTATTAGCCCACAATATTGAGTGCAGTAACGATTATTTGATCCCGTCCAAGAATACCATTGACACTTGTGTGGTTTTGGCTCATGGTGTTGGCTAAGGCTCAAAACTATATAAGGAGATGAGGATCATAGTGCTAAGTGTGCATGAGTATGTGAATTAAATGAATACTTCAATCTGAAGTATATCTACATGGAATGGGCTCTAATCAATAGATAAATATGATATTATGATGCACTCATGAATACAATGATGGATCGGGATCTCTAGACCTGAAATGATTATGTATTTGCATGATATGTTTATGAGATTTTTAGATCAGTGGTCTGGTGCATGTCCGCTGAAGTGAAGGGTATGATCTGAGTATGTTTGTATTTCTGAAGTGTTGCGCAGTCCTGAATTATTTACAAATCTATTCACGGGTTTAACTCAAGGAATGCACGTATACACGCGGGTTCTGTTCTACAGAGGCACATATATATTCAGTAAAAATACTGAGATCTATATGCAAGTTGGTTTCGGAAGAAGCATGTACAGTCGCGGATATGTCTTATGGAAGGCGCGTATGCAAGCCAGGGTTTTGCTGAAGAATGTTGAAGAAAATGTTTGATCAGTTTTGTTGTGTTTCTGTTGTCTGTCAATGATGTATTCATATAGATCTAGGTTGTTTGAGTATTGATTATGATGCTAGTTGATTATGATTAAATATCATTGATTGGTTGAGTGAAAAATGATTGATTCTGCTAACTGTATGAACGCTCTGTAAAACTGACAAAATATGTCAGAATATCTCTGATCAATTCTGAGTCTAAGTCAGAAATCTAAACTTAATATATTGAGATCTATACGTAGGTTTCTCCAAAGAAAAGCGCGTATACACGCGGGTTGTCATAAGTAAAGTAGCGTATAGATTTATACATTTGTTTTATGAATGATCATTGTTGCAGTTGATTCTGTGTGTTGATGCAGAACTCTGGGTTTAGTTTTGTGTTCTGGTTACAATGATCTCACCATTCAGTTCGAATTGGGTTGATGTTTGCTTCAGTTGATCTACAAGTTGTGTTGAATTAAAAGTTGTTGGATCTAGTGTGAAAATTTATGAAATGTGATTCGCAGTGGTGTTGAGGGTTGGAACCTTCAATAAGGAAGTCGAAGCTTCCTGCCAATAGGAGCTGGTGACTAGATCAGGGGGTTGTAGCTCCCTTCCAGTGGTGGCTGGTAAACGATATCAGGGTGTTGAAGCTCCCTTCCAATAGTAGTTGGAGAACGAGAGAAGGTTTCAGCCTTCTGCAGGTGGGTGCATGTGTGTTGGTGTGAGTCTACACTAGTAGAAGATTGTAAGTAGTTTTCTATATAATAAATATTGAAGACAAAGATGACACCGTCGATGGCTTTCTCCCAAATTTGGTTTCCACCTTAAATCCTGGTGTTCATGTGTGTTGCTTATGTGTGATGATTTACTCTATTCTTACTGCACATGTTTACTACGTACTAAATTTCTAATGAATGAATTATGCATTGGTCTAAGTAAAGTTACTGAAAATTTATCTGAATAATAAGTTCATTGGGCATACGCAAGTTTCCTTAAAGAAAGTTGCGTACATATGCTAGTTGATTAAATAAAGTTGTGTATAGAAATCAGTAAAGAAAAGAAAAGTTATTGTGAGTTTTTAAATATTGATTCACCCACACCCCCCTCTCTTAGTATTTTTCCCAACAATTGGAATCATAGTAGGTCCTTTTAAAGAAGCTTGATCGCTTGAAGGAATATCTACCAAGATGAGCAATCAAGATGGGACAATGTCTATCAGACCACTACTCTTCAACGAAAACAATTTAATCTTCTAGAAGACAAGAACAAGATCCTATCTTCAGTCTCTTGAAGCAGATTTTTGGTAAATTGTTGAAGGAGGTTATCAATATCCAGATGTAGTTCCCACGGATTCAATAGCAAAGAAGAACTATGAAACCAATGCGAAAGCTGTCAATGCATTATTAGGAAGCCTGATTGAATCAAAATTTTTCAAGGTTATGAAATTAGATAAATCAAAGGAGATATGGGACAAAATCATTCTAAGCTATGAAGGTGATGCCAAGGTAAAAAGTGCTAAACTCCAAACTCTCAGAATTCAATATGAAAATCTCAAAATGCATAATGATGAAAGTATTGCTAGTTCATTTCTGCGTCTAGATGAGATTGTAAATCGTATGAGAAATCTGGGTGAAGACATAAAAGACACAAATTTAGTAGAAAAAATAATAATATCTCTAACTCCTAAATTCGAGTCAAAAGTGTCTGTTATTGGAGAGAAATAGGATCTACAGAATATTACTGTTGTTCAACTTCATGGGATCCTGATTGCTTTTGAAATGAGAAAAGGAGGTTCGTCTGAAGTCAGAGAAGTCGCATTTAAAGCTACTGCGAAAGGAAAGGAAAATGAACAAAAATAATCGGGGTATGTATCTTAAGAATATGAGGTAAATTTTTTAAAGAAACTTCAACTTGGCACCGAAAGATTCAGAGGTAAGCTTCCCTTCAAATGTTTTTCTTGTGGAAGAGTGTGTCATTATGCTGCTAAATGTCCTCATAAAGATAATCATGACAAGGGAAAGGATATATAAAAAGGTAATAGGAGACGATATGATAATAGGAAAAGTTATTATACTCATGAATATAGTGATGGATTGTCAAATAGTGAAGAAGGAGAATCTAATCAAGATCTTAAACTACTCATGGCATTCGAAAAAGACACTAATGAGTCTAAAGATAATTTTATGGATGCTTTAGAAGAAAATGATTTCCTTGAAGAAATCACTCAACTCAAAATATGCTTGGAAGAAAACAAAATAGCCGTAGATACTCTAAAGAATCAACTCATAGAAAAAGAGAAGCATAATGAGAAGTTAGAATGTGAAATAGTAAGCTTAAGAAAGGAACTTGAGAAAGTAAAAACTCTAAATCTTAGATTTGCTAAAGGATCTGAGAACTTAGATGAAATTATCAAGGTTCAACGCTCTCCTCTTATGAAGATAGGTCTTGGATACATTGGTGAATTCTCACAGACAGAAAAAATATCAGCCACAACCATAAGCTATCTAAATGCAACAAAAACCAGTCAGCAAAGCTTCAACACTCAGTAGAAGAACAAAGACAATTCACAGGTAAATCATGTTCATTCCAATTCAATGATGAACAATAATAGAAGCATCAGTCAAAAGGTAAAAAAAAATAGAAGGTTCTATGATCACATAAATTTCTTCTTTAATGAACAATGTTTCTCATGTCATAATTTTGGTCACAAAGCTGCTCAATGTGTTGCATACAAAACCATCATGACTAGAGAAGCAAGAAAAAAAAGAAATGAGACAAGAATCAAGAAGAATACTTATAACAATTCTTCTCCTCTTAAAGATGAAATTGATGAATACTTTTGCAATAAATTTGGACATGATGAATTTGAATGCAGGAGCAAACTACAGCCAAAAGAACAAATATCCATAAATTATAAGGTATGGAAAAACAAGGACTTATAATTTGAAAGTTGCGGCATAGCTTTATTTGCAGAAGGAGAATAAAATCAATGGTACACTGATAGCGGATGTTCAAAACACATGACAGGTGATAAAAATAAACTCATTTCATACAATGCGTTAGAAAAAGAAAAGAATGTCACTTTTGGAAATGACTCTCTTGTTGTCATTAAGGGTAAAGGATCTGTTTTTCTAAAATAAAATGTTAAAGTTGGTAATGTTATCTATGTTTATGGATTAAAGCATAATGTGTTGAGTGTTAGCCAAATGTGTGACTAAGGAAATTAATTAGTATTCCGATCAAAAGAATGTGTGGTTCGTGAACTTGACACAGGAAAGACCATAGTAAAAGGAACAAGAACACCAAGCAACCTATATATATTGAAAGGTTGCCAAGAACAATGTTATCTAGGAAAATATGCGGAAAACTAGTTATGGCACAAAAGGTTGGGACATCTAAGATTTTCTCAAATAAGAAAATCAAGCAGGCTCAAAGTTGTTCGTGATCTACCCAACATCACCCTACCAGAAAGTACCATATGTAAGTCATGTCAATTTGGTAAGCAAACCAGATTTCAATTTAACGCCAAATAAGGATCAACAGGTAAGCCTCTTGAACTTATACATACTGATTTGTGTAGTCATGTAAAGAAAAAATTCACCTCGTGGAGAACAATAAAATATCCTATTCATTGATGACTTTTCTAGAATGTGTTGGATCAGTTTATTAAAACACAAAGATGAAGCATTTGAAAAATTTAAGCTCCTCAAAGCATTAATTGAAAATTAATTAGATCTAAAAATCAAATGTCTCAGATCTTACCGAGGAGGATAAAACATATCGAATGAATTCTTTTATTTATGTGAACAATACAACATAAAAAGACAATTCTCTGTAGTTGGAACTCCTCAATAAAATGGCGTGGCAGAAAGAATGAATATAATTGTTCAACAAATGGCTCATGCTATGCTTGATGAGTCTGGAACTCTTGACACCTTTTGGAGTGAAGCTGCACATACCACGATAAATATTCTCAATAAGGCTCATGTTCGTGTGAATAGTGATAAAACTCCTTATGAACTCTCGTATGGTAATACTCCTACTGTGAAGCACTTTAGAGTTTTTGGAAGTAATTTTTTCATAAAAAATAATGATGAAAAACTCGGTAATTTTGAAGCTAGAACATATGAAGGAATACTTCTTGGTTACTCTTCTAGAAGTAAAGGATACAAATGCTACAATAAGAGACTTTGAAAAATTGTTGAATGTATTGATGTTGTGATTGTTGAAGCATCCACAACTCCCAAAAAGGGAATAACAACAAAATAGGATGATGATGATGATGAATGCTTTCCCACATCAAATGAAAATGATATAGAAGAAGAAATTGATGAAGCATAAGAAGAAGACACATCAGATAAAGAAAAGGCTCCATCTAAGTATGTTCAAAAGAATCATTTAGAATCTCAAATTTTGGGAGAAAAATAATATGGGATACAAACAAGAAGAACACTTGTGGGATCTCCTAGTTATCTAGCACTATTATCCTCCATTGAAATGTAAATCAAGCTAGTGAAGATGAATGTCAGATTAAGGCCATGAATGAAGAACTTGATCAAATTGAAAAGAATAATACTTGGGAATTTATTCCAAGGCCTCATGATAAAAATGTTATTGGGACAAAGTGGATATTCAAAAATAAGTTAAATTAAAATAGATATGTCATTATAAACAAAGCTAGACTTTTTTGTAACGGTTATGCTCAACAAGAAGGTATAGATTTCGAAGAAACATTTGCACCAGTAGCTAGAATTGAAGCCATAATAATATTTCTTGCATTTTCAAGTTTTGAATGTTTCAAAGTTTATCAAATCGATGTAGAATATTCTTTCCTTAATGGAGACTTGGAATAAGAGGTATATATAGAAAAAATAGAAGGATTCATTTTGGGGAATGATGAAAAACCTGTTTTCAAACTCAAAAAAGCTCTATATGGGCTAAAACAAGCTCCACGGGCATGGTACTATTGTCTTGACAAACATCTTCAACAACAAGTCTTCACAAAAGGATGTGATGACAGTAACTTGTACACAAAATTGAGGATGAAAAACTGTTAATTATTATTGTTTATGTTGATGACATCATTTTTGGGAGTAATTAAGAATCCACATGTCAAAAATTTTCTTATGTTATGCAGCAAGAATTTGAAATGTCTTTGCTTGGGAAACTAACATATTTTCTTGTTTTACAAGTGCAACAAGCAAAATATGACATCTTTCTCTCACAAAAAAATATCTCAAGAAGATTCTGAAAAAAGTATGGGATGGAAGACTGCAAACTTGTGTGTACTCAAATGATGATTGGATGTAACCTCATTTCTCATGATTATTCTCCCACAGTAAACAAATCATAGTAAAGATCTATGATTCGGAGTCTGTTTTATCTAACAGGTACTAGACAAGATATTATGCATGCAGTTGGGATTGTTGGACGTTTCCAAGCTAATCGAAAGGAATCACATCTTTAGGCTATAAAAAGAATATTTAAATATCTCCAAGGAACTCAAGACTTTGGTCTATGGTATCCCAAAAATGCTGATCTTACCCTTCATGCTTACATAGATGCGGACTGGACAGGAAATGTTGATGATCAAAAAAGCACTAGTGGAGGTGAATATTATATGGGGTCTTGATTAGTATCTTGGTTTAACATGAAACATATTTCCATTGCTTTATCTATGGCTAAAGCAGAATATGTGGTTGTTGCATCATGTTGCACACAACTTCTCTAGATGGTGCAGACATTACAAGATATTCAAATCAAATGTTCTCCACCCATCTCCATCCTCTGTGATAATACAAGTGCTATTAGTATCTAAAAAAATCATGTTATGCACTCCAAAACCAAGCATATTCCAATTAAGTATCACTTTTTAGGAGAACAAGTGCTTTAGAAAAAGGTTAAATTTTAGTATGTTCCCTCCAAAGAACAAGTTGTTGACATATTTACTAAAACTCTTCCCAAAGAAGCATTTGAATATCTCAGATAAAAAATGGGAGTTGTCTCCACCTCATTATGTCGTTAAAATTATATGATTTGTTTTTCAGATGAAATTTCAGAAGGATTATTTTGGTACATAGGTTTCTTGACGCATTGTCGCGTATCTACGTGAGTCTCTTTTCAGACAATTGCGTATGGATATATTTTTCATGAAATCAGAGGGTCAGCCTCTAGAACAGACTATGTCATGTTGCTGATAGTTCTGATTTGGATCTATTGATAAGGTTTTGATGGGTACAATATGCTGATATGGTTTTCAAATTACATTTTCCTCTTTGATATTTACCTGTTTGATGAAGATGCTTTGATGAATGGGTTGTTGAAAATGTTCAAGCAACACATGTTCAGGGGGAGAATTTTCCTTTAGTATATAATGCATTGTTGGCATTATGTGTATCATGGTTGTTGAATTATGTTCGATGATCTCTCTCTATTGAGGTCCTTTGGTCTTGGTTATAAAATTCATATCCGTAATTTCATGTAAGGGTAATGTTGAGACCTATGATGTAAATATTGTCATATTCAATCATGTATGGAATTTTTCAAATATGTAAACCCCCTTAGTTGGGTGATTGAGTAAAAAATGTAACCCCACTTGATTGGGTGATTGATGTAAGTATGAGTCCTTGGTGATAGGAGAGGTCATACTCAGTTGAGTTATAAAGTCATGAAATTCATTGAGAATATATCTGAATATTTAGCATGTGCTCAGGGGGAGCATGGTGAGTATAGTGCAGATTAGATCTACAGAACCCTTGTTTATACAACGAAAGAGAAACCTTGTTTTTCCTTTTGCTCTTGATGTCAAAGGGGGAGAGTAACTTGGTGTTTGAATAATCCTTATGTTGATGTGTCTATTAGGCATCTATAGGTTATGGTGATCAAACACCAACATGGTTTCAATCAAGTCGAAAGGGGGTGATTGTTGGCATTATTATGCATTTGTTGTCCTTGATGGAAACCCACTTGTGAAAGACCAAGTAAATGGTTTCTGGACAAGCTTAGAAGTTACAAAGTGATGGAACAAAATGTCAAAATGACGGGACAAAATATTTTTAGATCATGATCAAAATATGGATAAAGTACATAATTGAATAACTATACACGATTTAATAAAGGCAAAGTCGTGTATACACGCAGGTACGAAGAAGTAAAGCCACGTATGAGCTAGCGCACTAATTTGATAATACCAGGGGTCTTTACCATGGTATTAGCCCACAATATTGAGCACAATATTGGTTATTTGATCCCGCCCAAGAGTACCATTGACACTTGTGTGGTTTTGGCTCATGGTATTGGCTAAGGCTCAAAAATATATATGGAGGTGAAGATAATAGTGTTAGGTGTGCATGAGTATGTGAAATGAATGGATACTTCAACATGAAGTGTATCTGCATGGAATGGGCTATAATCAATAGATATATCTGATATTATGATGCACTCATGAATACAATGATGGATCAGGATCTTTAGACCTAAAATGACTATGTATTTGCATGATTTGTTTATGATATGTTTAGATATGTGGTCTAGCGCATGTTTGCTAAAGTGAAGGGTATGATCTGAGTATGTTTGTAGTTCTGAAGGGTTGCATAGTCCCGAATTATTTATAGATCTATATGTGGGTTTGACTCAAGAAGGCATGTATACACGCAGGTTCTGTTCTACATATGTGCATATATATTCAGTAAAAATACTAAGATCTATACGCAAGTTGGTTTTAGAAGAAGCGCGTACAGTCGTGGATATGTCTGATATAAGGCGCGTATTGATCAGAGGTTCAATATTTTAGCTCAAAATTGAAAGTGCTCATAATTTATTGAAAAATGAATGACTACGATCATCCCATCGCCAGGAATCCAATGCAACTTATTTCATCGAAAATCGAGTTCGAATGAGGAAGTTATGGCCTGTTGATCGTCGTTCAGAACATGCAAATTTTTTAAAAAAATTACAAAACAGGTACAAGCTGATGACATGGAAGCCCAATCAACATTCAGGGAACCTTCTTCAGTTTTTTTCCAATGGGATTGTGACAACTTGCACTATTGGATTCACCAGTTTGGTTTGTGAAGGTGAAAATTGCCCAATGACCTCCAATGTCCTCCTAAGGTTGAATTCGATTTTTTTTTTTTATATGTTGGAGGACAACCCAACCAAGGGTCGCCACGTGTCCCCTCTGGTGGGCCCTCTCCAACACCAAGGTCAAATTCATTATTTTAACATGGTGGCACATATTATGAATCCTAAGGTTTCAGATCATATATATATTGGAGGCATATTTTATAATGTTGAAAAGTCTGACTATGGAGCGCATTAAACCTAAGTCCTAAGTCTCAATGGTGGAGGTAATACATATTTTCAGTGGAAAAGTATGGTAAGTTTATTAATGTTGGAGCGGATAAATTATATGGGCATTAACCTTAGTTAATATTATGGCACATATTTTTTTATATATGCTAAGGTCTGAGGCGTATAAGGTGGTGGAAATATATTAAATGTGGAGTGCATAGATATATGGTGGTGAGCACATAGTTATATGGTGGTAAGCGCAATACATACGATGGAAAAAAAGTGATATAACAAGGGGCGAGGTCGGGGTTCGACCCCATGACCTCCCCCTCTCCACTACCTTCTAGTACCACTGGGCCACAACTTGCTCCTTTAAAACCTTTGTGCCAAACTTGTACTTGAAGATTGATGTGAATCCAGTCGTGGGAGCAGAGGGGGCCAGCGATGCGGGCCAACCCTCCTCCACGTGACCCTACGATATGACCACGCCCCAACCAATCAACCATAATATGGAATTACAGTATGGTTATCCCATTTAATTTGCAATTAATCCTAATTAATCCTCCTGTTAATTAGCGGCGAAATTAGTGGCAGCGCCAAATTCAGATATTCCACCAAAAATGTCAGAGTTAGCTGGAGTCCTTCTAGATTTGGAGGAGAAATTGGGGGAAATTTTGTTTTTGCCATAATTGAGCCAATTTTTGACCAAATTTGGATTATAAAGAGTCATTATTGGCTAATTGGCATGCTATGAACACATTGGAACATGTTTCATAGGCAGAGGAGCAAGTTTATAGATTTTTTTGTTACCTTGAATAATTTTGAAGCCTAGGGCCACCAGGAGGGAAGGCCATTCCTAGACTATATATAGGAAAAATTGAGTAAATAAATAGTCATTTATGATAGATTTCGAAATTTTGAACTCATTGGAGTATGTTACAAGAGAATTTGATGTATGTAAACAACAATTTGAGCACTATTGAGCTAATACAGAGGCCCAAGCCATGGAAGCTGGACCAAGGAGATGTAGCCCAGGAGGGGTGAAATCCTTCATCAAAACTCTGTTTTAATGGACCAATTGTGATGATTTGATGTTATTTATGTTTCTGATGTTCAGCCTTTTAAATTCATTCTTTATGCTTTCAAATTCACTCATAAAACTCAGTCTAATTTCCCGTTTTGACACACATGAGCAATAAGGAAACCTGTACATCAAGCATAAGATCAGTAAATAAGTTTTATATCTGAAAATCAAATTAACACAGAAAAAATAACATTCATATTCAGATCAAGTTGGTATCAGAGCTTGGTTGAAAGGAAAGGTTGTTTTTTTTATAGTTGCTTGAATATTTGTGCAAGTTTAATGGTTGCAAATTTGTGATGCTGACAAGGTTAAAGTTGCAGAAAGGTGAAGGGAATTTGTTGCTTGCAAGTCCTGAGATTAGGACCAGAAGAAGGAGAGCTACAAGAGCACCATATTCACCCAAAATTCCATTCATAGCTTCACTTGAAGAACCTCAATTTTTGTCTCAAGAAGATGAGATTAAAGAGGTACAAGTTGTACAATAAGCTAAGTTGATTGAAGAGGTACAAACATCAAAAGTTGAGATTGAATCCATAGCCATCATGTCAGCTGTTGGAGAGACATTTAGAAGAGGAAGATTTTAAGAGATACTTCAAATAAATAAGGAGGGTGGTTAAAGTTATGTTTGATGTATTTAATGTTGGGATGGCAGGAGAAGGTTCTAAGCCTCCATATGGAGAAGGAAATTTAGATGGTAAGAAGGATGAAGAGAGACGTTCAAAGGGAAGTGGAGGAAAGCCACCTCCATATCCACCATCTTCATCATCCTCATCATCTCCATCAGCATCATCTTCCGTTTCCACCACAAAAACCACTCACACTCACTCAAAAGCCACAAAAGGAAAAACTCCATTACTCAAATTGGACATTAAGTTTGAACTTCCCATGTATAATGGCAAGGTAAATGTAGAGAATATTGACAATCAGATACGTCAATTGGAGGTGTATTTCAGAATTCAGAACATTCACAAAGACGACATAAATAACAATTTAACTTCATTAAGACTAGAAGGAGAAACACTAGTTTGGTGGAAAGCAAAGGCTCAAGAGGAAATGTAAATCCATGGTCAGATATCCATTTATTGGGTTGAGTTTATTTCTTCCATTACAAGGAAGTTTTATCCTTTAGCCTATATGTAAAAATCCATTATGAGTTGGCAAAATTTTAGGCAACTCAAGGGTCAAACAGTTCAAGAATATATCGAGGAGTTTAGGAAAAGGGATTTTTTGTTAAGAATAAACTTGAATTCCCAATATACATTCTTGAAATACCTTGGGGGTTTACATTCCTATTTGAAACATATTATCCTTATGTTTAACCCAAGCAATTTAGATGAAGTTTGTGTACAAGACACACACTTAGAGGAAAGAGGGAAACAAAACATGGATGAGAAAAGTGAAAGTGAGGGTAAAGGAAAAAGAAAGTTTTTTGGAAGAGGAAAAAGAAATAGCTTTGTAAAAAGAGAGAAGGAAAATTCACATGCAAAAATTGTTCAAAGACTTTCCATGATGAAGACCATTGTTGGCAACTTCATCCAGAATTGAAACCAAACAGACTGAAAGAAAAAGAGAAGGGTAAAATTGTCGCTATAGTTGAACATGACCTAGGGTTAGATTCAGGAGATGAGACAAATATTACAGCTATGGGCTTGAAAGGTAGACATATTGCAAGCACTATTTCTTCAAATTGTTCAAATTTTACTCATGATGAAGATACGAGAATGGAACTTTTCCATATGAGAGTTGTCTCTAAAAATACCAATATTGATACACTTTTTGATAGTGGGTCACAAGCTAACTTGATTTCTGAAGACTTGGTTAAGAATCTAGGCCTTGAAACTATTACACATTCAAGACCATATCCTTTGGGTTGGATATGCAAGAATGAAAACTTGCAGGTTACAAGGAAGTGCTTACTAAGATTCGCCATCAACTCAAACTTTCTTGATGAAGTTGAGCTTAATGTGGTGCTGCTTGAGATATCAGGTATTGTATTGGGAAGTCCTTATTTGTATAATAGGAAATTGGTATTTCATCGCCATGAGAATAAGTATCACTTGTTTAAGAATGGCATTAAGTACATAATTAGAGCGCATAAGAAGAATACAAGTTTGTCTCTTATATATGCAAGTGAAATGAAGAGGATAGTGAATGCAAGCCAAAATTTGACATTGTTGATGATCAAACAAAGAGTGTTGGGTGTGGAGCCTGATTTTCATCCTGATTCAGAGATCCTTGTTTTAGCTGGATGTATACCCCAGGAAAGCTATACACCCTTGTAGCGGGGGGGACTTTTCCCCCCCGCGGGGTCTAGGGGGGCTGACCCCTTAGTTGGGGGGTCCGGGGGCCAGCGGTCCCCCGGCGGGGGTTTCAGGGGCAGCACCCCCGAAGCTAAAAATAGATGTAAAATTGCCTTGTAAAAGTATAGTAATTTCTAGTCAACCTGGGCTGTTCATTAGGTGGATGATCTGACAATAGAAGTTATGTTTAGTTTAGGGTTTTTTTCCCTAGAAGGGAACCCCCTCTCTTTGTATGAGGGTATTGTATTGTGGCTGTGTATTACATGTGTATTCTCTGAGTGAGAAACAGATAGGGAGACTGTGAGAGAGAACAGAGGATATTACAACGGATTTGTTGTAGGTTTTGTCTCTTCATTTTTGCTAGATAATAGAAAGGAAGGACTGGCTGTTCGGGGTGGACGTAGCCCAAATTGGGTGAAACACTTATATCTATGTCTCTCTAGTTTTATGTGTTTTGTGTGCTTGTATTTTCGACATATTTTATGTGTTGCATTGCTCCGTAATATTTAATTTTCTAACAAAGAGATGTATTGAATCAAACTTTTCAAAAAGATGTTTATTCTTGTAATGAGTTGTTTTAGGATTTAACAGGTTGCCTTTGAAAGAAGGTGAAAAATATGTTACAGAATTGCAGCAGTCAACATCAGTGTTGGAAACAAGTTGTCGGTGTAAGAGAGTGAAAAGGTCAAAGAGAAAGCGACAAAGCAGCTTGGAAAATAAGGCATGGGTTCCACAAATGTTGGTTTATGGTTTCCAAAAGGAACATGGCAATGGCGAAGATACTTGGTCAAGAGTCAATGCAAGTACAAAGCGAGATCAACTAAAAATCACCATTGTGACATTGTGCAAGGCGAGACAATTTTTAAGTTTCCTTTGATTGTTGACCAAGGTAGGAACAAGTTGGTTTCTGCAAAAATAGATTTTTTTTCTGCAAATTCAAAAATATTACAGCATGGCGGTGTCAATGACACAAAGAGAAGGTCGCAAGAATCAAGGAAAAATTTGATTTTTTGTGAAAAGCTCCAAATGATGAAATTGGGAAAATTTCAGTTGATAGAGACTAGAAGGGTGAGGGAACAATACCCTCACCCACATTATCAGTAGTCAGAGAGCTTTTGGGGTCCAAAAGGCTTCTAGTGGGCAGGAATGATCATAGGCTTAGTATTTTAGCTCAAAATTTAAAGTTCTCATAATTTATTGCAAACTAAACAACCACAACCAGCCTGTTGCCAGGAATCTAACGCAACTCGTTTCGTTCAAAACTGAGTTCGGATGAGGAAGTTATGGTTTGATGATTGCCATTCAAAACAAGCAATATTTTTTTTTAATTGCAGAACAGGTACATGATGATGACATGGCAGCCCAGTCAGCATTCAGGGAATCTTCTTCAACTTTTTTCTAATGGGATTGTGACAAGTGTCACTTCTGAATTCTCCAGTTTGGTTTGTGAAGCTGAAAATTGCCCAATGACCTCCAATGTCCTCCTAAGGTTGAATTAGATTTTTTTATATGTTGGAGGACAAGCCAACCAAGGGTCTCCATGTGCCCCCTTTGGTGGGCCCTCTCCAACACCAAGGTAAAATTCATTATTTTAACATGGTGGTACATATTATGAATCCTATGGTTTTAGATCATATATTTATTAGAGGCATATTTTATAATGTTTCAAATTCCGACTATGGAGCACATTAAACCTAAGTGCTAATTCAGAATGGTGGAGGTAATACATATTTTCTGTGGAAAACTATGGTAATTTTATTAATGGTGGACCAGATTACTTATATGGGAATTACCCTTAGTTAATATTATGGCACATATTTTTTATATATGCTAAGGTCTGAGGCATATATTGTAATATTCCAAAATTAGCATACAGTTAATTGGAATATTGATTTTTGATGTTTGCACTTAGGAGATGAATAAATGGGTAAGGAGGCCCATACATTTCAGAAATAGGAATAAAATCCCTCTTGATGTGAAAAGGAATCTTATAAATAACCGAATCTAGCACTCTCATGTGTGAAAAGGGACATTTGCATGTGGACAAAGTCAAGTTTGACCAAGTCAACAACATAAATGTAGGAGGAGTGGATCAACAATAAGAATAGCTAAATATGAATGAGGTTCAGCCTAGAAAACTATATGTGAGCTGGATTGAAGACCCTTAGGTGTTAAAAGGGCTGAAGCAGGTTGAAGAGGTCAACCTTGACCAAATCAAATATCGCAGTTTAGACGAGTGGCTTTAATGAAGGTACAACACAGTTTTGGAGGGAGATTATTTATGTGACGGTGGAAACCCTAATGAGTGGGAACCAAGGTGAGAAGGCTCACTTAATTTATAAGGAAGAGGATGGCAGCCATTTGAGGTTAGATTATGAATTATATTTTTATGTCTACTTAGACTTTTTCTCTCTTTAGCTGTTTAGCTAAGATTGTCGGTGCTGTTTAGCACTAAGGTATTCCTGTTCAGGAATTCCTTCTCTTTCCTTTGAGTAGCTCTTGGGAGAGACATAATATATCATTATACACATCTGGAATTGGTGCCAAGCTTCAGTCTTCAGTTTCAACACAGTTTCTGCAGGTGGTTGTGTTGAGTTGTAGGGTGTTGTAGTGGAGGGTTGAGAAACCCACTTTCTGAGTTGGTTTTGCATAGGAGGGAGGTTTCCTTCTATTGGAGGATAATTTTGGTGGGTTCTTGGGCTGATTTCAGATATTTTGCAGCAGGCCAACACATTTCCATCACCTAAAATGTTATTCCATTTTGGAATTGCGTTATTTCTAGAGGGAAATTTTCAACAATGTCTTTATGGCTCTTTTGGGGAGTTTTCCTGTGATTGGAGGGTTGATTCTTCCACAGGGGAATACCTTTGATCATATCTGCATCAGATCTATATTATTATAGCCTTATGCACTCCTATACTTAATTTTTCAGTGATTATTCAGTCTTTTTTCTGAAGGTCACCATTTGTATTTGGGTGTATGCCTATAAACCCTTTCCGGGTTCTCTAGATTTTGTAATAAGGAGACTAGATCTCTGTTCTTGAGCCATATTATTTAATATAATCTCATATCTATTTATCTCTACTATTTATGTGTACAAAACCTCATTAGACTGCACAGTCTCTTTTATGCAGTAATTTCTATGTTGCAGTGTTTGGGGTTTTAGGCTTTTTTAGCTATCCTAGGTGTGGGAGGTCTGTTTAACCCACCTAGTTTGATTTGTTTCAGATATATTCTTGGATTTAGGTTGTATATTGTCTGATCCAATGGATCCAAGAGTTTATTTCATTATTTATAGCATATATTTCTGAAAATGTGTTTTTTATGCATGAATGGTTGAGCAGTCCCTATTTGGGGATACTACAGTGGTATCAGAGCAATATCTTTGGCTCATCCTATGGACTTCAAGCCAAAATTCTATACGAGAAAGAGAAAGGTCAGAATGATGGAAAGGATGAGTTTTATCTCATCAATTTTCAGATCTAGGAAGAAACTCTCCAGGGAGGTTAAAAAAGAAGAAGAGAAAAGGAGCAGTGAAACTTCTAGAGAGTTTCAAGAGGAGGAAGATCCATGCACTTCCTATGATCAGAAGAGGAGACCAGTGTTGCAAAGAGCTTCAAAGCATTGGAACATATCCTTTCCTTTTGAGAAGGAGGACAAATTGCAGGAAGATGAAGGACACTTGGATCACAAGATTCTAAGTGAATACCTTGCTGAGTACAAATATCAACCTAGAGCCTTCAAGGTGAATCTAACTTTCCCTCAGTTCATTCATTTGGAGGAAGAAATAAGACCTTGTGGCCAAGGAAGGATCAAGGGCAATAGATTTCTATTGTCTACTTTTGATGGGTCATCTTTAGCAAGGGTTTGGGCAAGGAAACTAGATGCATTCTTCCTACTACATCTTGTGGTAGAAAGGGAGGCTATAGAGATTGCAGTGCTGCACCTAGAGGGTGAAGAAAATATTTGGTGGTTCAGCCATTTGAGCCATTCAAGAGTGATTACTTTTGCTGAGTTTACTCAAAGGTTGATTGGGAAATTTGGTGAAGAAAAATCAGAGGAGGAGAAGCCCTCACCACCATTGGAGGAGACTTGTACCAGCGATGTCACAACTATGGAGGAGCAGCCCTCAACATCTTCAATTGGAAGAGCCAACACATTGGAGGAAGAAGCCCTAACAACCATACAAGATACTTCGAAATTTCATCAAGGTTTTCCTAAATTTTCATCTCCTATTGTTTCAGCAAATCATATGGAGGATTGTATACCATTGCATACTACTCATTTGGAACAACATAATTGCACTGTGCTGTGAAACCTTGACTTGATCAAGGGAGGGGTGAACCATCATCTTCATATGCCTTTGGCGAGTAGCACACAACACTTGAGGGTGGGGTGTACACTTTTGGAGGATAGGATGAACCTGTTCCAAACAAACTCACACAAAACCATATGTTCATCCTTGAGTTGGAGCAGGAGACAACAAGTACCCTATTGAGGAGTTTTACAGCGCTGTCAAAGAGCAGTATTGAGGAGGTTTTTCCTTCAGCACACTTGGATCTTTATGAATTCAATATTATCATGGGTGTGAGATATTTTCTACGATATCTCCAAGGAGTTTCATTTCAACATCCCATGAAATGCAATAAGAAAAATATGATTTGGGAGGATGGTAGTCTTCTTTGGAAGGGTACCAAGGTTGAGTATGATGGGAGTTACCCACATTTGGATGAGTGGGTGTGGATGGAGAGCAAGAATCTGGTAAGCTACTTGCAAATATATTACACCGGGCAGCAGGAGGCTTGGTTGTGTTGGCTACTCTTGAAGGAGTTTGGCCATCATGGGACATATCCTTTTCCCAACGGTATGTGGGTGGAAGGAACTTGGCAGGATACTTGCATCATTGGGCAGCAAGGAGTGTGGATACATTATGATGATATGATCATTATGTCTTCACCACATGATTTGTATGATGGAGGTATAAGGAGGCAATAAAAAATTTTGTTGCTTTGGAGATCCTTGGGAGAGCAAGGGAAGATTTGCTCTCACACTTTGCATGATGTTGCAGGAGTAGGAGATGGCACTATCATGGTGCAAGGGGGCTAATCCTTAGCCTTGGATGATCTAGAAGTACTTCCACTTTGGAAGAAACTTCTTGTATATAGCAGCATTATGGGAGGAGTCTTTGACAATGAGCATGTCAAAGAAGGGAGTTATGAGTTGGTAGGAGCCTATTTGCATAGGCCAACATCGCTGTCATTTTGGAGCTTGGATTTGCATAGGCCAACAAAGATGTCACTTTGGCATTTGGAATTATTGATGGAGTGTCCCTAGGATCAATTCACATTTGATGCACTTGGTAGGCAAGGAGGAGGTGAGAATGATGGAGTAGTGGATGGAGGCATCTATTACTATGGTATGTTCTTCTTGACTTGGATTTCCAAGCATAAGAAGGAGGATCTTCCTGCAACATATGGTTCATTCCTCTTCATAGGAGTATGTCATACCACTATGGAGGGCTTAATTATGGATCCTATCATCATATTACTTTCATTACATGGTAATAACTTTGTTTTTGCATTTATTGATTGTCAAACACAATATTTGCATGCTCTTACCATTTCTTTGCAGTGCATTGCTCCACAAAGGGGCAAGCATTCCTTTGGGCTCCATGGACCATTTTTAGCCAACTATTATGATGGAGACAGAAATTTGTTGTATGAATTTGGGCAAGTGTTTGGTTACTTCTTGTATGCTCAGTTGATACATTCAGCCATTTACTATTTACTAGCAGATGTGATGACTTACACAACTAGCTATTTGTCAAGAAACAACTTGCCATGCTACTTTTTGAAGCTGCAGTGGGGAAGACTGCACTGTGACCACTTGGGAAACTGTTGGAACCTTCCAACACCATATGAAACCTTCAGTATTTCCTTCATTTTGATGTTTATCATGATCCCATTTGCTGATGTTGTTCTTGCTTTTATGGGGAGCATGATTGGGGGAGAAACACATTGGGTGGATGTTTTCTTTGGGAAGGAGGATTCCCACACTTTCTGCATTACATGTTCTAAGGGGAGCATGGGAGGAGATATGGCTACCATAGAAAAATAATTTTTTCTTTATGAGGAGGGCCATGAGATGGATGGGATTCCCTATGGTGGTGATTTCTTATCCATCATATATGAGATGGTTTGGGCTAACTTGATTCACAACGTTGGGGGAGGAATCTTTGGAGATCTAGGTTCCTTCTTGCCACTTGAGGGAAACATTATTGCAGCCCAAGATCAGAAAATGCTCTACACTTATCTTAAGTGGAGATGAGGATAGTGTGGGGTAGGCTACTTTTTCTACCATGCTCAGATTTTTAGCCCACCTACTTTGCAGGAGCTCAAGGTGGAGGAGGATTTTCAGGAGTTGCCATGTTGGGAGGTGACTCATTTTGTATGGATGATAGCTTGGGGATGGGAGATTCATATGGAGATGGTAGATCCTAATGTATATCAGACCACATGCCTCAAGAAGGCCTTGATACCACCCATTGTTGCCTCCATTGATACTTTAATTTTACATGATGATAGCTATTTGGATGCTCACCAAAAGCTAGCTTGCATACTTGGGAGGGGCAACTTTGAGATATATTGATGAGACAAAATCTTGATCCTTGGAGGATTTTATCTTATGAGGATGATACAGGGGAAGAAGAGGAGGCTCTTCAGTTCTATCCTTGTAGTTGCTTGAGGACAAGCAACATTTGGGAGGGGAGGACTGTAATATTCCAAAATTAGCATACAACTAATTGGAATATTGATTTTTGCTGTTTGCACTTAGGAGATGAATAAATGGGTAAGGATTCCCATACATTTCAGAAATAGAAATAAAATCCCTCTTTATGTGAAAAGGGATCATAAAAATAACCGGATCTAGCACTCTCATGTGTGAAAAGGGACATTTGCATGTGGACAAAGTCAAGTTTGACCAAGTCAACAACATAAATGTAGGAGGAGTGGATCAGCAATAAAAATAACTAAATATGAATAAGGTTCAGCCTAAACAACTATATGTGAGCTGGATTGAAGACCCTTAGGTGTGAAAAGGGCTGAAGCAGGTTGAAGAGGTCAAACTTGACCAAATCAAACAACACAGTTTAGAGGAGTGGCTCTAATGGAGGTACAACAAAGTTTTGGAGGGAGATTGTTTATGTGATGGTGGAAACCCTAATGAGTGGGACCCAAGGTGAGAAGGCTCACTTATTTTATAAGGAAGAGGATAGTAGCCATTTGAGGTTAGCTTATGAATTATATTTTTATGTCTTCTTAGACTTTTTCTCTCTTTAGCTGTTTAGCTAAGATTGCCGGTGTTGTTTAGCACTAAGGTATTCCGGTTTAGGAATTCCTTCTCTTCCCTTTGAGTAGCTCTTAGGAGAGACCTGATCTATCATTCCACACATATAGCATTGGTGCCAAGATCTAGTCTTCAGTTTCAACATAGTTTCTGCAGGTGGTTGTGTTGAGTTGCAAGGTGTTGTAGTGGAGGGGTTGAGAAACCCACTTTCTGAGTTGGTTTTGCATAGGAGGGAGGTTTCCTTCTATTGGAGGATCAGTTTGTTGGGTTATTGTGCTGATTTCAGATCTTTGGAAGCAGTCCAACACATTTCCATCACCTATAATGTTATTCCATTCTAGAATTGCGTTATTTCTGGAGGGTAGTTTTCAGCAGTGTCTTTGTGGCTCTTTCGGGGAGTTTTCTTGTGATTGCAGGGTTGATTCTTCCATGGGGGAAGACCTTTGATCAGATATGCATCAGATATATATTCTTATAGCCTTCTACACTCATGTAATTCACTTTGCAGTGATTATTCAGTCTTTTTGCTGAAGGTCACCATTTGTATTTGGGTGTATGCCTAGAAACCCTTTCTGGCTTCTTTAGATTTTGTAATAAGGAGACTAGATCTCTGTTCTTGAGCCATATTATTTAATATAATCTTAGATCTATTTGTATCTACTATTTATGTGTACAAACCCTCATTAGACTACGCAGTCTCTTTTATGTAGTAATTTTTGTGTTGCAGTATTTGGGGTTTTAGGATTTTTTAGCTATCCTAGGTGTGGGAGGTCTGTTTAACCCGCCTAGTTTGATTTTTTTCAGATCTATCCTTGGATTTAGGTTGTATATTGTCTGATCCAAGGGATCCAAGATTTTATTTCATTATTTACAGCATATATTTCTAAAAATGTGTTTTTTATGCATGAATGGTTGAGCAGTCCCTATTTGGGGATACTACATATATGGTGGTGGAAATATATTAAATGTGGAGCGCATAGTTATATGGTGGTGAGTGAAATACATACGATGGAAAAAAATCAATGTACTGAGGGGTGAGGTCAGGGTTCGACCGCATGACCTCCCCCACTCCACTACCACCCATTACCACTGGGCCACAACTTTCTCCTTAAAAAAATTTGTGCCGAACTTGTACTTGAACATCGATGTGAATCCAGTGGTGGGAATGGAGGGGGCCAGCCCCACGGGCCAACCCTCCTCCATGTGACCCTACGATATGACGATGCCCCAACCGCTTAACCATAATGCAGAACTAGAGTGTGGTTATCTCATTTAATATGGGATTAAGCCTAATTAATCCTCCTGTTAATTAGCGGCAGAATTAATGGAAATGCCAAATTCATAGATTCCACCAAAAATGTCAGAGTTAGCTGTAGTCCTTCTAGATTTGGAGGAGAAATTGGGGGAAAATTGGTTTTTCCATAATTGAGCCAATTTTTAACCAAATTGAGGTCAGGAAGAGTCATTCTTGGCTAATTGGCATGCTATGAGCACATTGAATAGGTTTTAGAGGCAGAGGAGCAATGTTACAGAGGTTTTTGTTATGTTGAATAATTTTGAAGCCTAGGGCCACTAGGAGGGAAGACCATGCCTCTAGCATCTGAAGGCCAAATTGAGTAAATAAATAGTCATATCTGATAGATTTCGACATTTTGAACTCATTGGAGTATGTTCCAAGAGAATTTGATGCATGTAAACAACAATTTAAGCACTATTGAGCTAATATAGAGGCCCAAGCCATGGAAGTTGGACCAAGGAGATGTAGCCCAGGAGGGGTGAACTCCCTCATCAAAACTATGTTTTAATGGATCAATTGTGATGGTTTGCTGTTATTTATGTTGTTATTTTTCAACCTTTTAAATTCATGCTTTATGCTTTCAAATTCACTCATAAAACCCAGTCTAATTTCCTGTTTTGACACACATAAGCAACAAAGAAACATGTACATCAAGCATAAGATCAGTAAATAAGTTTTATATCTGAAAAAGAAATTAGCACAAAAAAACTAACATTCATATTAAGATCATGTATGCAAGTCAGGGTTTTTCTGAAGAAAATGTATGATCAGTTTTGTTGTGTTTCTCTTGTCTGTCAATGATGTCTTCATATAGATTTGGGTTGTTTGAGTATTGATTATGCTTCTAGTTGATTATGATTAAAGATTAGTGATTGGTTGAGTGAAAAATGATTGATGTTGCTAATTGTATGAATGCTCTTTAAAATTGAAAAAATATGTCAGAATATCTCTAATCAATTCTAAGTCAGATTCAGAAATCTAAACTTAATATATTGAGATTTATATGCAGGTTTCTTCATAGAAAAGTGCGTATACACTAGGATTTCCATAAGTAAAGTAGTGTATACATTTGTATTATGAATGATTGGGGTTGAAGTTGATTTTGTGCATTGATGTAGAAGTCTGGGTTTAGTTCTATGTTCTCTCTATAGTGATCTCACGATTCTGTTCGAATTGGATTGATGTTTGCTTCAGTTGATATACAAGTTGTGTTGAATTAAAAGTTGTTGGATCCAGTGTGAAAATTTATTAAAAATGGTCTGCGGTGGTGCTGAGGGTTGGAGCCTTCAGTAAGGAAGCCAAAGATTCTTGCCAGTAGGAGTTGGTGATCAGATCAGGGGGTTGTAGCTCCCTTCCAGTGGTGGTCGGTAAATGAGATCATGGGGTTGAAGCTCCCTTCCATTAGTAGCTAGAGAACGAGAGAGGGTTGAAACCTTCTGCAGGTTGGTGCCTATATGATGATATGAGTCTGTGCTAATACAAGTTTGTAAGTAGTTTTCTATATAATAAATATTGAAGACATAGATGACAACAATGGTGGTTTTCTCCCAAATTGGGTTTCCACCTTAAATCTTGGTGTTCATGTTTGTTTCTTATGTGTGATGATTTACTATGTTCTTACTACACATGTTTACTGCTTACTAAATGTCCGATGAACGAATGATGCATTGGTCTAAGTAAAGTTACTGGTGATTTATCTGAATAACAAGTTCATTGGCCATAAGCAAGTTTTCTTGAAGAAAGTCACGTACATACGCTAGTTGGATTAAATAAAGTCGCGTATAGAAATCAGTAAATAAAAGAAAAGTTATTGTGAGTTTTTAAATACTGATTCACACCCCCCCCCCCCCGCCCCCTCAGTAGTTTTCCCAACAATTGTAATAATTAATATGGGCTCAATTATCCCAAGAATGTGTAAGCAAGGCATGCTAGGAAGAGGCAAGAAAAAGGTTAAATACTGGACATATTTTTCTTAGATTGCAAGCTAGCTCCAAACTAGACCAGAGTGAGACAATTAGCAGAGTGAAGGAAGGCTCTCAGTGGAGAAAGAGCATTGTATTGTTTCATGATCTTTACCATATGCAATATAGATATAGAGAGGTTCTGAGAAGTTTCTTTCCCCAGATACATCTTGTGTTGTGCAATTGATAATTTCTTTGTCTTACTTGTTATGTGATTATGTGATCGTGTTTTGTTTCTGCAAATTGTAGAAGGATTAAATATCTTATTTTATTACATTATAAGATCAGATTGAATCTCTTTGGTAGATTTTATACATGGTATCATCACGTTAGGAATCACAATAGAAAATAAGAACAAAGTTTGTCTTGAAAAAGTTCGAATTTGGAGATTTTTTATTTAGGATCCAACAACAGATCAAGATGTCTTTCAATGGCTTGAGACTCGAATATGCTCTTGAAGGAAATTCGAATTAAAAAACATAGAAGGACATGATGGATGCAGTACTCGAGGACAATGAACTAAAGGAGTTCATAGAAAATGATATTCCCTAGCCCGCAACAGCAGATGATGAACTTCTTGATGCATGGAAGAAGAAGGTAGAAAATGTGAGAAGGATATCGATAGAAGGAGTTCAAGATCATATTGTCTCAAGTATCCATGGGAAGGTGACTCCATATGCTATGTGGAAGGCCTTAACAAATTTTTTTCATAATAACAATGACCACATGAAGTTGGTGCTGAAGGACAAGCTCAAAAATATCAAGATGCAAGAGGGCAAGACGATACCAAAATACTTGACGAAGTTTAGTCCATGTTGAGATGACCTTGGAAGTGTTGCTGTGACAGTAGATGAGGATGATTTGGTGATCCTAGATCTTCTAGGCCCTCCCAAGAGTTGGCATAGTTACCAAGACTTTGTGAATGGGAGGGAGAAGCTACCAGACTGGGAGCATTTGTGGTCTGACTTGGTAATAGAAGAGATAAGGCAAAGCATCAAAGATGGGACCTCCAACAAAGACGAAGAAGAATATTTTTCATTGGTCAGAAAATGCAAGAAATCCAAGGGAAATAATTTCCAAGGCGAAGAGGGTAAGAGAGACTTGTCCAAGATCAAGTGTTTTCACTATCATGAGCACAAGAACTACGCATCGAATTGTGCATAGAATAATGCAAGCAAGAAGGAGCGGATGAAGTGTTAGCTTCACAGTTCAAGCTTGATTTTACTCTCATTGCATGCATGGCTAGCACTATAATGGGATGCATGTGGTATCTAGACATCAGTGCCTCATTCCATATAATGGGGAAATATCTCTTCAGTGACTTGGAGGAGAAGGACCTCCAGCAGGACATGGATTTTGGAGATGACGAGAGGTATAACGTGACCAACATACATACATTTACCTTTGAGAGGGAGTATATCTCCCCTCTCTGGCTGACAGATGTTTTGTATGCTCCATGACTAAAGAATAATCTTGTCTCTGTAGCAATATTGGGAGACGTGGTCATGATGTCATATTTAAAAAAGTAAAGGTGTTCCTTAGACACATCTCCACGAGACGAGTGTAACATATTGGTGTAAGAGTCAAGAACCTGTATTCTCTTGAGGTAAAATATGTATGCAAAGATTTTAGGAGCAAAGAAGAGGTTAGTGACTTGGTGGTTGACCGGGAACCTAAATTACCTCTCAACTCACAGCCTCAGAAGCAGTCTCAGAAGGTTGTGGAGAAGCCACAATTGGAGAAGCAGAGAGGAGGCATCCACTCAAGCATAGACCTCTAGCAGGGGGGAATTTATAGCTAGATGGGTAGAGGGAGCACATGCAGATATACCTCTAGGTGAGAGGTGGGGTGATGTGCAGACATAATCCCAAGAGAATAAATTTGGGCAGGATCCATTGAGATGGTTTGTCTTATGGATTAGACTCGGCTATGAGGAGCCCACAATACACAATAGCAGGAAGGATCAGTATGATTGTTGTAGTCAAATTTCAGGAATACAAAAATTAGAGTGACAGATGTCAGATACTAGAGTGCAGATCAGAGTTGGCAATAGTGTAGAGGGCACAGATGAAGAGTCAATAGAAACGCAGAGTTTCTAGTAGATAGTGTAGTAGCTAGCAAGAGTTAGAGACTCTAATGATAGATGCATCATAGTGATTTAGTTTCTTGGAGGCTATTCAGTTTCAGGAGTTGTAGGAGAAAACAACACTAGAGAAGTGTTGCATGCAAAACATTCCAAAGGTACTAGATCGGGATAGATTGAGTTCCTTTCTTGTTGAGAGGGAGTGTTGAAATTTGCAACAAGAAACATTGAAAATGGAAACCAGAAATGGAATCCAAAAAATGGCACCCAGAAATGGTACCATACGAGGCTTCTGATTTAATTTTCCCTTAATTAAATTGGAAGAAATTTTGTAATTTCATCTCATGACAACTTGTATTAGTTAACTAAGTCATAATGTCTGAGTTAGCTTAGGAAATTCGAGTTGAGAGCTAGAGAGGAGGCATGTATATTTCTCCCATGATTTTAGGAGGTCAAATTACATTTATTTGTGAGTTGTAATTAGTTAACTCAAGAAATTGAGTTAAAATCAGTTTAACTAGTTCTAACTAAGAGATGAGATAGTGATAGGTCCAGTGAACTAGATTTGATGTAATTCCAAAGTAGTGATCAATAAGTTAACTGATAATTCACTATAAATAGTTTTTTCATGTTAGTTATAAGGAAGGCCAAGTTGAGATTGAGGTTAAAGGGAAGAGATCTATCAGTTGTACTATTAGAAAATTGTACAGGTCATGCATGAGGTCATCAAGAAGGCCTTGAAGGATTGCACAATCATTAATTGGTATTTTCCTAATTAATAAGGGCTAAATTTTCCCAAGAATGCGTAAGCAAGGTAGGCGAGATAGAGGCAAGAAAAAGGTTAAATACTAGACCGTTTTTTCTTAGATTGCAAGCAAGATTCGAACTAGATCAGAGTGAGAAAGTCAAAAGAGTGTAGGGAGTTTCTCAGTGGAGAAACAACATTGTATTGTTTCATTATCTTGACAATATGCAAGATAGAGATAGAGGGGTTTTAAGCAGTTGCTTTCCCCAAATACATATTTTGTTGTTTGATTGATAATTTCTTTCGCTTACTTGTTATGTGATTGTGCGATCGTGTTTTGTTTTCGCAAATTGTAGAAGGATTCAGTATCTTGTTTTAGTACATTATAAGATTGGATTGAGTCCCGTTGGTATTTTTTTTACAACCTAACCATGGATATTCACCATAACTTTACCATGGATATTATTAACATGTAAATAGGCTTTACAATACCATGGACCTATATCATGGCTTATCAATACCACATGCCCAAAAAACATAACTTATTTCACAATCAAAATATTTTATAAATATTTTATTTTAATTTTATTTTATAATATTTTTTAAGAAAATCTAAAAGGTAACATTTTATAATTACTTTTGAGATATATCTAAATATTTTTTCCTCACGACTACTAAAAATATTCCCATGGAAACGAAATCAAGTTTTTAATAAAATAAAAAATGAGAATACTCTTAAATATAAATATGTGGAATTTATATAATATAAATAATATTATTAATAACTAGCATAGATCCATCTTAACTAAGCATCCAAGCAATGAGAGCAAGAAAATTGACTAATAATAATATAAGAAAAAGAGTGCATGATTGTTTTAAGTTTTATTTATTGTATTTTCCTTGACATGATTGATCCAAAATATAGGTTTAATAATTTACAACCAATAGAGTTTTTTTTATAATTTAGATACTTTCTTAAACACAATATCATGGAATCAAATTTAAGAGACAAAGATAAGGGCGCGAGAGGGAGGGAGAGATATAGTGACAAAGTTGGAGGGCTGTGAGAGAGAGGGTGATGGGGGAAGAGAGAGAGCATGGTGGGAGAGAGAGAGAAGGAGATAGAGCGAGGTGGGAGAGATAGAGAAGGAGAGAGGGAGAGAGTGAGGGAGAGAGAGAGAGGGAGACACAAATATGGAGGGGAGAGAGAGAAGGAGAGAGGGAGGGAGATAATGATAGAGTTAGAAGGAAGAGAGAGAAGGAGAGATAGAGGGATATAATGATAGAGTTAGAGGGAAGAGAATGAGAGTGATGGGGGGAGAGACAGTGGGAGGTGGGAGAGAATGACAACAAGAGGAAGGAAGAGAGAGAGGATTCGAGAGAGAGAAGGAGAGAGAGAGAGAGGGAGAGAGATATGGAGTTGGAGGGGGGAGAGAGGGAGGGGAGAAGAAATACATACAAGGAGAAAGGTGAAGAGAGAGGGAGTGACAAGAGAGAGAGAGAGAGAGAGAGAGAGAGAGAGAGAGAGAGAGAGAGAATGTTTGGGGTGAGATAGAGAGAGGGAATAATAAAGAGACACATAGATATTAAATATAGATATTATATGGTATTATATAACCAACCTAGGTCCATCTTAACCCCGTATCTATCAAGTTCCAATAGGGATCAAATCTCTCAAGGTACAAATCTTTCCTCAAGTTTTGCACAAAAAAAAGTGTTTTGCAACTTGAGAGATTTGATCCATCTCAGCACTTGATAGATCCGGGGTTAAGATTGATCTAGGCTAGTTATATATATTTTCAAATGCATACAATGTTAAGAAATTGATTTTAAGATCCTTTTTCATCTATAAATTTCATTAAAAGTAAATAATAAACACTTTGATATGAATTGTTTTCAAAAAATGTAACCTAATCCAAACGATAATTTAAATAAACATATTTTAACCAGAAAAAACTAAATATGTATAATTCTCATATAGCATAAAATATTTAATTAAATTTGAAGAGGATAAACCAACAAAAGCTATGCCTTATATGATGAGATGTGAAGATAAAGCTATTCTCATTATCCAAGTGCAGGGAACCTATCTCACAAGCCTGATGTCTAGAAAAAATGACTATTTTACTCAATATAGGGTTGTTTAAAGAAAATTGTGATATATCGAAAGGGTAACTCTCAAATAAGAAGAATTTGGTGTATCTAGAGGATCTTAAGAGCAAGATCTCATGACGAGCTTCGGTTGGAGTAGCTCTATAGGTACAACCTATACGAGTATCATAACATACATGTATATGGGGATTCCATGACATTATTCAGGGCATCTTGGGAAGCACGACATTTGACCCAACCTGATCTCATAGATTGGAAGGAACAGGTGGGAACTCTCATTATATCCTTTACAAATTATGATATCCAACACATCTACAGAGAAAGAAATGTCACTGCGGACTTCCCATCCAAAACAGAGTTTGAGGATTTAGAAGGATACATATACTTCTCTTTTGTTTATGATGGTGCACCCAGTGTGGAGGGGTGCATCACTCTCCCATAATCTATTCGGAAACAACTGGTTTATTTTCTCAATACCCTTCAATCATATGCAGTTAGTTTGTAGTCCTCTTTGGACTTCAGTCAATATTATCCTTTTTGTGATAGAATGATGGCTTTTGTATAGATAAACATGCTGGAAATGTTAGTTTTACTTCATAACATGAATACTTGTTATGTTTGACATAGAAATTGCAGCACAAAGACAGATACATAAATAAAATATCGTTTTGTTTTTTAAGTCTGAAAAAAAAACTTTTACAGATATCCTTATTAAATTAAAAAATATATATAATGCTTCATAAAGAATTTGTGGAGAGTTAATTAATGAAAAATGAGAAGGTTTGGCATGTTTGCTAAAGTGAATCTCCTTATTTTTACTCTACATAGGAAACATGAATCTAAAATATAAATATCTGAAAATTATTCATTTGAATGCCCATTGAAAATATGTAAATTATTATTACATTAATAATCACCTAAATTTGTAATATTTCTATAGCTTTCCTTTCCTTTTCTTATAATATTAAGTTTCCTTATAAGTAGGAATCGATGTATATCTTGATGATTGACCTTATAATTAGGATTAGTATAGTGATAAGATTATGAATATACTAATCTCCCCTTATCCTAATCTCTCTATATCCCTAGAAAGGAGAAAAACCACCCCAACAATATCAGGGATTATGACAGGTCACAAGGCATCACAAAATCAAGATGAAAAGGAGATGGAACAAGGAAGTAAGAAAAAACTTAGAGAGGAACCCGAACAGATAAAGAAGTTAATTATGTTAATATATTTTATAAAAAAATATACTATAAATAGTTTAACTTAAATAATTATTATGGTTAATAAAACAATTTTATCTTACCAAAAACTTTACTTATTCCATTGATATTTAAATTTTCGAAGTTGATGTGATAATTGTGCTACCATCATTGTGTCTTGTATTAACCTTACATGAGTGATTGCTACCGAAATCCACATGGGTAAAATAAATATAAAAATTTATAGTTAAATATAAAAAATATGTAATTTAATTTTGGATGAGATGAGACGTATTATTGTTTATAAAATAAAAGTAAATTTATATTAAATTTATAGTTTTTTTTAGAGTATAAAATTTGGAAAAAAAATTTATATAGCTTATTTTTCATTATTTAAATTGTATATTTAAATCCTATATAAAGTATAATATAAAAATAAACTTAAAATATACTAAAATGTAAAATAGTAAAAATACTTTAAAGATTTTAACCATAAAAATTTATTTTTTTCTATTGCTTTATATGATATATACATAATTTTTATAAAACAGTATATAATATATACATAAATGACATGAAAATATTTTATATGACGTGTATTGAGACATTAGATGTGGACTACATTGTTCACACAAAGATAATTTATCATTATTATTGGTATGTAAGTTAATATTAGCTAATTTTACATATTCAAATATTTGATTGATAACACATATTGAAATTTTTTATTATTATGAATATTTTTAAATGTTATATATTAATTTTATATTAAAAATTGAATGAATTATTCATCTCTCTCTTATTATTTTTATTAGCAAGTACTTGATCTTTTGTTTTTTTACTTTTAATTACTTTATTCTTTAAACATTGAATATTTTATTATATATAATAGTCAAATATTTTTTCCTTTCTATTTAGAGACATATATGAAGTTAATATCAATATAAATTAGTTAACATGTATTTTCAAATAGTTTATTGAAATCTTGTGTTGAAAAACTTTTGGAAAGTAAAAGTTTAAACATCTTAGTCATACTTTTATTACTTCTAATTACTTTATATTTTTAAAGTGGATATGAAATTATATTACATCATGTAAGTATCAACATATTTTATCTATGACTAAGAGTGAGCCAAATATTTTTACCATATTAGATTGTAATATCAACAAGATTGAGATTATTAATATTTGTTTTATAATTCTTTTGATTAAAACTAATTAATCCTGCATATCTATTTTTATTTTTTATTATAACCAATATTGATTTTCTATTTAAAAAAATTGTTATTTTTATTTAGGAGAAAAATATGTCAACACTAAAAAAGCAAAAAAAACAAAAAATTTAAAAAACAAAATGCATCAAAGACATTTTATAATTCAATGTGAATAGATGTTATTACATTAGTGTTAAATAATGTTATATTATAAAAAAAAATATGAAAATTTTAAATTAGTTTAATTTAAAAAAATGAAAATACTAATACAAGTCACCTCATGTGCACATTATCACCCCAATACATTTGCTATAGCACGATCTTGTGGAGAATAGTTCTCCATATTTGGCATAAAAACACTCATGAAAGAAATATACACTGCATAGGAATGGAATACACCTCTTGAAAGTTGTTGTGGGTTAAGGAATGCCATATACTTCTATATATACACATTAGTGTTTAAATATTGTAACATTTCTGAATATATATCTTACATTTACATTACACAAATTAATTTTTTTTATGGATTATGAATTGTTGTTTTTTTCACAATTGAAAATATAGTTGAATATACAAAAGTGAATCATGAAAATGTTATATTCTGATTATTACTAAGAAAATACATTTTAAAGATTTTAGTTTCCATAATGGTGAGATTTAAAGTTCAATAAATAAAAATTGAAAGTTAAAATGTCTTCTATTTGTTGCAACTAAAGGTAGTAAATAGAATATAAAGAATAAGGTATTGTCATATTATAATTTGTTTATTACATAATTGTAAATCAAGGAAATAAAATAAAACAAATACTAAGTTTTCAAAGGACATTATAGAAACCTATAGTTTAATATAAATAAGATCAGATCCGTCTTAATCCTGAATTTATCAAATATAACATTTTGAGGTGTTAACATTTTCTTAAGTTTTTTACTAGAAAAACGATTTGTATATTTAAAATTTTAATCCTCTTAACTTTATAAATCACAAACCAATAATGTGGTATATGTACATAAGAAATATGAAGAGATAAATGATAAGTAAGCATATCTAATATATCATCATTAAAATTTTGAAAATAACATTATGATTAAATTTATATATTTATGAGTTATTTGGATATATTTTAGGAATATAAAACGTTTATGTATTATTATTATTATCATAGTTGAAAAATATATAAAAAAAAGTTTATAAAATGAAAGTAATACGATTTAGTGAGGTGTGATTTTTTTATGGATAATTTTATTCTTAATTATTGTAATGATAATTAATTGTTTTGTTAATGACACGTGTCTCTTATTTTTTTGGAGCTTATTATAAGCTTTCAAGTATTGTAGATGTTAGTAAATAATATCTATGATGGTATCTTTATCTATTATAATTTTTTTATATTATTTTATTAGTTGAATCAAGGCATATAACTCTTTTTCATATGTGGGGTAGTTTAATATTACTCATAGAATAATTTCAATTGATACTATATCAATCCTCTCCATTGAATTAGTATGGATCCCATTGTATACCCACTAACATTATTTTATACTTCAAAAGACTAAAATGGTTAATTAGTGTTAGGACTAGGGATTGGCTAATCTTTCTCTTTAGTTATTCAAAGGATGTCCACTAATTCTTACCCCATTAGGAACTCTTGCCATTAGTTGTCTAGCATGAAGTGGCATGGCCGTATTTGAAATGATATTATGAACTTTGTTCATATTTCATAGTTCCCAAAAAAACTCCTAAATTATATGGCACTAGTAGAAGTGGGACATTTAAGGTTGGAATCTACATTTGTAGGATCAATCTTCAACTAAATCCCATCAATCACATACCCAAGTACACTAAGGAATACTTAACATATTCACACTTCTTTAATTTTGGTTATAGATAATGTTTCCTTAGTGTATCTAAAAATTGCTTCTTATGTAGCACATGTTTGACATCCTAAGGAAGTCTAAAAATAAAAATATTATCTAAGTAAACCGTGACAAAATGAATCCTAGGCATGAGACAATATGTCATTCATTAAACACATATTATAATTAGTTGACGTAGTACTTAAATTAAAAGTCATCACTAACCACTCCTTTGTGCTATCAAACCCCCTCCCCTATATTTTAATCTTCAACTCCATATGGAGGCTAAAATGGTGAAGGGTCCCTAGTATTTATTCTAACATTTTTTGCATGTATATTTCTTGCCTTCAGTTTACTTCTAAGTTCCTTTGAAGCTTACTGTGACTTCCTTTTATTTATTTAGGATAGCCACCTCCAATTGTTCAAAAGTTTATTTTCATGCAATGACTTTTTCAATTTTACTTTGTCTCCTCTTAATAATACCTCTTAGCCTATTTCACATACATAAGTTTTTCATATGATATAATACATTTCACATGGAAATTAGTTTTTGTAACATTGTATGTTTCACATGAAAATTATATTCATGTGATATAGAACTTCATCCTGAAGAAAATTTCCACAGTACATTTCCTCCATCTTCTATTTTATCTTTAAAAACCTTTTTTTCAACAACATCTCACATGAACATTATTTTCATGTGAAAAAGGAGAATTCCAAGTTGATTTTAGGCCTATGTGATATTTCAAACCTTAAAAGTTTTTGTGGATGTGTTATTATGTTCCTTCAATATTTTTGTGGATGAAGTTTATGTAAATGTGTTATTATGTTCCTTCAATATTTTTGTGGATGTGATATGTCATGAATAATATTCTCACATATGTGATGCTTCTTCAACATACCTGGCACACATGTTAAAATGTTTCTTAAATGCAATATATCACACATAAGGAAAACGTTTTGTGTGACATGTTGAACATTTACAACATGCTCCTTCGCAACATAACATCGCAAAAGAATTCCTTGCATGCAAAATGGGGATTTTATACATGACATGATCGTTAATTTTTCAAAGGGTATTTTAAAACAAAAAGATAGGTTCGAAAACTCCAATAACCATAGTGTTTCCAAATTTTTTACCTTGTCTTTGCCAAAACATTGAAGAATGACCAAAGCTTACAAACCATGTCAACCTAAAACACCCTCCACGCCACTAAAAACCCTGCTGCCACTTGAAAAGTAAGAATAAAATATAGTCATAGTGTAGGCACTAACTCAAACATTTTTTGAAAAACGAAATGAAAGGGAAAATGGTTTCTAATAGAATGATAAACCAACGATGGAACATGATAAAAAACTTCCCGATGTGACTAGGTATTTTGTTTTTTATATACATCTAATCTCACATGGAACCATCACTTCGATACCTTCACATACCCTTTTTAGTTTAACTAAGTAGAGTAGGATTCACCAATTCCAAGTGTAAAAGGGCATCTTTTGGGAATTTTTTTTACATTATGACATTCATGATCTCATTTCCATGCATTATTTTGAGTATATGGAAATCCCTCAGGTGATTTAAGAACTTCCTTCATACCCAAACTCAAACTAGAAAACAACCATTTTCAATAGATAAGATCCTCTTAAATTAATATTCCTCTCTAATCAAGATATGCATTTTTTGAGAATATTAACTATATTGATATCCTATGTTGTTGTAATGAGTGAATTGCAAGAATAATTTAGGGAAACATACAATAGGAGAGGAAAAGCAGTTGTCAATCAAGTTAACTTAGATAAAGAAGAGGAAGAGGTAGGGAGCAACACCCTAATTCATGTTGGTCCTCAATATTGTCATTAAAAATCCACATAAACCTTTTTCATTTACGCCTTGTCCACCTATTTTTTACTGACTTTTGTAAATTTTGATTAAGTTTTTCCCCAATAAATATAAATAAACCAATAAAAAGTTATTTTCCCTATTCTGGTTTAATTTTCGTTCTTTAGCAAATTTGAATATTGGAAATTCATTTTTTATTAGTTTTTACAAGAAATAAATTAATTTGGTAAAATGTCCCTTGTTGATAAACTTGTAGACATTTTTGGGGAAAACGAAGACATGGGTTTTGATCCCTCATCCACAACAAGTTTAATTTTCTCTTAGATTTGTGAGTTCTCAAATAGAATGGTTTATTAAATGCAGTAGTCAACATTGCATTATCAGGGAAATCACACAATAGAAATTGAAAAATCTATAGGTATTCTATAACACATGACTGGGAACACAATCAGTTATTCTAGTGATCAAATTGGTTACAATTAGATGTTAAATTAGGGATGTAGTTAATTCATAGAGAATTGACAGCTTTCTTTTGGTATGCATAAATAGTTATAAGGAGTGGAGACTAGGGGATTCAATTATTTTATACATAAATATTTTAACTAAGTGATATATTGGTTTATATAAATATTGATATATAATGGCTATGAATTCTAGAATCAATATATTTTACTGTGTACAAGACAAAGTTTTTAGGGGCCCCAAACTATGGCATGTAAACTCATTTTTCATGTGTACATATCTCTTATTTCCATCTGCATTATTTCTTGGTAAATACTTCTCGTTACTTTCTTTAATATTTTTTATATGTGTATATGAGTCTCCTTTTTTATATCGCATACAATTTTTTGTTTGCTTAAGTAGATTTTTGTTTCTAAGCAAGTATAAAATCATTTCTTAGAAAGGATTGGAGTGGTGCGGAAATTATTGTTGCAAGCCTCTTTCAACTATAAGAGTTGAGTAGATACACTACATCTTATTTTTCTAGGAATTTAGACACCATTAGATGTTAATGAGCTAGCTATACTTGACCAAGTTGTTTTTTTTTATTTTATTGATTTGAAGTATTTATAATTGATGCATGAATGTTATAATTATTTCTCAATCAAGAAAATCCATAAGTGAACAAAGTATTGTTTTGGGAGCGACCTTAAGCATGAGATCTCACAACTTGATTTTCTACCTATGAAAGCTTTGGTAACCTTGGATTGGAAGGATTAGTTATTTTTTTATTTATTTAAAAGTTATAATAAATATTTTGAATTTTATCTCACGTAACAATAGTTTGAGTGAAGAAAATTTTATTTTGTTTATGATATGAAGACATAATTTATATTTTTCAGTACAATAATTTTATTAGCATTCATACTTTATTTTATTATAGTTATTAATTTGAATTTAATTCTTAGGTAATCTTATTCATTAAGTGGCACCTTAGGAAAATTATAAGCTTATTATTTTACATACAGTGAGTGTACTTCAATGGCTTATGAACTCCATATTCATATAATGATGTCTTAGTTTATGCAAGTAAATTTAACATGACATTCTTGGTGTCATTTCTAAGGAAATGAAATTGAAATTATTTTATTTTTAGATATTTTACTTTTTGCATTCTTTCTATGTAAACATTTAGGATAAGGAGGAGTGAAATTGTTAAGATGAGAGGTAAGAACCTACACATTTACTTTATTGAATTTTCACAAATCCTTGTCATGTTTATATATATGCATATATTAATTGGGACTAGGGATAATAAAGGTCGATTTATTAAAGTTAGGAAAGATATTTTATTAAATGAAACAAATTCCACCACTACTAAATTAAGTCTAAGAAGTCAAGTAGTGCATGAACAATTGTTAGTTGTGGGGGAATCAAGAGAAGGAAATTGCAACCAAGTACATCTACTCAAGAAACATCATTTATTTTAGAAACATCAAGTTAAGGAAATGTTCAAGTAATCTCATCTAATGGAACATAAAAGAAAACCCTCATGTTTGGAAAGAAGATATGGTAAAACATGAGGAACCAAAACTCAATATCGATGTCACAATCACAAAATAAAGAGAAATAATAGAAATATAAAGAACAACATTATTATAAAGAGAATGAGTAGTAAGAGAAAAAGAAGAAAGAGAAAGAAAAGAAAAAATTGATTGTTAAGGGATAAAATCCCTAAGTTTAGGGTTGGTAGCCCTAACGGAATGGAAATAGATATGAACAAAGAAAACTCAATCAATCAAAAAATTCACTTAGAATTCACAAAGTAGGATATGGGCACTTACATGTGGGTTGTGCATTTGATGTATATCCCGAATGGTCCTAAACCTCATTCTTCCTCCAACAATGCATACCTACAATACAAGCAATAAACTAGAGATAATAATGATGAATTCAAAGTATTAAAATAGATATATGATCTATTATTCCATGAGTTATCCAAAAATGAAGCATAAGTATAACATATGAACAACAGATAAAAATAAAAAATGAGCTTCTTTATTGAAATTTATAGCAGATAGGTAGTTCTATTTTCACTTGATCCTAACTATAGGCACTAATTGAAACCTTCATCCAAATCCTCCCTTCACCACAAAAGGTCTCCTCCTCTGAGAAAATCTATATGGGTGTGAGATAAAGCAACTCAACACCACAACATGGAAATTAGAGTTTTTTGAAGAAGGGGATGTGCTTAAAAACACGAGAAGTTTAAACTTGATTGGGGACATATTTGCTAGAGTTTGGATGTAAAGGAAAACACTAGATATTAGGACCACCCAAGACATGTATAAATACCACCAGAAATTGGTTTCGTTGGTTATGCTATGGGATGGAGTAGCTTGGTTTTTGGTCTAACCCATAAACCTTGCCCAAAAAGTCACATTTTTTATATATTTTAATATATTTTAAGGCATGTGTGGGTTTCTTTGGGAGTACCCGTGTATTGATTGGAGGACTATTGATTATGGAGGAAAATTCCATAACATTAAACATAGTATTGGATAATAAAACTTAGAAAAAAAATCTATTGCATTCCTCTTAATTTTCCAGTGTTCTATTCTTAGCACAATCACTTACAACAATTATTCTTCTATTAGCAATCACTTTATCCAATAAATTCAATATTCCAATGAAAGTAAGCAATTTAATATAGAATAGTAAACCAATGCACAATATAAGATATCCAAGAACATTATAGACATGATATTTGGTCAAATACTAAGAGGAAACCCCACAAGGGGGGAAACCCTTTCAAAATTCTTCTTTTATTAGTTTGTCATCAAATTTTTAGTAGAGGGATACAATGTTCCAATTCATCAACAATGAGTCAAAGGTCAAGAAATTTGACTATCCAAACCAACCAATAAATATCTAGTCAAATATGAGCCAACAAGTCAAATATGATCTAAAGTCAAAGCCTGCAAATCTGATCAAATTCAAAATAGTAGCGACAACCCTTATCAGTAAAAAATCAATATTCAATAGGCCTCCAAATCAACTTGGTCAACAATAAATAGATGTGGATTTATTTGTTGTTAAAATTCCAATCAAAAGAATCAACGAAACTCCCTTTTAAATTGGTCAAAATAAACTTGTTGACCTATGGAAACCTTAACTACAGGATTATGGTTAACTGTGGTCAATCTGTTCAGAAAAATTCGGTTAACCTTCCAGTAAACTCTGGATTCCTAAATATATAAAAAATGATCTCAAATAAGGTCAAAATCTCCTCGATCAACGCTAGTCAATCAATCCCAAACAAAATTCAACCCAGCCAACAAAAAAATCCCTCTCCTCTTTGTATGTGTGAGCTCACACCCTGGAATTTCATACTTGCACGAATTAATCAAATCAAGAGAGAGAAGATGTGATGTGTGATGATGTCCTCCAATTGATGTGACATGATTTGTATTTATATGTGACTTTGGAGGTCAAATTAGCTTTCCCAGGTTGACTTGTACTTTTGTGCACGTGTGGGTTTATCATAAAAAAATATTTTTCCTTGAACAAATAAATTCTTCCAAGGGCTATTCGGGGCTTCTCTTAATGAGGAAGGTTTCCTAATAGAGGGAAGTTCTCCCCAAGCTACCAAATTTCAAAACCCCTTCTCATCTAGGGAGGAATTACCGACTGCATGATGAATCTTATCTCAAATTTCATGTCATTATCATAGTTATAACATATCATGTCTAGTATCTTCTCATGTCTTCTCATATCTACTCATTTTTTGAACACTCTTGAATATATAGAAGAATAATCCTCATATGGGAGCTCTGGATACCACTGTATATCCAAGGATAATAGGCATGATACTACTTAATGCAAGGTAAGGATCTCAATTATCTTATTTTTCATTAGTATTCCCACCTTGACCCTCAAGAGTCTGTAGAAATTTGAATAACTAATATGTTATCCATCGAGATTCTCCTGATCACACACTATTTTAACTTCATGCACAATACAAAATATCTTCTACCATTGATCATTAATTGTGGAAATAAAAACAATCGCATGCACACATTAAAACCATAAATAATCACACATATGAACACAATATTTTATGGGAAAGCTTAAAGCTGAAAACCCCCAACTATATGTATATTATATGTCATAGAGATCATGTAACAATCATCATACAAAGCTCCTCACAAGCTCTCAATACAATCTCCAATTGCTACACACTAATCAAGCTAGATCTAGCAAAACACATGCTCCAATCTCTGCCACCTGATAGCCTACCTCTACTGTGCAATAAATGCTGAAGAATGGCTCATAAATAAATTCGAACCACCTGGCCTGTACTGTGCAATCCTCATTGGCATCTCCAATCACTGGTTATTGCAAATCATGCAATAGTATAGTCACAAGCGATAGTCACACTGCTCTTTCACCTATCTCTTCACTTGTCTCCACTGAAACTGTCCATGCACTGAAGTTAACTGATGTATTCTTTAATTGATTAATGAGTTTATAATTAGTAAATTAATTAATAATTAATTCACACCACTCTCACTAGTGTATCAATCAGTTAGACTAGATACAACTAGCTCAACTATGTTTAGATTAGTTAAACTGAACACAACTCCATTAACTTCCTCAATCAACTCCACCAAACTCTCTCACATGAGTTCTAACTAAAGTATCCATGCAATAGCTCCACTTAACCCTCGGGAATAGCGTAATTCCTTCTGTCAGCTCATGTGCCACATCTGTGCACTTAACTGAAGTGCTCCAAGAGAATAAGATAATGTTTATAGTCCAAATATTATTAAGAGCTAATAATATTCGACATATCTATTTTTAGGCTGGCAATCTAAAAATAGATTCCGCCCAATATGTCTAAAAATAGAAGTCCATCTATTTTTTCTGACTTGACCAACCATCCACAAATAGCATCCTGCAACTCATAGAACATGATCCATATGTCTAAAAATAGACATAGTCTAAAAATAGACTTTGCGCCAAAAAATAGCCTGCGGGCCCACTTAGTGAAGGCGACTCCTTTCCACTAAGCTCATCATCTTGTTGCAATCTCAACACTCCCTCTCAACAAGATAAGGATTATCTGCCACCCCTATCCTGCCTCTGTGGTATTCGAATTTTCTCCTGGTGAGCGCCTTCGTCAAGATATCAGCATCCTGATCCTCCATGGGAATGTATGAAAGTAACATGATCTTCCGCTGCACACAATCTCTGATATGATGATACTGGATGTCAATGTGTTTAGATCTATCATGAAATACTGGATTAACCGAGAGTTTGATGCAACTCTGATTATCACAATAAATCACAGTAGGCTCTAAGTGTGAACCGAACAACCTGACCAGGATCTTCCTCATCCATATAGCCTCGCATGCAGCCAAACTTGTTGCCATATACTCGGCCTCTGCTGAACTGAGTGCCACGGATCTCTGCTTCCTGCTGTACCAAGAAACTGCTGTCGACCCGATACTGAAAATCCCTCCAGATGTGCTCTTTCTGTCCGTTGGGCTCCCTGCCCAATCTGCATCCGTGAAGCCACACAGCTTCACCTCATCCGACTGTCTGTACCATAATCCATATCTCGATGTGCCTCTGAGATATCTCAATACATGCTTGCCTGCCTTCCAGTAGAGCTTGGTAGGCTTAACCATAGCTTGTGAAAGTTGGTTAATAGCATAGCATATGTCGGGTCGTGTATTGACCAGATACATAAGCGACCCCACCAACTGTCGATAAACAGTGGCATCCACTACCTCCGCTGAAGTAGCATCCTCCTTCCTCCATCCACCGGGAAGAGGAGTATCAACAGGCTTGCAGCCATGCATGTTGAACTTCTCCAGTATCTCCCGGGCATACTTACCCTGAGAAACAAATAGTCCACCACTGCGCTGCCAAATTTCCAATCCCAGGAAATAATGAAGGAGGCCTAAGTCCTTCATCTCAAACTCTTTTGCAAGATCCTCCTTGCATGAGAGTATCAACAGCTCATCACCTGTCAAAATCAAATCATCTACATAAAGTACAATGATCAGCAACTTACCCTCCACCACAATCTGGTATAGGTTAGGATCCGCCTCACTCTTGGAGAATCCAAGTCCGGTGAAATAAATGTCTATCCGTGTGTACCAAGCACGAGGTGCTTGTTTCAACCCATACAACGCTCTCTTGAGCCTGCACACATGCGACTCGCTGCTGAAGATCTTGAAACCTTCGGGCTGCTCTATGTACACCTCCTCCTCAATGACTCCGTTGAGGAACGCAGTCTTCACATCCATCTGATGAATGTGCCACCCCATCTGCGCTGAGAGAGCTAGGATCGTCCGTATGGAATAATACCTTGCGACAGGTGCAAAGGTCTCCTCATAATCGATCCCCTCTATCTGTGAGAAGCCTCGGGAAACAAATCTTGCCTTGTACTTCTCCACACTCCCGTCAGCCACATGCTTCACTTATTAGATCCATCTCGAACCCACCACTGATTTCCCCTCCGGCCTTGGGACAATCTCCCATGCACTGTTTCTGACAATCGAATCATACTCTTCCACCATGGCATCTACCCATGCGGGGTCCTCCACAGCTTCCTCGAAAGAGGATGGCTCTGTCACGATACACTTGCTCATAAGAGCCATGTATCCATTATACCGGTCAGGTGACTGTCTCTGTCTGCGCTGTGATGTAGGTGCTCCTACAACCTTCTCTGCATCTTGAGCCAGTCGCTCAGCTTCTGTAGTGCGCTTCCGCCCTCTGATGGTTGGCGCTACATGAGTGGTCTCTTCCACTCCATGAACCTCCTCTTGTGGCTGATCCACATCCTAAGGCTCATCCTTAGGAACTAATAGCTCCTCATTTGCATGCAAGTGTGGCTCCCTCTCAAGCAAACACTTCATGGCTTTCTCCTCATGAAATTTGATATCCCATCGCACAACAGTCTTGCGACTGTCTAGCAAATACACACAATAGTTGTGGGGTGTATCAGTGTACCCCACAAATATCCCAACCTCTGCAGCCAGCTCCAATTTCTTCCTAGCATCCTTTGTCACATGAATGTAAACAGGTGAACCAAAAATCCTCAAATGTGAAATATCAGGCTTCTTACCAGAAAATGCCTCCTCGGGTGTACTCATGCCAAGTATCCTGTGAGGACAACGATTTTTCACATAAACCGTAGTATTGCATGCCTTAGCCCACAAGTGTATGGGAAGGCCCTAATCATGCAACATCGCCCGTGCATCACCCATAATCGTTCTGTTCTTTCGCTCCGCAACCCCATTCTGCTATGGGTTATGAGGTGCTATGAGCTCTCTTCGAATTCCTTCTACGCTGCAAAAGTCCTTGAACTCGCCAGAGATGAATTCACCACCATTGTCACTCCTAAGAGCCTTCACCTGCTTCCCTGATTATTTCTCAACCAGTGCCTTGAACTCAAAGAACTTTGAGTATGTCTCGCTCTTCTTCTTCATGAAGAAGATCCAGCACTTAAGAGAAAAATCATCAACAAATATCACATAGTACCTGTGCTTTGCTGTTGAAGCTACTGAGAAAGGTCCACACACGTCTGTGTGAGTTCTCTCAAGGATCGTCGTTGCACGACTATCCTTCTCGTGAAAGGTGGCTTTCACAAATTTTCCCAAAGTACATCCCTTGCATTGATCTGACTGTGCAAGTGTACCTTTGGGAAGCCTAGTAGAAATCTGCTGCAGTATCTTCAAAGCTCCATGGTGTAGGTGGCCCAATCTCCGGTGCCACATCTCGCCATCATCCCAGCTCACCACTCCTTATGCCTTTCCTGCCATTGCTGCGCAACCATCTACCTACAATTGATAAAGGTTCTTAACTTGAACCCCTATCCTCCAGGTCTCACCAGTTGCCTTACTGCGCAGGAAAGCCTTTCCCTTGCTAAAGAAAACATCATATCCCTTGTCTTCTAACATGGCCACCAAGATCAGATTCTTCTTCAATCTTGGAACATGCATCACTTCCTTTAGTACGAAGGGTTTACCAGACTCCCTCTCAAAGGAAATGGTACCGATACCGGTCGCACTGTATCTACCATCATCGCCCATCTCGATGTGCACTCCAAGATCTTTCTCATCCAGATCAGTAAACAAATCTTTGTCTTTGGTCATATGAAAAGATGCACCACTATCAAGAAACCAAACTAAACCCATCACACTTGAGACCAAGCATGCGATCAGCGAAAAATCCAGCTCAAACTGCGAGGCTAAGGCCTCTCCAGCTGTAGATCTAGCAGCCTGCTTATTTTTCTTCTTCTGTGGACAATTAGTGGTGTAATGTCTGTGTTGGTGAGAGTGAAAGCACTTTACTTTGGACATGTCCTGCTTCTTGCCTTTCACACCAGATTGAGAAGCATTCTTCTTACTCTTCCCCTTCCTTTCTTTGGCAGCCAAAGCACAATTTTCTTCATCTAAGTTCTTTGATGAAGATCTATCCCTGGTACTCCGCCTTATCTCCTCTTGCACAAGTTCCGACCAAAGTCGCTCCCATCCTGGCAATTTCTCCCGACCATTGACAGAGTCCTGATAGGAATGCCAACTTTTTGGAAGCCCAAGGAGAGCCAAGCTCACTAATTCCTTGTCATCAACAGTAACCCCCACACTTCCCAGCTCATCCCTACATTGGATGAACTTCGTGAGGTACTTGGGCATACTGTCGCCTTTCTCCATTTTTATGTTCCTGATTTTATCCTTGAGCGCCAACTTCCTCTGGTCGCTCTTGCTTTGAAATAAATATGTCAAAGCTTTCCACATCAAGAATGGATAAGCTTTACCATGAAGGCTGGACACTATGTGATCCTTCACACCTTCCAACAGAATCCTTCGACACTTGCTATCTTCTTTTGCCATGCATCAAGTACGACAGCATCGCTAGAAGTAGGTTTTGGAATTTCTGCATCTATGAACTCCTTCAACCCATTGTCATCCAGCACTGCCTCCATCCTGTCCTTCCATGCAACATAATTCGAGCTTCCCTTAAGGGCATACTCCAATTTCAATCCGTTGAAAGACATCTCAACTTCGACACCAAGAAAACACTACTGCAAATTCGAATTCCACCAGCTCAAAACTCAACCGCTTCAATGTTTTGCAATTTCTCCAATGATCAATATCGCTCTGATACCATGTAGAAATTTTAATAACTGATATTTTATCCACCGAGATTCTCCTGATCACACACTATTTGAACTTCATGCACAATACATAATCTCTTCTACCATTGATCATTAATTGCGGAAATAAAAACAATCGCATGCGCACATTAAAACCATAAAAAATCACACATATGAACACAATATTTTATGGGAAAGATTAAAGCTGAAAACCCCCAACTATATGTATATTATATGCCATAGAGATCATGTAACAATCATCATACAAAGCTCCTCACAAGCTCTCAGTACAATCTCCAATTTCTACACACTAATCAAGCTAGATCTAGCAAAACACATGCTCCAATCTCTGCCACCTGATAGCCTGCCTCTACTGTGAAATAAATGCTAAAGAATGGCTCATAAATAAATTATAACCACCTGGCTTGTAGTGCGCAATCCTCATTGGCATCTCCAATCACTGGTTGTTGCAAATCATGCAACAGTATAGTCACAACTGATAGTCACACTGCTCTTTCACCTATCTCTTCACTGGTCTCCACTGAAACTGTCCATGCACTGAAGTTAACTAATGTATTCTTTAGTTTATTAATGAGTTTATAATTAGTGAATTAATTAAGAATTAATTCACACCACTCTCACTAGTGTATCAATCAGTTAGACTAGATACAACTAGCTCAACTATGTTTAGATTAGTTAAACTGAACACAACTCCATTAACTTCCTCAATCAACTCCACCAAACTCTCTCACATGAGTTCTAACTGAAGTATCCATGCAATAGCTCCACTTAACCCTCAGGAATAGTGTAATTCCTTCTGTTAGCTCATGTGCCACATCTGTGCACTTAATTGAAGTGCTCCAAGAGAATAATATAATGTTTATAGTACAAATATTATTAAGAGCTAATAATATTTGACATATCTATTTTTAGACTGGCAATCTAAAAATAGATTCCGCCCAATATGTCTAAAAATAGAAGTCCATATATTTTTTCCAACTTGACCAACCATCCACAAATAACATCCTACAACTCATAGAATATGATCCATATGTCTAAAAATAGACATAGTCTAAAAATAGACTTTGCACCAAAAATAGCCTGCGGGCCCACTTAGTGAAGGCGACTCCTTTCCACTAAGCTCATCATCTTGTTGCAATCTCAACAGAGTCAAGTGGTAGAACACCTACATCTCTTCACTTGAGCATGATACCACTTACCATAAATGGTAAGGATCAAAACTATCTCAAGTGTCCTCATCCATTGGTGAGATGGGTGGAAATCCAAACAGGCCCAAATTGTGGGTAGGATGTAAACTAGGGTATAATTTGTCAAGTCTTGGAAGTTACAATAGGTAGGATAATAATTACCGTGAGGTAAGGCTATTATTTATCCTATTTTCCATAGTTCCCTCATCCCCAAGATATCTCAGGATCAATTCTTCTCCTTGGGAAATCAGATAGGGGAGAAGATCATAACTTAGTGTCCTTGATTATCTGAGACCCTTACCTAGGAGGGTCACATCCATCAGTAAAATATGCTCTCTAAAGATGAAGAACTTCCCTTTGAACAAAGCCTTGGTAAGAATATTTGTTATCTGCTTTTCGGTCGAAATGTGATGGAGTCGCACTGCTCCTCTTTGTACCATATCTCAGATGTAATGGTATCAAATATCAATATGCTCAGACTTTTCATGGAACATGAGATTCTATACCGATTGGATACCACTCTTGTTGTTGCAATATATCACTATCATATCTAGAACTTGATCAAACTCAAAAGAGCTTCCTCAACCATACTACCTTGCAACTAGCCATGCTAGCCACAATATACTCTGCCTCAGTTGTGTTAAGGGAGACATAATTTTACTTCCTGCTATCCAATATATCATGGTAGAACACAAACTAAAGAAGAACCCTGATGTGCTCTTCCTCTCAATAAAATTTCTGACCCAGTCAACATCAGTGTAACCATGAAGTCTCACATCTTTGGTAGTATATCGCAGACCAAGACTGATCATCCCATGTAAATATCTTAGCACATGCTTAGCAGCGACCCAGTGTGCATGCAAAGGCTTAGTTATGAATTTACTTAGAGTGTTAATTGCAAAACATATTTCTGGTTGTGTGGTCACAATGAGCATCAGTACCCCAATAAATTTTCGTTAATCAAATATATTCACTTGGTTGGATCGAACAACTTCTCCACATAGCCTCTTGAAGTTCGTCTCCATTGGTGTGGTCATGGAGTTGCATTCTATCATTCCAAATATTTCTAGAAGTTTCACAACATATTTTCCTTGTGAAAGGAAAATTTCACCAGGTCTCTACCACACCCATAAGCCGAGGAAGTAGTGCATCAATCCAAGGTCTTTCATCTCAAATTTAGAGGCTAACTCCTTCTTGCACTCAAGAATCAAAGACTCACAACTTATCACGAATAATTCATCAACATATAAAACCAAAATCAGGGACATTCATTTTACAAATTTAAAGTAGAGATTATAGTCAACATTTCTTCTCATGAATCCAAGCTTCTTCAAGTTTCTATCAATGTGAGCATACCAAGCCCTAGGGGCTTGCTGAAATCCATAAAGTGCCTTATTTAGCCTACACACATGAGTCTTCATGTCCCGTACTTCAAATCCATGTGGTTTCTCAACATATACTTCTTCCTGGAGTATGCCATGAAGAAATGCGGTCTTCACATCCATCTAATGAAGAGTCCATCCCTGACTATTAGCTAGAGAAACAATAGATCGAATAGTCATGTAGTAGGAAGACATTGTAAAGATGTCAGTATAATATTCTCCCTATTTTTGATATAAACCTCTAGTTATGAACCTCGCCTTTTATTTCTTAATACTTCCATATACTCCATTTTTTTATCTTGTACAATCATTTAGAAGTCACAATATATTTCCCTTTAGGCCGCGGAAATACTTCCCATACATTTTTCTTCATTATAGGTTCATATTCCTCTACCATGGAATCCTTCCAGACATGCTCCTTCAGTACTTCTTCAAAGGTGGGAGGCTCAACCTATATGATAGTGCTCATAGCCACAAGATAACCCTGATATCAACATGTCTTTTTACTTTCTCTAAAGGTTCCTTTGAAAGCGACATGTCTTTCAGCATCCTATAAGGTATCACGAAGCCAAAGTGGTCTCTTCCTGGCAGGAGGATCACATGGAGGAGAGTCCGAGAGATCCATACTTTCCATGGGATCATCAACAATATCTATATTAGGTTCAGGCATAAAAGGACCTTCTAGTAGGTACATGATATCATCCTTCTTCTCAATAGGAGGAGGAGGGGGAATTTCCCTTCATTTCCAAGGGAAACATATTCATTGAAAGTTACATCCCTAATAAAATTGATGGTCCCTTTTATAGAAACACATATTCTAAAAGCTTTATAAATCTCACAATATCTAACAAATGTACATTTATTTCAAGAAGCTTGCAACTTGTTCCTCTTTTCCTTCGGCACATGAAAGTACACATGGCAACCAAAATTCCTCAAGAATCCAACTTCAGACTTTACACCTATGAACACTTTTGTCTTTTCACCTAAGGCTTGATGAGGGGTCATGTATGAACATAGACCGCAGTGTTTGCAACTTCACCCCACATAAACTTTGGCAAATTTTGATCATGCAACATGGCTCTAGAAGAATCCACGATGGCCCTATTATTTCTATCAGCTACTCCATTTTGTTAAGGATTGTAAGGTATGATGGTCTCCTTATTGATCCCAAATCTCTTTAAAAATTCAATAAACACATTTGAAGTGAATTATCCACCATTATTAGAACTAAATACCTTGATTCTCTTCCCTATTTTCTTTTCTATTAGTTTCTTGAAGTCCTTGAACATGTCAAATTCCTCTTCCTTGTGCTTCAAGAAGAATATTCATGTATTCTGGGAGAAGTCATCCACAAAGGCTATATAGCATAGGTAGCCACCAGGATATTTCACTAGAATGGATCCACATAAGTCAAAATGTATGAGTTGTAAAATTTCATTGGTCCTGCTCTTGCTATAAGGGAATGGTCCCTTTAATTTATTTGCACTTGAAAATCCCGAACATACTCCATCATGATTAGCTTGAACCTTAGGCATTTAAGAAACCATCCTCATTACTTTGGGCAGGGATTCATAGTAAAGATGAGAAAACGTTCAACACCATAACTCACTTTGATGATTGCTATCATGTACCAATGATCGGATTGGTCTCCCATTTATTCTATAGAGTCCTTTAATTCTAGAACCGAAAGTAAATGCATCCCTCATGTGAGATTTCATAGTCCAAGTGAGGACCTTTCCTCTTACGAAGGCAAAACTCATCCCTTTATCTTCCAAGGAAGATATAGATACAAGATTCTTCTTTAATCGTTGAACATACATAACGTCATGTAGATTTACGATTTCACCATATTCCAAATAAATGAAAAAAATCCAAAACCCTTCATAGGACAAGTAGAGTTTTCCCTGAGAATGTTTTTCAAATTAGTCACCCTCTCAACTAGATTTGAGAGGACTTCACGATAACCAGTGAAGTGTCTAGAGGCCCTAATATCTACCAACCAAATATCAAACTCTCTAAAGGAGAGGAACTAGAAAGAGTAGAAATGAGAAAATATTTAGATTGAATAGAAGTTGCATTATTTCAATACCTTGTATTCCTTGATCTCTTTTGAGGACAATTTTCTTCATCAGGATCATCAGAAGCATCTCTTCTTATTCTATAGTTAGATTTTTTTTTTTGGAGCCATGATTGTTGTTGTAAGACCTAGGAGAATTTATCTTCTTTGGCCAGTCCTGGGCATGGTGACCATGCTTGTGGAAATTTTAACATTAAAATTTGGTTAGTTCCCTTTTAAATATTCTATTAGAGTCATGTAATTTTTCAGGCTCTCTAGATGGACCTCCTATTCCTTTATTCTTCTTATATTGAGTGAAAAATACATATGGTTCTCCTTCTTCATGCTTTTGAATCCTTCTTCTAGAAATCATCCTGGTTTCTTCTCGAGTGCACTTGCAAACTAGCTCATCAAATGTCAGAAATTTTCATTGTTGCTAATAGTTGTAATGAATGTTTCCCAAATAGGATGAATACCTTGAAGTGCAATGAGTACCATCTCTCTATTAGACATAGATTCTCTAGAAGTTAGCAATTGATCCTTTAGTTGAGATATTTTCATGAAGTATGATTGCACAATCTCCCTTTGTTTATATTGATGTCCTTGAGTTGATTCTTCAAGGAGAGAATATGGTTCAAATTATTGACCATATACATCTCTACCAACTTATCATAGATTTCCTTGTATTTTTTCAACTTAGAAATATAAGTAAGCAAATGATCTCTCAAACAATTAATGATTATTTTATTAGCTTTGATCTCACCTTTTTTGTACTTGACCTTGATAGTAGCAGAAGTATTCTCTAGAGGCTCAAGTACTTTTCCTTCCACATATTCCCAGACATCCTTTTCATTTAAGGTCACCTCCAACCTGATCTTCCAAGCTACAAAATTGATGAGTCATTAAGCTTCTCTCCCTCCTTAAAGTATGAGGTAGATATCTTGACCAATTTAAATAAGTTTTCTTCAAATATTTCCAAAGTTGGATTCTTGTCTCTTGTCTCCTTAGGTTTGTCTTCACCTTAGGTCTGATACCATGTTAATTTTCTAATGTTCTGTGCTTAGCACAATAACTTACAACAATTATTCTTCTATTAGCAATCACTTTATCAAATAAATTCAATCTTCCAATGACAACACTGAGCAATTGTATATAGAAAAATAAACCAATGCGCAATAGAAGAAAACCAAGAACAATAGAGGCATAATATTTGGTCAAAGACCAAGGAAAAACCCTTTCAAAATTCTTCTTCTATTATATTGTCATCAAATTTTCATCCACGTGGGCTTCACTCAATGAACCCTATGAAATATCACGTGCATTCATGGCATAGTAAACAATAAAACTAATTTGACTACATATTGGAAAATACCTCTAAAAATCACATTATTTAACCCCCTACCAATATGAACCCAATACACCTTGCTAATTTTAAAAACCCTACTTTCAATAGATATTGTAGGTATCCATTTTTTTGTTAATATTTTTTATACTCTTCACATTTTTTCATTAACTTTAAGCTCCATTTGTTATACTTGCCAAACTAAAATCCCTTTACCCCTTATTATATGATCAATATGTTATGTCATTTTTTCCTCAATATATATCCCCCAATATGAACACATGTGGTATGATATTTCTCCCCCAGTGAATCCCATGTGTGTTCACCATAGAGATACAATGTTCCAATTCATCAACAATGAGTTAAAGGTCAACAAATTTGACTATGCAAACCACCCAATCAATATCCAGTCAAATATGATACAACAATTCAAATCTAATCCAAATTCAAAGTTTGCAAATCTTTTCAAAGTCAACAATAACAACAACAACCCTAATTAGTCAATGGTCAATGGTAAAAAATCCTCCAAATCAGCTATGTCAATAGTCAAGATATGTAGCCTTCTTTGTTGGTCAAAGTACAATAAAAAATGTCAACAAAACTCCCTCAAAAATAGGCCAAAGTCAACTTGTTGACTTGTGGAAGACCTAGTTTTAGGAATTTAGTCAACTCTAGTCAAAGTACTTAGAAAAATTTAGTCAACCTTTCAGTTAACTCAGCCTCCCAAACATATCAAAATTTTGTGAAACATGTCAAAATCACCTTGGTCAACATTGGTCAAACAGTAGCAAACAAAAGTCAACTCAGTCAACATAAAATTATCTCTCCTCTTCACACGTGTGAGCTTGGACCCTTCAATTTCAAACTTCTACAAATAAATTAGATTAAGAAAGAGAATATGTGATGTGTGATGATTTCCTCCAAGTTATATGACATGATGTGTATTTATATGTGACTTTGGAGGTCGAATTAGCTTTCCCAGGCCTACTTGTAATTTTGTGCACATGTGGGTTTCTCATAAAAAATAATCTTTTCCTTGAACAAATTAAATTCTTCCAAGGGATAGTAGGGACTTATTTGGATGAGCAAGGCTTCCTATTGGAGTAAATTTCTCCCTGAGCTGCCAAATTTCAACAATTCCTAATGGAGAAGTAGATGTGATTGTGGGGATTCAATGTTTGATAAAATTGGGTACAATTTATACAAAATATAAGGAATTATTAATGATATTTTGAATTGGAATAAATTCACTATGAACTCAAAGGGTTAAAATATGGAGCCTAACAAGTCATTAACTATCATATATTGGAAAATCTCCTTAAAAACAACGATATGAGATTTATGGTTAGGCTTTATTCTTTGGAAGTAAAACACAAAGATGATAATATTCCAAAGAAATTAAAATGCACATTGAAAAAGCACCATAGAGTCTTCAAAAAAATTCCTAAGGTGCTAAATCTATCTAGAGATCATGAAAAAAAATTCATTTAATAATGTAATTATTTCTCTTAATAAAAGGACTTATAGATATCCTCATAAAAAAATGGGAGATTGAGAAACTAACACAAGTCATGTTGGCTTTAGCCATTTTTCAACCAAGCAAGGGTTACTTTTCAACTCTTGAAGTGACATCGAGAAAAAATATAATGCATGGAGGATGTGTCATAATTATAGACATTTAAAAAAAATCATCATCAAGGATATATTCCATATCCTCGAATATTGATGAGCTATACTTAAGATGAGCTTCATGGAGTAGCTTATTTCAAAGTTATATCTTAAATCAAGATATCACTAAATTAGATTAAGAGAAGACACTACCAAAATAACATTTATAACATAAGATGGGAATCATGCGTTCTTGTTCATGTATTTTAGGTTAAGTAATGCTCCTCCTATTTTTCAAATCCTCATGAAAGAAATTCCAATCCCATCATAGAATTTTTTTTTGGTTTTCTTTGATGATATACTAATCTACAAAATATTGTAGGAGGATTGTGTTAAACATGTGGCTAACCTCCTATAGATTCTAAAAAAAATAATTGTATGTAAAAAAATCCAAATGTACTTTTGGGGAACAAGAAATAGAATATTTTGGTCATATTGTTTCATGGGAAGGGGTTAAGATGGACCCTTAAAAATTCCAAGCTATCACAAATGATATATTCCTAACGTTATCTAGAGTCTTAGAGGACTTTTGGGTCTTACAAGATATTATCAAAAAATTATTGGAAATAATTAATTTTAGGAAAAAAGTTACAGTTGAATGTGGTGAATTAAGACAAGGATTTGAGCAATATATTGACACAATAATGGAGCCCATTGGCTTTTGAAATTAAACAATTCAACGAAAAATACTTGGTGAGATATACATATAAAAATGAAACAACAAACATTTTACATGCAATAGAAAATTGGCAATAATATCTGATTGGGAGGAATTTAAAAGTCAAGACATACAATGATAGCCTAGATGACTTTTTCGATCAATCTCGCCATTAGAAGAACAACAAAAAAGGGTAGCACGAAAGCATTGGTTTGATTTTGAAATAATTTACAAAAATAATAAGGACAAGGTGGTAGAAAATGTCATTTCCAAGTAGAACAGTCCTATATATATTTTTTTCCATTACATCTTCCATTCCTACTTGGTTGGAAGAATCTCACCATCAATGGAAATATGAAAACAATACTAAATAGAAAATATAACATTTAAAAGAAGGGGTGAGATCTATGGAACATTATGAGGGGAGAGAGATATTATTTAGTACAAAGGTATAATGATTTTATGGCCTTAATTAAAGTTCAACTATCAAATATTAAGGGAGTCTCATGGCTCTCCAATGGTAGGACATTTAGGGATTTTTAAAACATATCAGTGGATCAAAAAAAGATATTTTGTGGAAGGAATGAAGAAATATATTAAAAAAATTGTAAGAGAAAAATTAAAAAAGAAACTATTAAAAGTTCTAGGGTCACTTCAGCTTAAACACATATATAATCAAAGATAAGAGGATATTTTAATGGACTTCATTACAATCTTACCCTAATTAGAAGGTATGGATGCCATTTTTTAGCTATGGATAGACTCACAAAACATGCACAATTTTGAGGAATTCAAAATAAGATATATTAAAATCCAAGTGATTGAAGTGTTCATGAAGGAAATTCATATACTATATAGTTTCCTAGATAGTAAGTGATAGAGATCTATTCACAAGAACAAATTTCAAAGAATTATGGAAAATGCGTGGAGCTACACTAGCTATGAGTTCAACATATCATTCACAAATAGTGGTCAAATAAAAAAATATTTGGAGGGTTATCTATATTGATATTCTTTAGATAAGAAATCTCAATTGGTGAAGTGGATTCCTCTAATAGAATGTTGGCATATTAATTATCACACATATGCTAAGATGTCTCCATTTGAAGCTGTGATGGATATTTGACTCTTGGCATGACATAATTTTTGCAAGATTAGTCTAAAGTATAGGTAGTACACTCACATATTGAGAGGAATAATTAATCTTTCAAATTTCTTAAATAAAAGCTTCAAATGGTGCAAAATAAGATGAAGTGACAAGTGGATCAATATCAAATTGAAATAGATTTTGAGGAGGGTGATGGTATATTTTTGATATGACAACCTTATAAGAAAACTATTCTCAAACAAAAGAAGAATACAAAACTAGATCCAAAATTTTAAGGGCCCTAATAGATTATTCACAAAATAAGATTTACCTTATTGCATCCATAAGGATTTCATGTATCTTATCTAAAAATGATCTTGGGGCAATCTTTTTCAGTGCATATAGAACTTCCAAACTTAGATAAAGAAGAGAAGTTGATTCTTGAAATAATTTTGAATCTCTTTAAAATAAAACCATTATGGAGTACTTAATCAAGTGGAAGAATATGCATCCATAAGAATTTACATGACAACACAAGAAATTCATGAAGGAACATCCTCAATCACAAGCTTCCAAGGATTTTTTTAAAAGAAGGGGGCTATGTTAAGGAACTAACCCTCATTCATAGTTTATTAGTTATGGTTGGTTAGCTTAGTGGAAGGTTATTTAATGCCTATAGCTCATATTTAAAGGAGATTTATTTATATAGGGATTTTCCATTGTGCATTGGATATATTATAAAGGGAGGTTTCCCCTTCAAAGTGGTTCCTTATTCATTAACTTTTTTTCATTATTAAGACATGGAGTTACATCTTCTCTCTATTCTTATGCTATTTGTAGAATTTGGTTCATAATAGAATACCTAATACACTCCCGCATTGATGAACCAGGAAATATATATCCTTCAAACTCTCCATCACCCTCTAGACCATAATGTCATTGAAATAAATTTAACAAATTATATTTTGGGAAATATCTATCTTTCAAGATTTTATCAGCTTTTGAGACATATATTTCAACTAAAGTTAACAAATTTATCTTAGATTAACATATTTATTTATCTAATTCTTAAACATATTCTACAACTACATTAATTTTATTTTTAATTAATATTATATAAATAACAACAATTAAAACTCTTTATATATATATATATATATGAATTTCATATTTTCATTATTAAAAGAGAACCAAATTATTCATAAATATTTTCCATTTACAACTCTAGAAAAAGAGTCATAAAATCATAATATAATAACAACATTTAATTAATCCCTTAAAAAACATTGAATTTAAAAATTTAGTCGATTTTGATGCAAATCCAATTTGAAGAAAAAGAAAGTAGCCTGATCAATCACCTATATTGAGAACTTCGAAGGACACCGATAGGTGTACATTCTTGATAATCGTTAGGCCAAGCGTTGTATACCTTTTTTCTTTCCTCTGCCCGATCAATTGAACTAATTTTAACCGTTGATTAGGTCGATACATATAACTCATCACCGCATGTTAGGGGTTTAGTTTTTCCATTTTTGACATGTCTCTTGCTGTGGGCATCCAATGAGACTTGGTTTGTCTCGCCTGCTCGAAACTATGGACGTTTAAAAATTCTGGAGATCGTGTAACTTGCAGCCAAGGCCCAACATTCGAAAACCTTGAAAATGTACAATGAGTACTCACCCCTCGACTCCTATAATGAAATCGAAATATTTAATTAACAGATTAAACTCCTGAGTTAAATGTGGATAATTTCAGTCCAGACTCAGCTTGACAGGGAAATTTAGGCAGATTATAGTGCGACAGACTCATGGCTCTACTCACCTGGATCTGCTTGGATGGTCTTTACACCGCGGTCCATGGCTAATACTTACATGGTAAATATTTGCAGACATTTATGTTTTGTTATTTATTTTATAGATTCTTTAATGTTTAATTTCAAGAAATATGAGTAGAGTTTGAACACACGATGAAAAATTGGAACTACGAAAATTCACATTCGCTCCTTAAGAACATCGATGTTTGTTATACTTTGTATCTTTGATTAAAATATATTTTTTAAAGTTTTTCCTCACATGAATGCAATTTTTATAGTTTTACCAATAAATGGAGGAAAATCCTTGAATGGTTTTCTGGATTGAAGGAAACACAACTCAATGTCCAACGATGTTTTTCATACACATTGTTTGTACTTCACATGCCTTTATTTTTGAGAGAAAAATTGAAACTATGAAAATTCACATTCGCTGCTTATGAACATCGATGTCTGTTATACTTTGTATCTTTGTCTAATTTTTTTTTAAAAGTTTTTCCTCATAGGAATGCTTAATTGTTATAGTTTTACCAATAAATGGAGGAAAATCCTTGAGCAGTTTTGAAGAAAACACAACTTTAATGTCCAACGATGCTTTTTATGCTCATTGTTTGTGCTTCACATGCCTTTCTTTTAAATAGAAATATTTAATATATAAACTCTAATAATGGTAATATAGTCATATTTCCAGTGGCATTTACTTTTAGTTAGGTTAGTATTCCAAATTGGCTTACATTTTTCTTAGGAATTTCCTTTCATAGTCTTTCCATGTCACTGGATTCATGGGTATGAGCACAAGTATGAGTGGGAAACCCTGCAAAGATAAAACAATTCACCAGCAACTAGTGTAGGCCTTCTAAGCTGCTTTCAGAGCCTCAGTGCCTTATAAGCATGCTTTTATATTTGAGCCTTAACCTTCACCAGTTAAAAATAGAAATCTTGGTAGCTTTGTAAACATGCATCTCTTGGTGTCCTTTCCTCTGAGAACTACATGTTGTAAATGAAGCTCTAGTGATGGCAATTTTTCTTTGGATAATACTTCACTCTATGAGTCATTTAGCTGTCTCTGACTAAGATACTAATCTCTAGGATGAAGTGGTTTGTTAGGTTCCTATATTACTAGTGTAGTTCCTTATCGTTGTTAGTGTAGCTCCCTTATTGTTATTGTTGTACCCCTGTAACCTCAATATTGTTATTATTGTGCCTTTACATTATTATTGCTAGGCCGACCAGGATTATATTGTGACCCCATGGACTCCTATATATAGAAGGAGGTTTTTTCATTTGTATCATCCAAGAATTGTTCATTTATGTAATTTAAAGGAGGTCGCTCCATCGAAGAGGCTTATTTATAAGGCATTGATCTCTCTTTTATTTTATTTTTTGAGCTGGTGTCATAACATTTGGTATCAAAGCTTTGGATTCTAGGGTTTCGTTGCTCCAAATGGGTCATCGTGGAATTTCCGCTATAACTTTTTTTTTATACGAAGGTTCATATACTGAAATATTTACAGAGTGAAGCCGAAATCCTGAGGAACGTCGTGTAAAAATTTCAGATCTTGGTTTGCAATATTTTCGGCAATATGATCTGTGGAAGTTAGGTTATTTTTTAGGCTCCCGAATTTAACCTAAACAGGTCATCGTGGAATTTTTTCTATAACGTTTTTTCTACGAAGGTTCAGAAGCTGAAATTTTTATAGAGAGAAGCCGGAATCTTTAGGAACGTCATTGTTAAACCAGGAGATAACTCCGCAAATCAGAATGTGTATTAGATGAAGAATGTGAATGTATTTATACATGGAGGTGAGGCTATTGGGATTCATCTCCAAATGACTCTTGGCCTTCCTTATTTCCTAATATTATTTAATATACAATATCAAATATCCTCACCCAACCCTTAGGATTAGGTGTCAACATTCCCCCCTTTAATCCGAAGGAATTTTGGTGAGTCCACGCATCGATCTGAACTTTTCAAACTTTTTTCTTCCAAGTGCTTTGGTGAAGATATCAACGGTTTGCTCATTTGTGGAACAATGATGTAGATGGATTGTTTTGGCCTGAACACGATGTCGAATTAGATGGTATTTTGTATTGATGTGCTTTGTTCGATCATGGAACTTTGGGTTCTTGGCCAACTTTATTGCAGAAGTGTTGTCGATCATGAGTGGTGTGGAATACATTTGTTTCATATGAAAATCTTCTAGGATTTTCCTGAGCCACACAATTTCCTTTGTTGCTTCAGCTGCTGCCACATATTCTGCCTCGGTCGTGGAATCTGCTGGAACTGACTGTTTGCGTGATCTCCATGAGACAGTTCCTGATCCAAGACTCATGGTGTAACCTGTAGTAGACACCCCTGTTTCTTTTTCCCCATAAAATTCTGAATCAGAGTATCCGAAGTCGCCTACCTGTGTCTATTTGAGTCCAAAGTCTTGAGTCCCCTTCAAGTACCTTAACACTCCTTTTGCAGCAGACCAATGTCCTTCGCAAGGTTTTTGCATAAACCTTGAGAGGATTCCAATAGCAAATGAAATGTAAGTTTTGGTGGTGGTAAGGTAGATAAGACTTCCTATAAGCTGTCTATACTTAGTTGCATCCTCGAATTCCTTCCCATCAATGGATGTGAGCTTCAAGTTTTGTTCCATTTAAGTGGTTAAGGGATTGCATTCATCCTTGCCAAACTTGTTCAAAAGATCTCTAATGTACTTCTTTTGAGAAAGAAATATAAATTTAGGATGTTGAATTACTTCAATACCCAGATAGTAATGAACATAACCCAAATTAGTCATTTCAAAACATTTCTTCAATTCTTTCTTCATGGATGCAATATAACTCTCATTGTTCCCTGTCATCAAAAGATCATCTACATACACCACAAGAAATACAACTGTTTTTCCAACTTTCTTAACAAACAAAGTTGCATCATCAAGATCAAAATGTTTGAATCAAGTTTCAGAAGATGCTCGGTTAATTTCTCATACCAGGCTCGTGGTGCTTGCTTGAGGCCATATAAGGATTTTATAAGCTTACAAACTTTGTGTTCTTGGCCCTTTACAACAAATCCTTCTGGTTGGGACATAAAAACTTTCTCCTTTAGATCTCCATTCAAAAAGGTGGTTTTTACATCCATCTGATGGACTTTCCATCCATTCTGAGCTGCTAGGGCAAAGAGAGTCCGGATGGTGGTCCATTTTGCTGTGGGAGCAAAAGTTTCTTCATAATCGATTCCTTCTTTTTGTGCAAAACCTTTTGCCACAAGCCTGGGCTTTTGCTTGTCAAGCGAGCCATCTTCTTTATACTTGTTCTTGTAGACCCACTTACAGCCAATTGGTTTTTTTCCCAAAGGCGGATCAACCAGCTTCCAAGTGCCATTCTTTATCAAGGCATCATACTCCTTTTGCATCTCTTCCTTCCATTCATCATGAGAAGTGGCTTCTTTGAAGGAAGTTGGTTCATGATCTGTAGACAAACTCAATTCACAGTTATAAGCAATATCCATATCAACAGGAGAATCAGAATTATCTACGTCACCTTCGTTTTGTTTAGTGGAACTTCTTGTTCCTGTTTTTCCAACCTCATAGGGATGAACATTCTCTAGTGTCTTTGTCAGACATTTGGGAGGACCTTTCTGAGATGGCCTAGGCTGCTCATTTGATTGAGTTGGGATTGATTCAAGATTCAATCTCCCAATTCTGTCAATCACATCATTCAATGTGTCATCCGTGGTTGTTTCTTCATGTGGGGGAGAGAGTGCTTCAGGAAATTATTCCACAGTTTGATTCAATATAGGAATCCCCCCTTCAAGATGTGGAATCTGATTATCAAATTCTTGGAAAGACTTTGCATGTGTGAATCTATCCAGGCGATCAAGTTGCCGCTCAAAAACCTTGTCACTCTTGGAAGATTCAAGGAATATGACATCTCTTGCTATTACAAACTTCTTATTGGCTTCATCATAGAGATGATATCCTTTGGAGGTATTGGAGTACCCCAAGAAGATACATTTTCGACTTCTAGCACCAAGTTTATTCCTTTGTCCCTTGGGTATCAAGGCATAACAGGTGGACCCAAAGACCCTGAAATGCTTTACCGAAGGGATGTGGCCATGCCACATTTCAAAAGGAGTTTTGTTTGTAATTGAACTTGAAGGACACCTATTCTTTATGTAAACAACACATAGAATTGCATTAGCCCAAAACATCAATTTTAAATTCTTGAAAAATAACATGGAACGAACCATATTTAAAATAGTTCTGTTCATTCTTTCAGCTACACCATCTTGTTGGGGATTATACGGCACAGTTGTTTCATGTTCGATCCCATGTTGACGAAGATAATTTTAAAATTCGTTTGAAGTGTATTCTTTTCCATTATCAGTACGTAGAGAGCCAATATGAGTTTGTGCATCATTTTCAATCCATGCATGAAAATTCTTGAATGTTTGAAAAGCATCAGACTTGTTCTTCAATAAGTAAATCCAACACATTCTGGTGTAGTCATCAATAAATGTCATCATATATTTATTTCCATTTGAAGAAGCAACAGGCATAGGGCCACATAAATCTGAATGAATAAGCTCAAGTTTTCTATGTGCTCTGGAGTGTGAATCATGAAATGGATGTTTTCTATTCTTTCCTAGAATACAAGCATCACATTCCTTAGGTTTCCTAGGAATTGTAGGCAGTCCATTAACACCATTTTTCTTCAACAAACGAAGGCTTTCATAGTTTAAGTGTCCAAATCTAGCATGCCATAAAAGACTTGATGGGAATGTACCTTCATCATGATGTGAACTGAATGCAAAGTTTTGAGCATGAGCAGATGAAACTTTCAACTTCAAGAGTCTTTCTTCTTCTATTCCCTCCATGACAAGTGAGTGATCTGATGATTTTTTGACCTCTGCCTTGCCATCAAACAAGTGAATGGAGTGTCCTTGCTGGCGGATTTGGACCAGGTACAACAAGTTTCTCCTCAACTCAGGGAGGTATAGAACCTCATGTAGAATATGATCTGGAAGACTAGGCAACTTAAGCCTGATTGTGCCAAGCCTTGATGGCTTGAGTTTGGATTTATCTGCAAAATATACTGCTCCATAAAAATTTTCAGTAAAATCTTCAAAAAAATCTTTTCTAAATGTCATGTGACATGTTGCTCCTGAATCTAGCAACCAATCATCTCTCCATGAAGTAAATGAAACATCAAACAAGTCTTCGGTTACTCCATTGTTACAATGTGCTAGAACATAATGAGCGGATTCAGGTGCTTTACCTTTGTCTTTGTCATTAGTTTTACCTTTGTCTTGATTCCTTTGCTGCTCAATTTTTTCCCAAGGTGTCCTTCATGTGGATGCTTCATGCCCATTTTTATTGCAACGTGTGCAATGAAGATCAGATTTGTCAGATTGTCTGCCCCCCTTTGCTCTGAATTTTATTCTTCCTATTCCACTTCGGCCACCTCTTCCTCTGGAAGGATATGGAGCATGAATCCTTTCTCTATGTGCAAAGTATGTAGCCTCTTCAGAAGATGAAGGGACTGCCATCTTCCTGAAAGCTTTCTCTCTTTCTGCAAACTTTTTCTCAAGGGAATCAAAGGTGATATGCTCAAGGTTTCCACTTGCTTTCAATGACTCAAGATAATGTGAGTAAGTCAGATATAATGCCTTAACATATGCTATGAGAGATATGTCAATTTGTACACCAGTGCTGTCAATATCATGCATGATAGATCTTACTTCTGAAGCTAAAGCAAGGGGATCATCATTCTTCAATTCAAGATTGAATAGCTTAATCATCAATTGAACAATTTATAGTTCTAAATGTGAGTCATAGAGTTCTTTTAACTTGCTCAAGGCTTCATAGGCATTTGAAAATGGTGAAATATGGTGACTCACCTCTTCATTTACAGAAGCTGCAATCAAGGCATAGGCCTTGCAGTTCTTGTTTTCCCAAATGGTGAGCTCCTTGTCTGAAGTGGGCTTTTCTAGTGGATTTTCTTCTTGTCCTTCACAGATTCCTTTCCACAACTCATTAAAAATGAGAGTGTGCTTGATTTTCCGATACCATTCAAGATAGTTCTCCTTTCCGGAGAGAACCACCCCTACAATAGATATGAGATATACATTATTTTGAAGGAAAAACAATTACTTTGCTGGAAAATTAATTTTGAGGAGAAAAAAAACTTTGCTAGAAGATTTCTCAATTGAAGGGGAAAAACGTTGCTAGAAAAATACTAAATTCTGCACCAATATATATATATATATATATATATATATATATATATATATATATATATATGTTTTTTTTTTTTCTTTGTTTGGAGAAAAATTTTATATGGATACTGTTTTATATATGGTGGGGGGGAAGTATTGAATAGGACAGATAGTGTTGTAAGGGGAGGGTATTGTTGTAATGGGCGCAGTTTAGATAGGGAACAGGGAGTCGAGGTGAGTAGGGTTCTGTGCAGTCGGGGAGAGGGCGGGGTAGGCTGTAGCAGGAAGTCGGGTAGGCAACGGGGAGGGCCGAAAGGCCACGGGAGCAAGGGGTGACTGTAGCGGGTGCGGTTAGGTAGCGGGGAGGGCCGAAAGGCCACGGGAGCAAGGGGTGACTGTAGCGGGTGCGGTTAGGTAGCCGGGAGGGCCGAAATGCCATGGGAGTAGACACAGAATGGGGGTAGGCAGCGGGGAGGGCCGAAAGGCCACGTGAGTAGACGCAGCGGGGAGTCGAGGGTTGAAGCTCATGTGGGAGAGGGGCTGAGGGTGTGTGAGGGGGAGGGTAGCTTAGGGAGTCATGGTAGCTAGTTTAGGGAGAGAGGGTGAGGTCGAGAGGGATGTGTAGGGAAGAAGTTCGAGGAGGGTGAGAGGAGAGTGCAGAGGGGTCGTGAGGGGGTTTGTTGAGAGGGCTGTGGGCAGTGTAATGGGGTAGTGCAGTTCGATGAGTGAGGAGGGCTCTTGCATAAGGGAGATGGCAGATATCCATGGGGAATGCGTAAGATAGATCGACGCAGAGGCGAGGTGAGGGTGTAAGGGATGAGCTATGAGGCCGAGAGGCCGTTAAATTTTTTTGGAATTGCAGGATTTTAATAATTGTAGAATTTGCAGGTGTTTTCAGGAGCTGCAAATTGTAGAATTTTAGGGACTGCAAATTGCAGAATCTTCAGAAGCTACAAAAATCAAAACTGGGCAAAAAATACAGATAAAAAAAATGCAGAATTACAGTATATAAACTCAAAATGGCATCAATCTAATGGAGCAGCAAAAACTAGACATAAAACTGACTGAACAAAAGACTGTTAGCAGAAATGAGGGAGTTACACCACAGGAAAAAAATTCCAATAGTGGGACTGGCTCTGATACCATGTCGAACCAGGAGGTAACTCTACAAATCAGAATGTGTATTAGATGGAGAATGTGAATGTATTTATACATGGAGGTGAGGCTATTGGGATTCATCTCCCAATGACTCTTGGCCTTCCTTATTTCCTAATATTATTTAATATACAATATTAAATATCCTCACCCAACCCTTAGGATTAGGTGTCAACAGTCATGTAAATATTTCAGATCTTGGTTCGCAATATTTTTGGAGATATGATCTGTGCAAGTTAGGGTTTTTTCAGGATCCCAAATTTCATCTCAAAGAGGTGACCATGGGAAAATCATCATAACTCTCTCTTTGAGTATCAGATTGGAATTATGTAAAAATTGACTGCAAGTACATGGACTGTAGTTTCATGTATATCAATTTCAGAGACGAATGACAAAAAAGTGACACGTGGCACACTGTACAAGGTCGCTCTACTGAACCAATCCATAACTAGGTCATTATGGGATATTGGGCACAACTTTGTCTTGAAGAATTCAAATCAGGTCATACCTATGGCATTAGAAAGAAGATTCAGAGGGATACTACCACACCGAATTTAAGATATTGAACGTCCGAAATCACAGAGATAAGTCAGTTTCAATATCGAGCTCCGTAAAAGCAAGAAATATGTGTGTATTTTTTTTTCGAATTGCATAAGCCTTGTTTGAAGAATCGGTTTGAATTGATTCCAAGGGAATATTGTAGAATAGATATCAGTATTGGGTTCTAAAATGCCCCTTAAAAATAATTCAACGCCCATTAAGCCTTCAAAAGGCTCTACTATGAATCATGAAGATGAAGAAGTGCAACATGACATATCAAAATTACACGAGGAAGTGAACCAAATTTTGTTCTCACAAAGAGCAACAAAAAATTAAATGGAAGTTTTGTAGAAAGGCATGGAAGCTAAGATGGATGGTTTGAAGAAAGACATGGAATGTCTGAAGAATGGAATGGAAGCTAAGATGGATGGCATGGAAGATAGCATGGAAGCTAAGATCGATGAAAAAGTGGAAAATATGAAGAAGGATCTAAAAGCAGACATGGCAAGATTGAAAAATTTGATACGAGAAATGTGTTAGCGTGAATTCTAATTGCAAGCATACGAAAAAATCTCACTTTAGCTGTGCATAAAAAACAACCCTAACATCAAAGATGGATATCAATTTCCTTATATCTACAGCTAGTAACCAAGATAAATGCTATAGAAATCCAGATCTATGCAGTTAAAGATATTAAATAGCAAAGAAAAGTAAGAATTTCTCCATGCATCCAATGAACAAGACAAGAATATTTTTAAAGAATTTTTGTATTATGACACCTAGGAAGGGAACATAGAAAGATTTTACCATTCCCCCTCAATGGGATGGGTTCTTGTATGGCCTCAGCACTTCATATCTAAGATCCCTCTCTCTTGATGGTGTAGAAAACCCAAACAAAAATGGAACTCAAGGGGAGTTCACAAGCAAAAAAGTAAAAAAATATGACAATGATGGAGGATCAAAGTCAGACCAAAAGTATAGATCTAGAGTGATCTTTAGGCAACAAAAGGTAGTGAAAGAATGGAAAAATCCTTCTATTTATAACAAAATATTTAGTTAGTCTAGATATTGGTGCATAATTAAAAATATTATTAACCAAATCTAGATCCAACTTTTATGGAACATTTTATTATTTTTGTTGGAGGGAAAAGGAATTTGAATTTGGCCAAATCCCTTTATTTGTAAATAATAAATAAATGAATGATTTATTTATTATTTTAAGGATGTGGTTGAGTAATAATTAAATAAATAGAGATTTATTCAATTATTTATAAATGATTTAGTCAAATTTAACAATGAATATTATTTAAATACTGTTTTAAATAATTATTCCTAGAAAATAATAAGATAAATAATGATTTATCTAATTAATTTTCTTGTTTTGGGTTAAATATGACCAGGAATATTAATTAAACTGTTGTTTAACTAATTATCCCTTGAAGAAAATCAAACAAATAAGGATTTATTCAATTATTCCTCATGGGGTTTCAATTTTAGACCATAAACAACTTAATAAAATATGGATTACTAAGTTATTTTTCATAGTGAAAGAAATTGTACTAGGGTAAAATTGGTCTTACATGGTGTACTTTGGTCCATCTAATAGTAATAGGTTAGATGACCAAAAAATGGTGTAAAAAATTGCCCCCTAGCGTGCAAGCATTAGGAGCTAATCATATGACCGAAGTACGTTGTAAGAACTCAATCACTAGACACCGAAGGGGGAGTCAGAGAGAGAGAGAAATATAAGGTAGAATAAAGCGTGAGAGGACAAGACCCTGAGGAGGCGAGACTTATAGGTGCAACAAGTCTCTTTTATGAGTGAGTACCTGTTCTACATGAGGCGGGGGAGGCATACCTATGCCCGCCGAGATAACAAAGTACAAAGAATAATGCATCCAGTAAACAAATGACTGAACCATATAGTACATGCTGGCATAAACATGGGCCAGATAAAAACATGATAATGGATCCCACATACATACTGTGTTTGGGAAAACAACTAGGACTTATACAATAATATTTGAGTACATGAGATATAAGTACAACCAAAGAGGCCATGTAAAATAGGAAAGGGCTGAAAATATGAATGATACATGAAAATTAAAGAGGTGTTACAAGCAACTGAGGCCGGAACCATCAAATCTATGGAGCTGCATCCAAGTCTGTAGTAGAGAAGTCATCCGAGTATGTGGGGGTCTACCTGAAGGGTCACCCCCTCATAAGGTCTAAAACATATCACACACACTTGGGAATCACCAGTACAATCTGTTCTATCACTGAACCATCGAGTATACGGATATAGATCATGCCATAAGGAGCTAGAAGTAGGAAAAAATCAATTCAAAGGGCAATAAAGAGTCCCTTTGCTTGATCTGAGGCACCGAACAAAAGTGGAAGCTGGAACCAAGGTACACCACCCTCTAGACCTATCTTCTAGAATGAATAAGCTGATGTCGACAGAAGGAGGTCCACCACAGGTGAGGAAATAAGGGATTCTCAACTAAGGCATGAGGGATAATAGTAGAGCGACTGATAGACTAACACCAGGGATGATGGTGGAAAGGGGGGTACTGAGTAGTGGGCTGATGACTTCCCTTGTTAGAGCATAAAGGGCATGGATGACCTGACAGCTACTGACTCGACACTGGAGGGGTTAGGGTACATGACTGAAGGCCAAAATTTGCGACACGAGAGAGAAACAAAGCAATGAAGGATGGAGGAATATAGTGGGATATAAATAAATGCAGGATAGACTCCATGGATGCGATGATGACTCAACTCGGATGCTCTAAACAAGGGCGACTCGATGATGCTCCCACACAGAATAGGCCCGATGGGGACCATAAAAAAATGAGTACAAGATGGTTACTCATGAAGAAAATCAACATGAGCATGGACAAATATGAAGGAAAATGGTGGCCCAAGTACAAGTGTTGCAAGTGAAGAAATTCTATTTTTAGGAGAGGTGAAGTGACCCTTGGAAAAAATGTGTCTAGGTGAAGTATAAAATCACAAAAAACTGAAGGATACCCATTTGAGAGCTCGGTGAGAGATTTATAATGGTGCTGAAAGTTTGTCAAACCAAGCTACGATTTTGTCGCAATTGGCGAAAGAAGAATCTGGGGTTTATCTTTTAATAAGGCATTTTCCCTCCAATTTGATTCATTTGCAAGTGTAGCTGTGGTGAATGTAGGGAGGTGAAAAGTCCCTAAATCTTGCGGCAATCGTAGCGGATAAACTGTCCGTTGGAATCGAGATCTGTCAGTTGTAGGTAAGAGGCCTAACCATACTCGTTAAATTAGGGGGATCAAAATTTCAGTTTAGGCACCCATAGCTCGTGAACAAGCCAGGTCACACTTTTTGGGGTATGTTCTATGACCTAGGTAGCAGGTACTGGGAAGAAAATTGCGACCTATCCCACGAAATGACCTGAAAAGTACGAACTATCAAAGAAAGGAGTTTCAGTGCTCGTTTTGACTGAGAGCTGGGATTTTTATGGTGGAGGGGCATAAGTGCCCCGAAGCATGTTATTTTCATGCCAAATGTATTTAGAAAAGGGGAATCTAAACACATTTTTATGAAGTGGTTTGCCATTTGTTTATGTAATGGTTATCTTCGATGGGAAGAATGGATAGATGCAGTTAGAGAAAGGGAATGGAGTATTACCAATATCTTTTGGTAATGCATATATGAAGAAAATGGACTATATTTATGGGTTTGCATACATGGTGTCACGATCCCAAAGAGTAGATTTGGAGATAATGAACTGGTGCTCACCTTGAAAACGCACAAGTTGGTCAACAACAATGTCTAGGGGACTAGGTTGTTGATGTAAGAGGAAGGAATGATGAGGGGGATCATCCCTAGAGTGATCTGAAGTGATATGGGACCCTAGATATTCTTCTAAATGGGGAATAATAATGGTACTAGAGTCGACCTGACTAGATGCTATAGGAAAGTTGTGGATAATTTCTTCTCCTAGCCTCTCAAATATGGGTGCTCCCTTACCCAAACATTAGGTGTCAATGTAATGGCCACAAGGTGTATGTGGTTCGAATGCATGAGTTCGATGTAAGGGGGGATAGATAAAGTTAGGGGTGGTGATTTCTTCCATAATGTCATCATCATAATAGAAGATGGGGTGACTGGTGGAAGAAAAACCACCTGACGTGACGAAGCTACCTGAATCATCATCATGAGAAGAAAGGTTCACATGCGCATCGTCACGGAGGGTGACTGAAGCACAAGTAGATGAACGATACACTGATGTTGAGCCCAAGGTGATCGTTGAAGGGAGGTTAGGCAAAATAGAAGGGGAAGTCCCAAGGGGGTCTTCCACCGTGGATCTCATAGATGATGACAGGTAGGGGACAGTGGTCGAAGACTCTGTCATCTCGACATCATGAGGGTGAATGTCAATGGGAGTGGATGTGTCCTCTGGTTCTACTGAAGCAAAATGCGCAAATAAGGGAGCAGTGGACTCATTGTGCTTGGCCTCTAATTGGCAAACCACTTCCAAAGAGGAGCGGCACTCTTCGAGGCGAGGACAGAGGGAAGTATAGTGGCCATGGAAATCACACAAAGAACAGGGGTGGTTTGTGCACAAAATATTGAGTTTCTTGGTTTAATTAGGTAAAGTAACATGGACTTCTTGGATATCAGATTCAGGAAATGCTTCATTGACCATGGGCTTGAGACGAGGCAATTCAAGACAATAATGGGTGGCATGACTGACAACATCAGACAAAGCACATGGAGGTGTATGCTTTGGAGGCTTAGGAGGAGAAAGTGTTGTTTTGGAAGCCTTGTCCTTAGGTTCCTTTTTGCAGGCTTTTCCCCCCTCAACAAAGGCTTTCACAATAGGAGTAAGTTCCTATTGAGGTGGCTGAGGCACAGAAGCAAAGGGAGGGGTAATGGAGACTGGTTGGATCGGGGTCAAATAAATATAAGATTTTCACTGACCAGGCAGGATAGTGGTTGGGGGATCACTGTACCAGACTGGGATCCCTAGGGTCATGTCAGGAAGAGATAAGGTAGCCATGACAGGTATCGAAAATACTCGAGGAGGGGGAGTGAGAAATGATATCTGACCGGAGGGGTACTGGCCAGGTGGGACAACTCCTACGTGGTTAAGGCTAGGAGGGACCGTTCTAGAATGGTTGATAGCATCAAAGACACTAGAAGCAGATGAGGGGCCTTCAAGAGGGGATCGAGGAGGCTGAGTCAAGGTGTTAGGAGCAGGTTGCGAGGGGCGGGGCTGCTGACTAGTCAAAGCAGGCCGTTTGAGGGAAGACTGAGACAACTAAATCATGCAAACATTCGACGAGCTAGGGGTCAGAGATAAGAGGAGAGGGACCATGGAAAGAACCAAGAAAAGAGGAATATTTATAGACTCCGGATGAGACACTGATCGAAGGTTTGATTATTTATTTATTGGCCACTGAAGAGATGATGGAATCAGGGGAGGTCTGAGACTTCGGTTCGTAATATGTCAACTGGTCGATGGTGACAATATTTCCATTGTGGGGAAAGCACATCTTACAATGAAATTCAGATGGGACAGTAGAAATTGCATAAGAGTAGCTACGACCCAATAGAATGTTATAGTCTAAGGGGGCATCAATGACTTTGACGTCAACACAAACAATCTTGCCTGCAAGAGTAATAAGACAATTGCGGAACATGCCAAGGGGCTGGGAATAGTGGCCATCCCACGCTCGGAGGGTGATATTGGAAGGGGATAACTCAGGAGATCAAATTTTCTTCCAAACCGAAGTGAACATCACACAGGTGGATTCACCCTCGTCAATGATACAACAGGAGATGTTGGCATTCCAATTATCTGAAGGATCCACAATGCCCTTGGAAGTTATTAGAGATTTTCATTGTGAAGGGCATGACTGGAGGACTTCCAACGTTGACATGGAAGCAGGGAATTGCGCCAAGTCATCTACTATACTATATGACTGGGAAGCTTTACCAAGAGTAGTGTTTCAGCGTAATGGTCCCTTGGGGATCTTGGTATGGACCTCTACCTTAGGCTGAGGGATCTGTAAAGGACCATTAGGTGTCGAAAGAGGCTTTGTGGGACCTAAATATGGGGGCTCGGTGGCAGACATAGCGGGGGGCTTGTTATACTGTCGGGATCGAGTCTGAAGGTTGAGGTTAGCAATATTGGGTTGATCAAAGTTCATCATGAGGATCTGGTAATCAGAGGTACTATATGGAGGAGGTTGAGTCATCATCTGACCTTCAGGGGGTTGGGTAGCCACGAATCCTTGTTGGGGGGTGTTATCACTTGGATTGAACCTCAGGCTGAAAGAAGGCAATTCTGAGGTAAGCACAAACCATGCTTATCCAAGTAGCTAGCCCTACTAGGAAAGGAGAGGGCTCTCTCCGTAAGGATCACAGCCAAGATGGCTGGATAATGAAGATATTAAGCTAGGTATAGTAGCTCATGGTTTTGATTTTGATTGTATAGGGTTGTGCTGGATCAGAAGGAGTCAAACAGTCAGGGCAAGGAAATTAGGTCAAAATTTGCAGGGTGTTCTATGGGGCAAGGTAGGTACAGTGGTTTAGCACTTTTAGGATTTCGATGGTGGGATGATCAAGATAGGTGAGGAGCTAGAAAGAGCATGGTGAAATCATGGTTTATTTCTAAACTAAAGAAATTACAAACTGTGAATATTTACCCAAAATAGAGCATAGAAATTATGGATTCTGTTTATCAAACTTGAAAACATTCACTCAATAGATATGAAATGATGGATGAAATAAACAAAACATTCTAACAACTAAGCACAAAAGGATAAACTGGAACTAAACACCATACCACATGGATCCCATAAAAATAGCTGCAAATTTGATTAATATTCCTGCTCAGAACTAATAGAAAATGTGTTTCTTCCAAATTCCAAGCATCCAATTGATTCCATCCATTACTAATGAGAAATAAAAAGAAGATATAGACCTCAAAAAAACTCATCCTAGCCTCAGGGGGTTGAATCCATGAGATAAGGGAGGTTTACATGAAAAGCTAAACTGCAAGCTAGAGTATAGGATGAGGAAAGTGACTCATTCCTATCTCTAAGAACTGATTCATTTGACCTCAACTGATGACTTACCTAATGTATCTACCCTAGATAAAAGTAAAAACATGAATTTTACATTCATCTTGACCATTTACATTAGTAATTTTTCATTTTCCCAAAACATGAATTTTACATTCATCTTGACCATTTACATTAGTAATTTTTCATTTTCCCAAGGTGAAAAGTTATACTGGAGAAAAATTGCTGAAGACTGTGAAAATTGGAAATTTCCTGGCAAACGCGCAACGTCCAAGCAGGAAAAATAACCTATTTTGCAAGTTGGTTTTGAGTGCCTTCCTGGTGTCCAAATAATCTCCATGATAGCTCGTTGGAAATCTATCTGAGTCTAATTTTGGATATATATTAATTTTTCAAAAAAATTTTTATTTTCCATGTCAAAAATCCAATCTCCCAGGACTGGTGAAAGCACAACGACTAGGTCAAAAAGGAGGCAGAAACATCATTTTTAGGTGGTTTTTTGCATGTTTGAGGGACCAGTTCTCCTCAAAATATTCTGAAACGTGCTAGGGTTGATGTCCCCATAATTTTAAACCCGTTGGTGTTGGTAGTTTGGAATTTTTAGGCCCCCAAAAAAGTGCAACGTCCAGGTCGCTGCGCCTTTAACAAAATTTCTGAGTTGAGAATTATCAAAAATTGTAGAAATTAATATGAGTGCAAAAATGTGCCAAAATTGTGAGAGTACTTTCTCATTGAGTGATCGAGGCATGGAGTGACACCTCAGCAATTATATCCAACCTTCTCTTTCTTCTTTTGCTTAGTCAAAGTTTGAACTTTTGCATAGGCTCGTTTGAGCTTTGCCCTGGAAATTTTGTTCCTCATGGCATAATGCTTTGCCATTTTCCTCTGAATGTCATTGTCCTTTTGAGATTTTGCCAAGAGATACTGCAAGTGTTGGTTGACCCTCTCAAGCCATACTTCTTTGTGCTTTGATGCATCTCACTTCATCAATAGTGTGTTTGGTGTCAAACCCTAGGGAGATGATGGAATGGAAGGTGAGTGTATGAAGTGAGGGTTGTTGGGATGAAATTGGAGGAGTTTGGGAATAGGGATTTTTAATACGAGGGAGGTGATAGGGGTAATTATTATGAGGGGTTTTAGGATAGGGGATTTAATTGTAGGTAGGGTTTAGGGAGCCTAGGTAAATGAAAACCTAGGACTTAGGGTTTCGAAAGATATGATAGTTTAGGGAAAGGGGATATTAGTGTAGGGATTTGAGAAAGTGTTGTGTGATATTAGGAAAGGTATATGAAGGCTAAGGGATTGAGATCAAAATTTAATTAGGTTCTAATGAAAACTAGGGTTTTGAAATAGAAGGAGACACCAAATTCCCTTAGGGAAACGTCACACATCAAAATGACATTTGATAAAATGTAGTGAATCAAATTTGTTACTTACTGGATTGTTGGAGGCTTGAAGAGTTGTTGTTGAAGGTTTGGAAGTGAATTTTTGATATTTTAAGGTCTAGCAGAGAATTTTTGAAGCAACTAGGCAAATGCGCAGCGTCCACTGCAAATGCGTAGCGACCCCTCTCAAGCGCGCAACGTCCCTGCAACACTGTTTTTCAGACCACATTTGGAGGCCTTACGATGTCCAAATTGGGCCTAGGATAGCTCGTTGGAAATATTATCATGTATAATTTCCCAATATTCCTTTTTAATTCTGATTGGAGTTGATTTTCCTTGTCAAAATGTTATTTTCCCAAGACTGGTCAAAAAGTGTTGAATGAAGGTGCAGAAATGGAGGGTGATGTTGCAGGAAACTTTTGGAGGCCTTCCTCAACTCCAAATTGAGCTAATGATAGCTAATTGGAGATATATATTTGTCTAGTTATCATTTGAATCATCAAGAAAGTCATTTTGACACTCTAGCTATAAGAAAACCTGATTTTCCCAAGGTTACTCTAGAAGTGCAGCAACTCTCCTGTGGCACATGTGTTTGTGACATTTATCAAATACAATGAAACCTGTGTAAAAATTGAAGGAGGTGTTCCTTCCTAGGCATATTATGGACAAAAGCCTCTCTCACTTTTGTAAAATTCATCTTTTTTTGGTCGGAAACACAGTTTGAAGAAAAAATGACCCTATGAGTGGCAAATGAATTGACTCTTGGAATGACTTCTCAAAAAATGATGGAGACATGATGTTTATGAGATGAAATGACCTCATACTTACTGATATGACCTACCTTATGCCTCCTCTGCTCATATATCTTTGATTCCATAACAAACCCTAGCTCAGTGGGAAATTAGGGTTTGGTGCTTATGAACAATGATGACTTGGGCACCCTTGGGAAAAATGGCTAAGAAATTAAGCGAGTTAAATGAAAATGACGGAGATGAGGTGAAATTAGAGTAAAATAAGGCGATATGGGTGGGATGCAAATATCAGTGCTAACATCGGCTCTAGTTGGGGAAGATAGCTCCGAAGGAGGTGTCTAGAACCACAGATCTCTAAATTTGTAGATCAGTGCCTTATCCATTGGGCATGGAGTCCAATCTGTAAAATGAAACTAAAATTGAAGCTGAAAACATACTGAAAACTTCAATCCACACTAACAAATCATCAAAGCCTTAGGGCCTTCACCTCGGGCTTCAAACCTTGATGAATTCTGTCAACACTTGCTGAAAACAAAATAAAATTGAATTGAAATGACACCAACCTACTCTATTATCATGTACATGTTAGTCATAAATATTTTTCACCTGTTGATGATGACTAGTTTCTTAAGCTAATTTTTCTAGAAGTTGATCTCCAAACTATCAAATCTGTCATCTAGAAAACACCCCAAAACAATTTTTGTCCTCCTACCCCTTTCGGTCAGCCTATGATGAGAAAAAACCCAGTTGTCAAGACCTATCTAGTTTTAGTCAAATAATCCTGTCCATAGTTTCTATAGCTGAAAGTTATCTGCTGTCATTTACCCTTATTCCCCAAGCCATTCATTATCCAACTGTTGACAAAATGTCTGAAACCCTGTCTCTGGTCATCTGTCATTTGAATATCTAATCATACCCAAGGAAACACTCAAAATATGTCAATATCACCCCTAAGTTAGATAGTGGTGCTTTAGGGAATCCTTTCCTTGGAAAAAACATCCTAAGCCAAAACCCTCTGTTTAGTACCAGCCAGCCCTGAATTAGCACCTAATATGCAAAAAAAATTCTTCATCCATCCATAGGTCGCGCCACTAAGAGGTCATTCTTTCTCAGTCCAGAAGAAGTTCAACAAAGATCCAAAACAAAAGAAGATAAGTATGTTCACTGTCTAAAAGGACATGCTTAGGTCAGGAAAAATCTCCATAAGACACCAAGGAAGCTCTTCAGAGTTCAAAGTCATATGTTTGTTACATCTTTGCAGGGGTGTGATTGCAACAAAAATCAATGTGTAAAAGAGCAAAAGAACAAGGTCAAAAGGGTCCTTCAAGATGAGTTAGTTTGCCATCAGTAAAACAGATGAAATACAGTAAGTGAAGGGCTACTAAGGGGTGTAGTCTGAAAGCCAAAGTTGCCTAAAAAATAGAGAGTAGCCTCCAAGTCATATAAAGGAAAAAAGCTGATGTTATGCTACTCAACAATGTTCCAGCATCTCCTCCAAAAAGCAATTTCAACATGCCTCTGCAAACAAATTCAATGGAGATGGTTGAGAGCACAGTGAGCACCTCCTCCAGAAAAAAAGCAGATGGTTAGAAGCACAGTGTAACCTCCTTCATTAAAAGTAGATGGTTAAAGGCACAGTGAGAACCTCCTTCATTTAAAAAGCAGAGGGTTAAGTTGTCAAAATGATTTCAGAAATTGTGAGTCACCTCCTTCCAAGAGATGGGCAAAAGATGCATCAGTAGTGTTTTCAAATGATGTGTGAGCAATTTTCTTATCAAAAATAGAAGGGTGAAAATCAGTGGTGTGTAAATAAGAGTTCATAAGTCAAAAACTTGTTTCACATCAAACAAAAGGATGGCATTTTTATGTTAAGAAGTCTCTGTTTCCTCTGTTTATAAAGGCCTCCTTCAAACTGTAATAAGGGTGAAACTTGGGCTAAAGACAACCTCATCAAAGTGGTAAGAGATCACCACTCCAACTATTTGCACCATGATATAGCTCATCCAAAAGTTTTCAAAATGTGTGAAGCCATGTTTTACTTATAGTCAAAGAAGACCTACATCGGAAGACAAGGAAAAAGGCCTCACATAAATCTGAAAGGCCATTTGTAGGGGCTGCAACAGTGGTCTTATAATGATTTTTCTATTTTTTACTATTCTAATAAAACACAACTTCTATAGCCTTTTTATACCAATCAAATTGCTACAGTCACCTCTTTGCAAACTAACCCAAAAAACATCACGGTGTTAAAAGGCCTCCTCCACAAATGAGCAGAGGGCCCACCATTGTTTGAAAATATTCAAAGGGACAAGTGAAGAAGGCGGCCTCCACAAGGATATTATGGAAAAAGCACAGTTTACAAAGGGAAAAAAGGTTTTCAAATTTTAAAAGGAGGAAAAGGCCTTTAAAAATACCCTCATCAAAGTTTAAAACTTGAAGACAAACATTCATTAGCCTCCTCACCAAAGAAAGAAGCATTGTTCGGGCGTTTTTGAAGGTTTTTAGCTCAAAAGCTCTGCGCGGCGTGCCTGTACACATGCGCGGCACACATGTGAGTGCCTGACTGAAGAAATTACATTGAGGCGTAGCGTGCCTGTAGCCTTGCGTGACACGCTTGTGCTGGCGGTCACTAGGCACCCGAGGCCGACCCGACACCTTTCTGCGCAGCGCGTTCTCCTCTAAACGCCCTCTCGTTCACCTGTCTTCAACATGTTTCCTTGCACGCTGCACCAACGATCAAAGAGATCCAAAAACTCATGTTTAAAGGTATTCCTCACCTCTTTGCTAAAGTTTGAGTTCGAGGAGGGTTTTAAGTCATAAATTATCAAAGAAAAGGAATTTTTCTCATGCTGTGAAATAATGAAGCTTTTATGGCAGTTTAGAGAAGTTTTCTCGCTGTAATTTCAGAGATGAACAATGGTTGGGGGATAGGGTTTCTGTCAAGTTTAAAGGAGTTTTTCTTGCTGTATATTGCGAAGGATAAAAGACACAGATTGAAAGTGAATATGTTGTGTGTCAAAATCAAAGGACAACTGTCTCCAAAATCCACAAACATTCCTTATAAAAAACCCTCATTCCTCAAACACAAATGCTGAAGGGGTGAAATGGTTTTCATTCAACTCATACCTATTTGATAAACTACAGAAGACAATGATCATTTAAGGGGAGACAAATTTTGCTAGGAGGCTTATTTTTCAGTAACAGAAGGGTTGTCTTTTGTTTTGGAGAAACAATAACCATCACAGAAGGGCAGTTTTATTCAAAATCAGAACACAATGTTTTCTGAGGGGTATAACCTTTGTTTTAAATCAATCCCTTAAAAACAGTGAAAACTACAGGAGACAGTGAATTAAGAAGGAAAGGAGTTCATATTGTCAATGTCAAAGAGAGTTGATTCTCTGTAAACAAATTTGTTGGCTAACTAAGGACAAACTTAGTTTTTCTCAAAGAGTAAAGGGTGTGTTGATTAAAAAATTAGTTCAGTGATCACTTAATTTTTTTTTCCTTGGTGAGTCTGCAAAGGATCTTAGAAGCAAAATGCCTCCTAAGCAAGATAACAAGAGTGGTCCTCACAAAAGGTATGAACCTTTTTCAACTCAAGAAGTGAATGCATCTCCTTCAATGCTCTTTAACTTTCATGAAGTAGGATGTTTGGAATTTTTCCAAAGAGTTCAAGAAGTGAAAAGTTATCTTCCCTTGACACATTTGTTTGCTTTAAGGCTGCAAGGGAAGCATGTTCATCTAGCAGGTTTAGACTTAAAGCTCTCTCCTAGAACTATCTCCAAAGCTACCAAAATTTCATATATCGAAGAAAAATGGTTTAAGAAAACCTACCTAGATTCAGATCAATGCAAACCCTTCTTGAAACCAGAACATCAGGATGCATGCCCATCTATTTTTCCTTTTTCCTATTTGTTGACCAGCTATGCTCCTCTCATGAAAATCATCATGAAGTATTTCACATGCGAAAGAAGGTTTTCCTGGGTTTATGCTTATCATATCAGGGCTCGAAATTTTTTCCTCCGCTTCTCATCATGCTTCTAAAAACCCATAAGGTTTATGCTCACCAAAATTGGGCATAATTCGACAAGTTTTTGTTTTTTGACGTTTTTGGGCTTTTTGCAGAAAATCATGGGCATATCCATTTTAGTTTGAAGCATCCTCAAAGGTTGAAAGTGGTATCATTGGATGCATTAAATTCAAGGGCATCTACTCAGAAAATTTTAGATCAATTGAAGATGTTTTGGTCCCCCAAAGTGGCGAAAAACAGTCACTTTTTCATCACTCTGCATCGCATATCAGCAAAGGCTAATTTCTGGGTTTTTCCACACAGGTCAGTTTTTCATAGGCTTCCAGTGATCATTTTGGGGAAAAAAAATTATTTTCAGAAACTAGACATCCAGGGATTTCGAACGAGCCATCACAGGCCTCGTTTTGACGTCGGGAGGTCTTCCAAAAGTTGCCCACAAGACGGGATTTTCTGCTGCTATATTTCTGAAGCAATTTTGTGAAAAATGCAGTTTTCTGTAGTGGCTTTTCCAAATGTGCGTTTAGCCTTTTTTGGCCATTGTCAGTTGGGAAAAGTCAATTTAATTTCCTTTTTTAGAATTTTTTGGATTTTTTATAGATATTTTGTGCCTTGGGCTTTCCAAAGCCTCAAGGAGAAAATCAGATATTTTTGATGGGCCAATGAGCTTGCTAGTTGCACTAGGAGGTTCTCCTTCACTTTGGCCTATATATTCCAAGAGATTTAATTGTAAACAAGGCTAAACTTGATGATATAGAGCAATATATGGTTATACAAGCTTGGAAGAAATACTTTGTCTCATGCATTGGATAGTTTCTTGAATGTTTTGGATGATGAAAGAGGACTGTTGTTGGATTCCTTGACTTGGTAAAATGGTATAGTGTTCCTCTCTATTATGTTTCCTTAGTTTTCATACATGTTTCCATGTTTCTTGCTTGCTGTAGGTTAGTAAAGAATAGATTTGAGACATGCCCATGGAGGCACCTCAAGTTTCCTGATTTTATTACAGCTTCTATGTTTTTCTTCCTTCTTAGTCATATCAAATAATTCTTAACTGCTCTTTGATCACTGAAGAACTTGTTGCTTGTTTCATTTATGGTTGTTATGCATGCTAAGTATGATTCAAGGTATGCCCTGCTTACTCATGGCTAGTCAAAGCTCCATCTCTGAAACCTTTCTTTGAATGTTTGATTGTCCTAGTTGAACCAAAGAGGTCTTGTATTGATCTTTCCCTTTTCCTAAAACTCTGCAATCTTAGTTCAAAGTGCCCGATAACTCAAAATACTATGTCTAGGAGTTCCCTCTTAGTAGCTTGAGTCATTTGTTTATCCTAATTTTTTTTCCCCAAAGTCTGATAGCGATTTTCCTAAAGTTAGAGAGTCATATATCTATATGTATCGCTTGAATGTTTATTTTATGAATTTATCAGTTTGAAGTTACATTTATCATGATTAATGGTTAGCCCTACCATATAAATGTCTGTTGTTGAACTATTTATGTTTAAAAGTCTTTGTCCTTCACAAAACCTAGTTTCCATCCCATTTCATTCCACCTAAAGATCCATTTTACCTTGATAAAATCGGCCCTTCAATATACCTTGTCCGTCATCTGAGGCTTTCTTGACCTTTTTGACCCCATAGCTCAGTTAATCTGGAAATATTTTTATCTATTTAAAACTTTGATCATTTCCTCCCTCAAAAACCTAAAAACAAAACTAAAAACCTACTTCACAACTAGCCTAAAATCAAAAACAAAAGAAGCAAACAAATATACATCCCTTGCACAAATAGAGAGAGCCCTCTCTGAGTCCAGGAAGGCTAGGTCCTTGGGCTCCAAAGTTGGTTTGATGTTACCTTGTCACTTGGCTTGCCAATCATCCAAATCATGGGACCCTAACAGTACAATTGCTGATTAGGTGAAATGATCCTTCCAATGTAACCAATCCAGGAGATGGCTACTTACTGAATTTCTTCTCTCACTTTCCTTGAGCAGGCATGATGATGTACATGTAGGAAAATCACAATAAAAATTGAAACCAAGACTTATGCTGACAAACAAGACAACATTCATCTTCTCTAATGATTGTAAAAAGCTATCGAAGGGATCTTGAAAATCCTAAAGCATTACCTTGCCTTGAGATCTAGTAGCAAAAATACCAGTACTCCCTTCATTTTGATCTAAAAGAACACTTGGTTGTTGATCCATAGGAGAGAATAGGGAAGTATGACTTTCTGCTATCTGAGTGCTGGCTACAAATTCCTTAAGCATGAGAAATTCTGACTCAATCTTTGGCATTTTGTCTCTCTCTAATTCATACTCCTCAAATTCATATTCTATGTCATCCTTAAACAAGAAACATTATTCAAAATTATCAAACATGACAGCCCTATCATCTTCATGAAATATAACAATATCTAGTAGTTGATCTCCTTGTAGGGAATCATCATCATAAATTGGTTTACTCACAACAATATCCTGTATAATTTCATCAAAATCCTCATCGAAATTATCTTCATTTTTATCATACTTAGGAAAATCAGGTTCAGGAGAAACTTCATCAAATATGAACATTGAAAAAGGAGTTTGTATTTCTTCATGATGATCTATAAATCTATTTTCAGGATTGTCCTGATTTAAAGTTAGATTTTCATTTTAAAAAATGGAAGAAGTTTTACCAACACTTTCTTGACTATGTGAACACTGCAAACCTGCTTTAGCTTGGGCTGTAATATGACTGTTCAGGAGCTGATCTATCTCATCTTCAAACAGAGGAGAAAGTACTCTTTGTTTTCTTTTGATAACACAATAATTGTCTTCTTTCTCTCCTAAAGATTCACAAGGATGTTGAATATCTTCTTTAACCTTTGGCTGATCAGCTTGTTGTACTACTGCAATAATTGTCTCCTATGGGAAGTCTTTATGTACATCAAGACAATATACATCATCATTTTCCTCCATGAGAGAAAACACTTGCTCTTTTTGGTGCTGAAAAGGATTTTCATGAAAAGCCTCCAAGATCTCTTCATCCATGAACTCATTATCATCATAATAATCCTCTAGGTTTTGAATGAAAACCTAAAATTGATCACAAAAATTATTAACCAAAGACAAAGAAGGGTAGGACTCCTTGTATTGTTCATAAAATATTGAATGGAAAACTATAAGATAACAAATACTGGCAGGTGGAAAACCTTCATACCAAGATCGTGCTTTTCCTTCAAGAGAAGCCATGAACATCTTTAAAATACAATCCTCAGGAAATTCAACCTTGAACTTACGTGTATGTATGTGAAATTTAACTAGATGTAAAGCAACAACATTCCTATCATCATCTTTAAAAATAGGAAAATTCCTTTGCCAATCTACCTTAGGCATTTTATTTGGGAAACCTGGAAAGTGATCTCGGCTCATGGGAGCATACCTTCTTGCAACAATTTCCATCTTGAAAATGCTTGAAGCTACTGATATTTATGCAGTGGAGTCGCCATGAAGTGTTGGTTTTCTAGATCTTGCAGTGAATGGAGTCGCCAAGTGAATGGTTTAGCCTTCATATGTGTCCAACTGTTGTTCACCATCAACAATTAGATCTAAAATTTGTCATTCTTTCCCAGGGAAGATCTAATCTGTCGCTTCCCCAGTATGGTTCCCAAAATGTTATCACTCGGATTGAACCTCAGGCTGAAAGAAGGCAATTATGAGGTAACCACAAACCACGCTTAGCCAAGTATCTAGCCCTACTAGGCAAGGAGAGGGCTCTCTCTGTAAGGATCACAACCAATATGGCTAGATAATGAAGATATTAGGCTAGATATAGTAGCTCAGGGTTTTGATTTTGATTGTATAGGGTTGTGCTGGATCAGAAGAAGTCAAACGGTCAGGGCAAGGAAATTAGGTCAAAATTTGCAGGGTGTTCTATGGGGCAAGGTAGGTACAGTGGTTTAGCAATTTTAGGATTTCGATGGTGGGATGATCAAGACAGGTGAGAAGCTAGAAAGAGCATGGTGAAATCATGGTTTCTTTCTAAATTGAAGAAATTATAGATTGTGAATATTTACCCAAAACAAAGCATAGAAATTATGGATTTTGTTTATCAAACTTGAAAAAAGTCAATCAATAGATATGAAATGATGGATGAAATAAACAAAAAATTCTAACAACTGAGAAAAAAAGGAGAAAATGGAACTAAACACCATACCACATGGATCCTATAAAAATAGCTGCAAATTTGATTAATATTCCTGCTCAGAACTAATACAAAGTGTGTTTCTTCCAAAAGCCAAGCATCCAACTGAGTCCAACCATTACAAATGAGAAATAAAAAGAATATATAGACCTAAAAACAACTCATCCTAGCCTCAGGGGGTCGAATCCATGAGACGAGGGAGGTTTACATGAAAATTTGAACTGCAAGCTAGAGTATAGGATGAGGAAAGTGACTCATTCCTATTTCTAAGAACTGATTCATTTGACCTCAACTGATTACCTACCTAATGTATCTACCCTAGATAAAAGTAAAAAAATGAATTTTACATTCATATTGACCATTTACATTAGTCATTTTTCATTTTCCCAAGGTGAAAATTCAATCTGGAGAAAAATTGCTGAAGGCTGTGAAAATTGGAAATTTCCTGGCAAACGCGCAGTGTCCAAGCAAGAAAAACAACTTGTTATGTAGGTTGGTTTTGAGTGCCTTCCCGGTGTCCAAATCAGCTCCAAGATAGCTCATTGGAAAAAAATCTGAGTCTAATTTCTATATCTATCTACATTTTTCAAAATGGTTTTGATTTTCCTTGTCAAAACGCCAATCTCTCAGGACTGGTAAATGCGCAATGACCAGGTCACAAAGGAGGCAGAAACATGATTTTTAGGTGGTTTTTTGCATGTTTGAGGGACCAATTCTCCTCAAAATATTATGAAACTTGATAGGGTTGATTTAGCCATAATTATAAACCCGCTGGTGGTGTCCATTTTGAATTTGAAGGCCCCAAAAAAGAGCACAGTGTCTAGGTCGTTGTGCCTTTAGCAAAATTTTTGAGTTGAGAATGATAAAAAATTGCAGAAATTAACATGAGTGAAAAAATGTGCCAAAATTATGAAGGTACTTGCTCATTGAGTTCTTGAGGCATGGATCGATGCCTCAGCAAGTATATCCAACCTTGTCTTTCTTATTTTTCTTAGTCAAAGTTTGAATTTTTGCATAGGCTCGTTTGAGCTTGGCCCTTGCAATTTTGTTCCTCATGGCGTAGTGTTTTTCCATTTTCCTTTGAATTTCATTGTCCTTCTGAGCTTTGGCCAAGAGCTACTCCAAGTGTTGGTTGGCCCTCTCAAGCCATAATTATTTGTGCTTTGATGCATCTCACTTCATCAATATTGTGTTTGGTGTCAAACCCTGGGGAGATGATGGAATGGAAGGTGAGTGTGTGAAGTGAGGTTTGTTGTGATGAAATTGGAGGAGTTTGGGAATAGGGATTTGTAATATGAGGGAGGTGACAGCGGCAGTGATTTTGAGGGGTTTTAGGATATGGAATTTAATTTTAGGTAGGGTGTAGGGAGTCTAGGTAAATGAAAACCTAGGACTTAGGGTTTTGAAGGATATGATAGTTTAGGGAAAGGGGATATCAGCATAGGGATTTGAGAAAGTGTTGTGTGATATTAGGAAAGGTATATGAAGGCTAACGGACTGAGATTAAAGTGTAAATTAGGTTTTAATGAAAACTAGGGTTTTGAAATAGAAGGAGACACCAAATTCCCTTAGGAAAACTTCACACATCAAAATGACATTAGATAAAATGTAGTTAATCAAATTTGTTACTTACTGAATTTCTGAAGGCATGAAGAGTTGTTGTTGAAGGTTTAAAAGTGAATTTGTGAGATTTTAAGGTCTGGCAGAGAATTTTTGAAGCAACTGGGAAAACACGCAGCGTCCACTGCAAACGCGCAACGACCCCTCTCAAACGCGCAGTGTCCTTGCAACATTGTTTTGCAAACCACATTTAGAGGCCTTCCCGGTGTCCAAATTTGGCCCAGGATAGTTTGTTGGAAATAATATCATGTCTAATTTACAAATATACCTTTTTTTTTCTGATTGGAGTTGATTTTCCTTATCAAAATTTTGGTTTCCCAAGACTGGTAAAAAAGTGCTGAATGAAGGTGCAGAAATGTAGAGTGATGTTGTAGGAAACTTTTGGAGGCCTTCATCAACTCCAAATTGTGCTCATGATATCTCATTGGAAGTCTCACTCTGTATAGTTATCATTTGAATCATCAAGAAAGTCAGTTTGACAATCCAACTATGAGAAAACTGGATTTTCCAAGGTTACTCTAGAAGTGTAGCAACTCTCCTATGGCACCTGTGTTTGTGACATTTCTAAAAAACCATGATACATGTGTAAAAAATGAAGGAAAATTTTCTTCCTAGGCCTATTATGGACAAAAACCTCTCGTACATTTGTCAAATTCATCTCTGGTGGGTCAGAAACACATTTTGAAGAAAAATAGACCATATGAGTGGCAAATGACTTGACTCTTGGAATGACTTCTCAAAAAATGATGGAGACATGATGTTTATGAGCTGAAATGACCTCATACTTATTGATATGACCTAAATTATGCCTCCTCTTCTTATATGTATCTGATTCCATAGCAAACCTTAGCTCAGTGGGAAATTAGGGTTTGATGCTTATGAACAATGATGACTTGGGCACCCTTGGGAAAAATGGTTAAGAAATGAAGCGAGTTCAATGAAAATGACAGAGATGAGGTGAAAGTAGAGTAAAATAAGGCAGGATTGGTGGGATGCAAATATCAGTGCTAGCACGGGAAATGATTGGTAAACACAGCCAGCTGAATAGGTGCAACATTGGGAGGAACTGAAGAGGAGGCTTTCTGTCCTCGAGACACTGCTTGAGCTTCCCACATCTGACGCATTTGAGTTAAAAGAGGAAAATCGTATGTATAGTGACCATAGACACCACACAAATAGCAAGGATTATTCATGTGAACATGCCTGTCCTACTTGGGCTGAGTGCCGTGTTGCTGGTTAGAAGTGTTAGGTGCATTCCCTTGGGGATTGTTTCTTAGATTACCCTGGGAAGATTGGTTTTGGTTTCCTTTCCTCTTATTTTTGGAAGGAGGAGGATTAGTCACACCTTGTTGTCCATACATATGACCCTGGGGGGGTGGTGGCTACTATTGTGTGGGTTTAGAAGGCAAGGGAGCCTAAGGTGCTAATGTTAGAGGAGTTGGAGCACCAGGATGCAGATATGGATAATAAATAGGTTGGGAAACATCGAGGTAAAGAGGTTGGGAAAAATGAGGCATGATGTATCCTAGATACATGCTACCGAGATGGGGGAAAGTGGTGGAGGAGCTGGCCCCTCCCCGAGGGAAACCGCAACCCATGGGAGGATGAGTATACGGATGAGAAAGGGCTCCAAAGATACTGTTGGTGACATGATATGCCCTGGTGCGTTGGAACCACTGGGTCTAGGGAGATCAGGAAATATGGTATAAACATAATCAGACTCTGCGTATATTAGGTCATACTTCAATACAAACTGGAGGGCAGCTTCCTCGGTCTAAGGGAAATGAGATGCGACATCTTTGCTGATATTAGGAAAAAGGGATTTGAGAAACCATTCAATGTAGACACGGTCTTCGAAGGTAGGGGCTTGACATAGGCTCTTTATTCTCCGCCATTCTTGTACATGATCAGATAGGTGGGCCACAGATGATTGACAGAAAGAGGTCAAGAGTACGGTTTCAATTTCATAGCGAAGGGGAAGTTGGAAGTAAGACAAAAAAGTCGGGGCAAGAGTCGCAAAAGTAGTATGAGAGGTGGAGGCCTGGTCGACATACCACTTAGAATCTTCTCTAGTAAGCGTATGCTGGAACAACTGAAGACGAATAGAGTCATTGGTGATGGAGTTAGATGAATGCCACATGTGGAAGGAACGAACATGGTTGGTAAGATCCTCTCTGTTATCACTCCAGTAATTCTATAATTGTGAGATTTTTTGTTTTTAGTTGATAAAACTAGAGGTAACGACAGACCAACTTTTAAACTCTAGGATCTAGCCTTCCTAGGGTTCAGAGAGGGCTCTCTCTATAAGATTTAACTTTTTTTTTTTTATAAAATATTAGGCTAGTTATGATTGTGTAATTGGTTTTGGTTTTGATTGGTTTGGTGGGAAAAATCATTGAAAGAGATGGATAGTGGGAAATCTATTTTTCCATTGGGCTAAGGAGTAAAAACTCAAGCATACAGAGCTGTGATCAAGGCCAAAAAGTCAAATGTTTTCAGGGCAAGATAGATAACCCTTGGAGATCTTGGAATGTTTTTTTGTGATATGGTATGATCGGGATAAAGAGCAATGAAGGGTTCTTTGATCTGGAAAATGGAAGTAGTAGGCAGAAGTCAAATGAGGGAGAAATTAAGGGTTACCTACACTGGAAATCAGATGAAAACATAGAAATGACAAATAGTTAAGACAAGGTGCTTCTAACTAATCCTGAAGTAATCCTTCTATTCATTCATTCAAATTTGGAAAACATTATGGATTGCATGTAACAAAGAAATATAACAATGACAAATTTAGAAAATACTTCACTCCAAATAGCTCATCACATGAATAATGAAATATGATGCTAGTTGATCTGATCCAGTCTGCTACTCGAAATTTGAACACAAAAAACCTTCAAGTCCACAAAAATAACTATAGAAATTTTCAGCAATTTATTCCACAAGAATACTTCTAAAGATGAAGTATTTATACATAATTGTTTACAAAATATCCTAGAATGCTTCTAGGAATTATCTAAGGAAAATAAAATATATTTACAACAATAATAGAGACAGCTGCTTAACAAATTAGCAAGTTGTCCTATCTATTCAAAAGAAATAGAAACTGATTTAGGATAAGAAGCAATTGTCTGCCTTGTTGTCTTCCTTGCTGGCTTTATATATTTTGAGTTTTTTGTGGAATCTGATTTGTTTATCTGATACACTTTTACTGATACTCTTTAAAATCTCTAAAATATTTTTACTACTGTAAAAAGCATATTTTGACTGATAAATCAGAAAACTGTTTTCACTGTTACCTCTCTTCCATTTTACTTTTTACGGTAAATCTGTCAATGACTGCCAAACTTCAGCACTTGGAATTTGTACTTTCTTCAACTTTCTAAAATTTTCATCTGCTTCTATGTATCTAGAGAAAGTTTGTTTGATGACAAACAAGTGTATAATTTCATGTTGTAAATAGAATAAGTCCTCAAAACTTATAAGTAGGACTTTGCCTATTGGAATTCCTTGTCCACCACCTTATTTTTCAACTTGTTCTTTGGCATATTCTTTGATTTTTTTGTTATAATCTTCCTGGGGCATCAACTTGTCATTTATGACCAAGATATTAGGCAAAATCCTTTGCCTTAAGTTCTCAAATTTAACCATGAACCTGGTGATGTAGATGTTCATGTTTTCACATTTTTCCTCCAACTGCTTCATCAGGTTCTTTTTGGCTATAACCTTCTTTAATTCAATGATAGTTTCAGTTCTATCAGTTATTTCAAGTTATTCCAACTCTTGCCTGTTCTTGTTGTTGATGAAATTTATCAGTTCTAGAGCTTGTTCTGGTTTGTTATCCAATTCATCTTTAGCCTTTTGGATTTCTTCTAATGCTGCTTTCAATAAGTCTCTTTGTTCAAAAATCACTTTGATGGAAGGCCATACATCATTGATGGCTTAAATGATTTTGTTCCACAGATGATTTTTCACATAGGAAATCTCTTCCTTCAATGTCAATTCCTTATGAAATTTCTTCAATTCTTTATTCAGTCTGATGGCCTTTTGCTCATGTGTTTTTTCATTTATCTGAGCCAATTTATTTGAGTTCTCAAGATTTTCTACCATCTGTTTTAATCTGTTGATTTCATTTGTCTTAAGAGACATTTCTTCCATGGCCTTTACCAGTTTTCTGGCTTCATCTGTATGGTGCACTGTTGTTGTTTATGATTTTGTAGCTGAGGTGGTGGATGAAGTTACTGGTACTGCAGCAGCCAGTGGGACTTTAGGTGCCAACTCTGCAGCTAGAGTAGATGGCACAACTGTAGTAGCCATAGGAATGACTGTAGGTGCTTCCTGTGTGTTTGGAGTTTCTTTTTCCTAGACAAGTTTGTCCATCTAAATCTCCATTTCCTTGACTTGAGCTATCAACTAAAAAATCAAATTCATCATGTCATCTTTTTATTTTTTTCCTTCTATTATCTCTTTTGTTTGAGGATGTTCACTTTGAGGAAGTTTAATCTATTACTTCAAAGATGCAATATCTTCATTTTTCTTTTTCACTAATAAATTTGATGCTTTGATATTAAAAGGGTCATATCCCACCTGCAAAACTAGTTCTTACAAAGATTTTATCCTGAGATCCTTAGCATACAAGGATGTCTTATCCATTTTCATCTGATATTTAATGTTAGAGATGGTGTTTTGGAGTCTCTGAGCACTCATGGCTTTAGTTGAGACAGTAGAGTATAGAATTTCTGAAGTTTGTCTATGGAACTCAATCTGATCAAGAGCATGAATATTATCTGTCTGGACTTCCAAATCAACCTTCTTATAATCTGCCACTGTCTTTGGGGATTTGAATGTGGGCTGCAACACTGACATAATTAGCTTTTGATTTGAATAATAAAATGCAGACAAAAGTCTGTTTTGCACACTTGGTGTTTGCTTGAGATATTGAGAATAAATATTGTTTTTGATTTCCTCATTCTTTAGTTTGATCTGTTTGTATTTTTCTTTGATGTCCATGTCTTTCTCCTCAGCTTCCTATGATGAAGAGGATTACATGCTTTGTTGTCTTTCTATCAACTGTGCATCTTCATTGTTCACTTGTTCTTCATTCTGATTCTTAGTAGCTGGCTCATTGATGATCATAGTGGCAATATCTGTTTATGGCAAATCAGTGTTGGTATTTATAAGATCTGTTTCTTCCACATCAATCGTTACCTTCCATTTACTTGCTGAATTTAACTTAGGCCTTTTGTTGTATATTAATTTGAACTTAGTTTCAGTTGTAGTTTCAGCAACATAGGAACCTTCTTCCCTTACTCTCATGGTATATTTTTCTGGGTGTTCTGCAATCTCTAAAGTGTGACTAGTATCACTTTTATTTTCTGCATCTATTAAGGTATTCTCTGTCCACTTAGTCTAATTTTCATATTTTTCTATCTCTAGCTTTGTTTCATGAATGAAGGGTGTTAATTTACATTTAAACCTTAGCTTTCTTAGGATCCCTTGTGGATCATAATTCCAAGAAAGATTTCTTCAAATCTGAATTCCAATAACTGCTTTGTTGCTTCTTTCTCTGCATCCCTATGATTGCAGATGAATGGCCCTATTTGATTCTTTAATTTGAACTGATTTTTCTTTTTTTCTTCCATGAAATTTATAGAATCGGAGTTTAGGATTTTCCTGATATACTCCAAGGCAAAGATCCTCATTGAAACATGTTTGGGTAACTTGTAAGGTAACAAATTTTACCCAAAAAATCTGATCTCAGTATGTTTTTCATATAGGTACCAATCACCAACTTTATTCTGCTCTGATAACTGTAATATTTTCTTCATTTGTTCATTTATCCTTGGCTGCTTTGCTTTTGTTAACATTTGATCACTAGATGTATGAACAATTCTGAAAATTCTACATAAGTGAAATCTGCACATTCTTTCCTCAGCAAAGTAGTCCAGAAAATGACAGAGAGAGGATTTCCCTCTATGTCAAGCTTTTGAAGAGTAACTGGAAAATTATCTGATTGAAAATATAGAAACATATGGAAGAGAAAGGATGTGTATCTAAACACTCCTTCAATTGGAAAATTGGTCAATTGATGATGAATATTGTCTGCAATGTAACCAGCATAATCAAAAATCATAGATGGGGGTTTTCCTGGGGTAAATGTAGATAAGAAACCCAAGATGGATTCATCTATGTATTCATCAGTGAAATACCTTAGGATGAAGGAAAGAATGGAGATCACGTGTCTTAAACATTCTGGGAATTTGGAAGTGGAATATGGGGGATTTATTTGAGGAATTTCCACATGAAAAGGCATAAATTTATGAAAAATCATGAATCTCTTGGGAAAATCTAGGCCAATATACAACTTAGTGAGGGCCTCTATAGATAAAGGGACTGCTTGAGGATCAGGTTGTAGCTATAGAATTTGGTTAATAGATTCAACAGTAACGGTAAAAAGAACTTCTTTATTGGCATTTACTATGGCTCTCTGTTTAGGCACATAGTACTGTTGACATAACCTAATAACTTCTTGGCATGGATGAGTTAATGGAACAACATACTTAGGCAAATGGGATTCCCAAATATGGACTTCCTCTTGATTATCTAAGGACTTCTCATAGCTCCAGTTATGAATATTTAGCAGATTGAACTCAACAATTGGGTCTGCTATCTTGTAATCAGTTTCAGCTAATGGAATCTACTCAATGTCTATGACAAGGGGTTGCAAAGGATTTACAACAATAGCAGTCTTAGAAGTCATAGCTGGAGTTGATTTGGGCACTTTGGAACCTTAAGGATTGCTTGAGCTCTGCTTTTTAGGCATTTTGGCTACTTCTACAATTTTAAACAGTTTGTAGAGGTATTTTTACTTTAGCAGAGGTTTTTTGGATAAAAATGGGCAAAATATGGGCCTACCTTGGGTTTTTCTTGTCAATTTGGATTTTTCAAAGGGATTTATAGGGTTTTACTAGTTTAGACACAAGAAACAAGGGTTTCTTGGGATTTTTCACTGAGCAATTGGGCTAAAAATCTTTTGAATTTAGGCACAGAGGCTTTGGGATAACTTAAGACGATTTTTGGCTAAATTTGGAGTTTAAACGGTTTATATAAACTATTAAAAACTTGCGATTTCCCTTAAAAATAGTATATTGAGTAAAACAGGGTTTCTACAGAAAATTTGACAGGGTTTGGCCTGTTTTTGGAGCTTTTTGACAGATTTATATGGATGATTTTCAGGCTTATAAATGAATTTTGTATTAATAAGGCTTCTTCAATTTGAAATAGGTTTAATTTAGAAGAAAAACCTGTTATTCATAGGTATAGGGTTTGAAATGGTTTCTTGGGTCTTTGAACATGTCAAACAACGTGTGTCTTATCTTTGGAGAAATGCAGAGCTCCTAGACGGTCCTCAATGGCTGCAGGTTGCGTTTTCCGGGCTTTTTGGCTCAAAACAATGCAAAAAGGTTTGTTTTAACAGTCGAGGGCTTAAAAATAGTTTATGCGCAGTAGAAATGGAAATGAACACTTTTCATATGTTTATTACGCATATTTAGGGCTTAACAATGCCAGTATTTAATGCAGGTCGAGTCAGGCGGGAATGGTGGTTTCGGGCTTCAAATGATATAAATCGGAGTGGTTATCACATGCAGTTTGGGCGGTGAGCGGTTTTGGAGCAAACCCACGCGATCCTATAAGAATCGACAACGTGGAGGAGAGATGAAATATCAATACTTCCCATTTCGCATAGATTTGAAACGGGAAATAGTACGCAAGTTTATTTGAGAAATTATTTTTCAGTTGTTGGATCTTGGGATTGGACTGTGAACGGTCCAGATCAATCGGGGAAGTTGTGTTAGAATTGAGTGGGGTCGGGATTGGTTAATGTGGTAGGGATCGGGTTTTAAAACTTTAGAAATGGACATTTTAATAAGTTTTAAAACCTTGGGTTATGTTATATGGTTAGGAGGGATAAGAGTTATATGTCAATTTAAACATTTAACTAATGTTTAAATCATTCATATGAGCGTGGATGTTTAATTATATAGTTTTTAACTTTTAACAACTTTTTTAAAAACTATAGGGGGAGGATATTTGTATATAGATATGTTAAAACCAATGGGATATGGCGGGGATAATATTGTGCACATGGGATATAAAAACATTGGTTTAACTTAAAATAAAGGGTTTTTGTGGGTTTACTTAAATAAAGGGATTTAATAATATATGGGAGGGTGTAACTTTAGGGATTTAATATATATAGTTAGTAGTTAGTATGAAATAAGGGTGAAGTGTAAGGGATATGAAAACACATGTTTTAAATCTAAATAAAGTATAAATAACGTAGTTTGCATTTTTTGTATTACATCACACTTTAACCTAGGATAAATGTGTTTTTGAGGGTTTTATGAATGTTTTTGAAAGGAATGGAATTAGTTATTTAGGGTTTTTCTTTTACTAAGTAAAAAATAGGTTTTTACTTGGGAAAAGGGGATTATGGTTTTAAATGAAGGACACATGCTGATGAATGTGGGTCTATTGTGGGAATTCAATATTTTTAACCAATCAATCATTGAGCCTTGGGTTCGGTCCCAACAGAAATCAGAGAAATGCTCTGAGCCTCTTTAATTGATAGTTTAGAATATTGAATATTTGTAGGGAGGGAAAATTAGTAATTTTTGCTCGATGATGCTTTATTACATGCGTGTACAACTGCTTTCTACCTACCCATATTTATTTCTAACATTTTTACTTCATTTTCATGGGTACATTTAGTCTTGCAACCCTAAATCAGTTTCTCTTTTAAAGAATGAAATCTATCTAAGTCTAGCCTTATTCCATCCGAGGGCTCATATTAAACTGTTGAGCTCATTATTTATTCTCTATCTAATCTAATGATTTTTCAAGTTTATACTGTTTGACATATCTTTATTCTCTATCTGAAACATAAAATTTAAAGGATGAAAAGTTAAGTTTAAAATGTTTAACCAATCATGGATTATGGCATTTATTGACAATCTGCACATAATCATTATTCTTGCAGTAAAGTGAATAGTAGTGGAACTTTGAATTGCTCACTTTCAGGTCTTATTGTAGTATTCCTAAATTAGCTGCAGCTAATAGGAATATTAATTTTTCCTTGTTTATTGTTGCATTTCATGATTGATGAATAAATTGTAAAGGAGGACATCTAAAACTCCTAAAAACCAAGAATAAATCAATGCCTATGTGAACAGAGACATATCTGGCCTATTTAATTAAACTCCTGCAGGTGTGAATGGGTCTAAATCACAAGCGTGGGTCATCTTTGACCAAGTCAACAGCGCAGTCTAGATGCATTGAACCTCTTTGAGGGACAACGCAGTTCTAGAAGGAGACTCTAAATGTGAAAGGGGATAAACCAATGAAGTGGTTTAGGGTTTGGAAAGACTGCAATATTATAAAAGGAAGAGGAGGGCAGTAAGAAAAGGTTGTTGAAGATTATTATTTCTGAAGGTACTGTTTGCTCAGACATCCCTTGTTGGGTCTTCCTGTTCAGGAATCCCACCTCCTTCCTTGAGCAACTCTTGGAGGAGACTTGTGCTATATTTTCCATATCAGGCTTTTAGGCCAAGCTTCACCTTACACCTACAGTGCTGCTCCTATTGAGGGTTGATCTTTCCTTGTGAGTTGCAGTAGTGGAAGACACTAGATCTGCTCAAATCTAGCTTATACTAGTGGCTCTTCTCAGTGAGTGTGTCTTCTAATCTCCTGGAAGAGTTCATTAGATGATTGTGCTTCAGATCCAGAACTTGGCATCAGGCAAAAGCATTCTTAGAGCCTAAAACACACTTTCTTTCCCTGGAATGCGTTATTTGCAAATGAGAAGTTGCAGGGTGTTTTTTCTGCATTTTGGAGGAGAGATCTCCGGTGTTAGGAATCTTCCTCCCACTATGGTGATCCATGGATTGGCCATCCAATCCATGTTTGTTTCATATCTAATATTCTATAACATTGTATTATTCAAAAATTTCTGAATGATTCTACAGATCTGCAACTTTAGATCTCAGATCTACTCTCTGTGCTTCATGTTTTGCACAAAACCCCAAGGGGAATGTATAGATCAGCATTTCTTGTACATAGATCTGTATTAGATCTAAATTTTTATGTACAGATCTACTATAGATATAAATATTAATAAACTGCCACTTCAGCCCCTAAAAATGATGCTGTCATGGTTATGCAGTCTTTCCTTATGGTTGTAGCACCTCATTTCTGAGGATTTTTGTTGTATAATCTCATTTTTTTTTTTTATAATGTATGGGTTGTAAAGAACATCTGATTTTATGTTATATATCTGATTTCTAAACCCCCATATCAGCCTCCTATTGTGCTTCAGTGGATCTGCATTATTTCTGAAGCAGTCCTTTGCATATAGCTGCAACCCCTCTCTTTGGGTGATTTTCAGCTAGACTAGTTTGTGGGAGAACTGTTTAACCCACCTAGTCTGATTTTTTTTGGCTCTCCTTTTGGATTTAGATCTTCGATGAGGTGATCTAAGGGATCCAGGAGCTGTAAAATCATTTCTATGCACAAAATTCTCAGAAGTGCGTTATTTCACTAGGCTTGCTGAGTTGTTCCAATTTTGGAATATTACAGTGGTATCAAAGCAAGATCTTCGGCTCAGCCTTTGGGCTTCAAGCCAAAGTGATATAAAGCAAGGAGCAAGGTCAGAATGATGAAGAAGATGAGTTTACTCTCATCACTTTTTAGATCCAGTAAGAACCTCTCCAAGGAGGTTGAACAAGAAGAAGGAATAAGGAGTAGTGAAACTCCTATGAAGTTCCAAGAGCAGGAAGATCTTCCAATCAGATCTACAAGATACATACATAAGGAAAATTATGAATCCTCATCTCATGGATATGTGCACTCAGACATATCACCGAAGCTTCAGCGTTCTGTCTGTGATTTCTTCATGAAGAGGAAGAAAGGAGGTGTACCCGAGAAGGAGACTCTTAGAGAGTATTTGCAGGAGTATGAAGCTCAATCCAAGGAGTTCAAAGATAACTTGAACTTCCAAGGGTTCTGCAAGATAAAGGAGAGCAAAGGAACAAAGAAGGAGAAACATGGGATGGGTAGATTCTATCTATCTACCCTTGATGGATCACCTAAATGTCAAGTTAGGGTTTGGGTGGAGGAACTAGACAACTTTGTGCAACAACATCAAGTCTCAGAGATTGAAGCCATTAAAGTAGCAATGCTGCATTTTGAAGGTAAAGCATATTCTTGGTGGTTGTTTGAGTCTTTTTCCTTGAAGAATGCAAATACACCTACTTATGCAAGGTTTATTTCAAGATTAATAGAGAGGTTTGATGAAGTTCCATGTGTAACATCTTCCGTTGACACTATCAAACCATATCAAACAAATATTTTGCATGGGTTGGAAGGGTCTATGAATCCAACTCCATTTCTGAATACCATGGAAGGTGTAAGTTTGTTTGATGCCTTTCCAAGGGCAAGATATCCTTTGGATGAAGGACTGTCTTCTCAAGAGGAAAGCATGAAGATTCCTCCTTCACTAGATGACCAAGATCTAAGGTCTCTTGTTAATGATGAGGCAATTGCAATTATTGAAGAGGAGGGGAGGAAGGCAAGAGATAACGCAGTCATGACAATGGCACCTCAAGCATCTCATGAAGAGGAGAATGAAGCACTTGCTCCAAGGAAATAAAATGTTGCACTCTTGCAAGGAGTTCCACAGGGTCTCACACATAGAGCTCTTGACATAACACATGAGTAGCATGTACCATCATTGTCAAATGATGAGATCTTGGAGAGAGAAGGAGGAAGAGAGGAGGAAGGGAATCACAAGATGAAGAGCATGGATCCTTCTCTGTTTCAAAGCTTGGAGCCACAAAGAAGGCAAGAGGACTTATGCAATAAGGGTAGGGGAAAATCTGCTTACCTACATCCACAGTCTACTCTATGCCTTGACACCTCTTTTCAAGGAGGTATTTTACCAAGAGCACCTCTTGATGGGAGAAAGGCTAAAGTGTTCTCTCAACTATGGGCAACATATGCATACTTGGCTAAGGAGGGAGCCTTGGGAGAAGCCAACACAGTGCAGATAATCTCTCATGAATTCAGAAGAGAGATGAGAAATTTTCTGAAAGGTGCATTGCTAACTCCCACTCAGATATCTGCGTTGAGGGTGGAGAAATCAGAGATCTATGATGGCATGAGCATGAGGACACATGGCAACTCCATATATTTTGGGCAGCCCATGATCTCTTCTTCACAAAGAAGATTTATGAACATGGCAAGGGGATCCTAACCCTCTTGTATTTATGGGCCAAAATGAGGAATTTTTGGAAGACAAGGACTTTCCGAGGGGAAGTTGATTTCCATATGATTCAATATTGTCTTGAGCAAGATCAAGTTCAAATGGGGCAGCAAAGGGGAGATTATTATGCTCCAACAAGTGATTTTGATATCAAGGATGTAAAATATGGGAGCCATGAGAAGACAGGGGCTGCATTTCAGATCTCTACAGCGCTGTCATTCTTGGAGAGCTTGGATCCTTATTGGGATTCCCAACTCATGATGGAATAATCCAAGGACCTTTTCACATGTGGGGTTCTTGATGGGGAAGTTGTGGATGAAAGGTTCAAGGTGGTTGATGGAGTTATCTATTTCTATAATCTTATTCTTTTGGTTAGTGAGTCCAAGCTCAAGGAGAGACTACTAGATGCCACTGGTTTCATTAGGGCATATCATACTCTTTTGGGTGGTTTCATATGGGAAGGTTTCAAGGAAGAGGTGCACTCTCATATGAATATGTGCATGGATTACTTGGTAGAGGAGGAGGAACATAGCTCTTGGAAAGATCCATCATTCACATCTCCTTACTCATTGAGTGTGAGAGGGAACTCATCCATGAGTTACCCCACAGATGTAAAACAAGTATATAGAGGGACTTGTCTTTCTGAATGTTATCATGTATCTTCTATATGCTTATCTTTTTCTAACACTCTTTGCAGAACATTTCTCCAAATAGGGGCACTATTTATGATGGGTTTCATGGGCCGCTCAAGGCCATGAACTATGTTGATGCAGGTCATTCCCTAGAGAATCTTGGAAGGCTATTATATTCTTCATGGCATGATTATTTTACACCAACTATGATGCATCTTCGCCAAGCATTCAGAAGGGATGAGGCACTAAAAAAGTGTTGGGAAAGGCACTTGTCATATCCTATTCTATGGTAGTTGAGGATAAAACTGCGCTGGTTGCACATGAGGGAACATCTTCCTTCTCATTTATCATACATGCCAGCTAGCATGATCCTAATCATGATTCCATATGAGGAAAATTTTCTTACTCTTGGGAACATGGTTGTAGGAGAGGAAAATTGGTGGGGTGTGCCCTTGGGGAAAGGAGTTCCCCATTCTTTTTGCATTGCATGCTTCAATGGGAGCATGAGATTTTGTATGGCCACTATGATAGATCACTTGTCTCTTTGTAGAGTGAGCCATATGCTTGTTGGGGACATGCCTCTCATATGTGTTGGGGAGGAGTTTTTCTATGGATTTCCAAGCTGGGAGGTGATCCACTTCATTTGGATGATAGCATGGATATGGGAGACTTTCATGAATCATGAAAATCCCCATGATTGTCATCACTTCTATCTTGAGGAGGCCATGGATCAACAAGGAGTTTTCCATAACAACCTTCCATTATTTCATGATGAGAGCCATTGGGTTTACTCACCAAGGGCCAACTTGCACATGGAGGAAGGACCATTGGAAGACAGAACTATTGCAGAAAATTAAGAGAAATGGTGGAGACTATGGGATGAGGAGACCACAAGCGAAGAATTGGAGATTTTGCAGCACCCTTGCAGTTGCTTGAGGACAAAAAACATTTGGGAGGGGGAGACTGTAATATTCCTAAATTAGCTATAGCTAATATGAATATTAACTTTGCCTTGTTTATTGTTGCATTTCATGATTGATGAATAAATTGTAAAGGAGGACATGTAAAACTCCTGAAAACCAAGAATAAATCAATGCCTATGTGAACAGAGACATATCTAGGCTATTTAATTAAACTCGTGCAGGTGTGAATGGGTCTAAATCACAAGAGTGGGTCATCTTTGACCAAGTCAACAGCGCAGTCTAGATGCATTGAACCTCTTTGAGGGACAGTGCAGTTCTAGGAGACTCTAAATGTGAAAGGGGCTAAACCAATGAAGTGGTTTAGGGTTTGGCAAGACTCCAATATTATAAAAGGAAGAGGAGGGAAGCAAGAAAAGGTTGTTGAAGATTATTATTCCTGAAGGTATTGTTTGCTCAGACATCCCTTGTTGGGTCATCCTGTTCAGGAATCCCACCTCCTTCCTTGAGAAGCTCTTGTAGGAGACTTGTGCTATCTTTTCCACATCAATATTTTAGGCCAAGCTTCACCTTACACCTACAGCATTGCTCCTGTTGAGGGTTGAGCTGTCCTTGTGAGTTGCAGTAGTGGAAGACACTAGATTTGCTCAGATCTAGCTTATACTAGTGGCTCTTCTCAATGAGTGTGTATTTTAACCTCCTGGAAGAGTTCATTAAATGATTTTTCTTCAGATCCAAACCTTGGCATCAGGCCAAAGCATTCTTAGAGCCTACAAAGCAGTTTCTCTCCCTGGACTGTGTTATTTGCAAAGGAGAAGTTGCAGGGTGTTTTGTCTACATTTTGGAGGAGAGATATTCGGTGTTAGGAATATTCCTCTCACTGTGGTGATCCATGGATTGGCCATCCAATCCATGTTTGTTTCAGATCTGATCTGCTGTACCATTGTATTATTCAGAAATTTTTGAATCATTCTGTAGATCTGCAACTTTGTATCTCAGATCTACTCTTTGTGCTTCATGTTTTGCACAAAACCCCAAGGGGAATGTATAGATCAACATTTCTTGTACACAGATCTATATTAGATCTAAATTTTTATTTACAGATCTTCTCTAGATCTACTTCTTCAGCCCCTAAAAATAACGATTTCATGGTTATGCAGTCTTTTCTTATGGTTGTAGCACCTCATTTCTGAGGATTTTTGTTGTATAATCTCATTCTTTCTTTTGTATAATGTATGGGCTGTAAAGAACATCTGATTTGTTGTTATATATATGATTTCTGAACCCCCATATCAGCCTTCTATTGTGCTTTAGTGGATCTGCGTTATTTTTGATGCGGTCCTTTGCATATAGCTGCAACCCCTCTCTTTGGGTGATTTTCATCTAGACTAGTTTGTGGGAGAACTGTTTAACCCACCTAGTCTGATTTGTTTTGCTCTCCTTTTGGATTTAGATCTTAGATGAGTTTATCTAAGGGATCCAGGAGCTGCAAACTCATTTCTATGCATAGAATTCTCAGAAGTGCATTATTTTAGCAGGCTTGCTCAGCTATTCCAATTTTGGAATATTACACTTATTTTCATCTCTTTTTTCTTCTGGGGTATATCTTTTTCTAAGTCCTTTGATTATTCTTTTAGGGCTTTTAACCCTCTTTTATTTTTTATTTATTTATCATTTTTCAAAATATGGGAAAACAACTTGTAGAAAGCAAGGTATGTACAAATTTACAAGACTATCATAGTCAATTCAAAAATTATGAATCCTATTATTATTGGACCCTTACAGTGGCTCCACTTGGGGATGGAATTTCCTAGTGAAATATAAAGAAATTTTAGATCAGTAGCCTTTGGAATTTGACTGTGATGACCCTGTAAATGTCTTCTGATATCTGCAATTATTCATAGTTATGATATTTACCTCTCAAAGCTGAAGGGCTTATCTCCAGGCTTGAACTTTGTTAGGAAAACATCCAATCCAATATAAAATCTGCAATGTATATGTACAATGATCAAAGTGAATAAAAACTAACTATTTGTTAAATCAGGAGAGTAGTAGTGTTTCAACATTCTACCATCTACTGCTCCTTCTTACATCTATGACCCATCTATTTATTTTAGGAAGAAATCATTGTTACCTCTGTAACCATAAATGACATAAGGCCCTTTCCATAGAAAATCGAATTTTCCATGTTTTCCTTTATCTTCCCTTCTTGAATCCCATTTTAACACTTTATCTCCAATGTAGAAATCATCCTCTTTACACTTTTTATCAAAAAATTTCTTGATCTTATCTTGAATGACTTGAGACTTGATATAAACATCTTCCCTTGCTTGTTTCAAGTGAATAGTTTGATTGATCCTTCTTTGAATATCATTTGTTTCAACTTGTAACTCTTTGATAATCTTCATCATTGGTACACCTATCGAGGATGGAAAAAGAGCATCCATTACATAGAAAAGTTGGTAAGGGGAGGTACCAATGCATTTTTTGGTAGTAAGTCTATCTGCCCATAAGGCATTGACTAACTTCTTATTCCAAGTTTTTTTATTGTCTTCAAGTAACTTTTTGATGATGTTTACAAGGCTCTTGTTTGAGGATTCATCTATACCATTACCCTGAGGGTAATATGCAGTAGAATGGCCTAGGGTAATATGGTATTTGTGGCAAAATTCAATCATTTTTTTGGATTTGAATGCTGCTGCATTGCCAGTAATTATCTTTTGGGGACATCCAAATCTTGAAAGAATGTTACCTTCTAGGAAAGAGATAATGACAATATATGTGGCTTGCCTAGAGGGTATGGCTTCAATATACTTGGTAAAATAATCAGTGGTTGTCACAATCCACTTATTTTGGGTTGATGATGGTGGGTGAATTTCTCCAATGATGTCAAGACCCCATTTTTGAAATGGAATTTCAGTAGAGATGGGTTTTAAGGGTAGGGGTAACAACTTTTTCTTACCCTAAAAAAATTGATACTTATGACAGGAGGTCACATATCGTTTTACATTAGAAAACAAGGTAGGCCAGTAAAAACCAACTCTCAAAATCTTGTCTGCAGTAGTCTTCTAGTAAAGATGTCCTCCACAATTACCTGCATGAATTTCTTCTAATGTTTTGTTAGCTTCTCCTTTTAACAAACAATTTAATAAAATCCCACTATGATCTCTCCCAAAAGTACATTGTCTAAAATACAAAATCTCACTGCCTTAAGCTTTAGAAATCTTGCTTTTGTTCTTGATAAACCAGGAGGAGCTTATAAATTTAGTAATAAAAATATAATATTTGCATACCATGGTGAGTCTATAAAGGCTGCACTGATCTCTAGAGTCGCCATCTCTTCGTGATTATCAACTTGGGCAGTAAAATTTATGTCTAGGGCATTACAATTTGATTCAACCATTAATCTAGCTAAACCTTGACCTTTTATCAACTTGGTGGGTTTTATCTCTATGTCATACTCTAAGATAGTGGCAATCCACTTACCTCTTCTTCCATCAAGACCATCTTGAGTAAGAATGTCTTTTACTACAACATTAGGGACATAGGCAATGGTGTGAGAATAGAGAATGTAAACTCTAAAGTCTTTAATGGCCTTTACCAAAGCTAAGACTTGTTTCTCCATAATATTATACTTCAAGGATGCATCTCTAAGTGTTATGCTAAATAAAGCTATGGGCTGTTCATAATCCTGGTCATTTTTTTGCAGTAAAACTACAACAATGGTGTGTTCTGAAGCAAATGAGAAAATGATGAAATCTTTTTTGAAATCAGGATTTATAAGGACTGGATTTTTGGTTAAGGCATGTATGATGGATTTAAATGACTATTTAGACTCAATAGTCCATTTAAGAACTGAATATGTTTTTAGCATGTTATTTAATTCTCTAATTATCTCAGCTAAGTTGGATATAAATCTTCTTAAAAAGTTAATCTTACCTAGAAAGGCTTGTAACTCTTTTATGTTTCTTGGTGGAGTGATGATAAGAATTGCTTCTATCCTAGCAGGATCTATTCTAGTTCCATATTTTGATATTATGTGTCCTAGTAACTTGCCTTCTTCTAATCCAAATAAGGTTTTCTTAGGGTTTAATGAGATGCCAAACTTTCTGCATTTTATAAAAACTTGTCTGAGATGATCGAAGTGTTCATAATCAGTTTTAGAAAATACAGTTATGTCATCTAAGTAAATTACTAAGAATTCTTTAATTTCTTTTGCAAAGGCTATATCCATAGCTCTTTGAAAGGTTTCCCCTGCATTCACTAAACCAAAAGGCATTTTTACATACATAAAAGTGCCCCAAGGAGTAGTAAAAGCTATTTTGGGTTGATCCTCTGGTTGGACTAAGATCTGGTTGTATCCTGAAAAACCATCTAACACTGAAATCCTAGAAGAACCAACTACCCTTTGTAAGATGTGATCCATTTTTGGTAAAAGGTAATTATATTTTAAGGATAATTTTTTTAGATTCCTAAAGTCGACACATAATCTAATCTCTCATGTTGTCTTTCTTGTTGGAAGTAGGTTAGAAACCCAATCAGAGTACCTGATTGGTGCAATGATCTATGCATCATACGTTCTTTTCACTTATTTTTCTATTAAGGGCATCAAAACATGGTTGATTCTCCTTTACTTTTGTCTAAAGGGCTTTTGATATTCTTTCACAGGAATTTGATGTTGAATTATGCTGGTGTTATAGGATTTAAGGTCCTCGTAACTCCAAGAAAAAACATCTTGGAATTCATTAAAAAGAGCAATATATTTTTCCTTTTCTTGTTGAGGTAAGGCTTTTGAAAGTTTGATGATTTTGGGTTTTATTTCTGTACCAATATTGCATTCCTCAATAGTAGATCTAACTGGCTCCATTTTGGGTTTTCTAGAAAAATCATTGGAGTCAAATATATCTTCTAAAGGAGTTAAACCTTTAGGTAAGAAATTGTCTTTGAGATTTAATAGTTTAGTTTCTTCATCAATTATCTCATCAATTTCTACTCTCTCTAATTTATCTATATCTAATTGACTAAATCTAGTAGGTTTAAAAAACTTTATTTTATTTACATCTACATTATTTACATCAATCTCGCTATCTAAATCTTGATCTATGGTACAATCAGTGTCTATCTTACAGTTCTAAAATTCACCCTCATTATTCAAAAAATGATAAATTTGTTGGCCCTGTGAGAAAATTTTCCAATATTTGAGGTTGTCTGGAATTATTGGCCTGTGTTTTACTTCTGCAGTATACATATGATTGGGTTGAAAAGGTAAATTACAAGTACTAGCAAAGGTTGCTAAAGAATGTGTTTGTAAGTTTTGCCTTCTTGGTATAGCAGAGAAATTACATTCCAGTAAATCACTAATCAAATCTAGTACATTCTCCCTATATCAGCCAATTCTAGGATTATAAACAAAATAATCAACTTTAATTTGTTTAAAAATAAATTATGAATCTCCCATTATTGCTATTATTTTACCTCCTAAATTTTTGATTAAATGGAGTCCTAGAATGAGGGCTTCATACTCAGCCATATTGTTTGTGCATTTGAAATTACGTCTGAAAGCATGGCCTTCTGCATGAATTTTCTCTATATTTGTTATCCATACTCCTGCTTCTGCTCCTAATTTATTTACTGAACCATCAAAGTCTAAGTGCCATAAAGATTCATCAGAAATATTATCATTGTCTGGTGTTTTCTTTACTTCTCTTAGTTCAGTCGTGATATCATTATCAGTTTCTACATTACATAGGATGAAAGAGTCTAGATCAGTAGATGTGGTATAAATTGGGTAATTTATTGACCTTTCAGGACTACTTACCATATATGTCATTAATTTTTCCCTATATAACTTCTTAGGTTGACCAAAAACTGATATAGTAGCATAAGACATGTCCAATTGTAGAGATCCTTGTAACTTTGTTCCCCATGAGCTAGAAAGTAACATTCATTATTTAGGTGGGATAACAACTAATACAATGTCCATTAATATTCTCTTACCAAGATATTGAACTAAAGTTACACATAGAGCTTTGATTAAACCTAGGCATTTTACTTTACTTGACTCAAATTAGAATAAATATTTATAGGACCTTGTGATGTCTAAGTTCAGAGTTTCCATTATAGCTTTGGGCATTAAATTATGTGAAGCTCCTGAATCCAACATTGAATTGTGTATGATTTGATCATGAATATTTAAACTAATGTAAAATGGAGGAACTACTCCATCTAAATTCTTTCCATTCACATCCGGGACAAAAATCAACTTTGGCTGATCATCATTCAGATTTATGGAATCTTCTCCATCATTTATGTTTAATGTTTTAGTTATGGTTGATTTATACAAGTCATGTTTCACCAATTCTGTCAGTGGAATTGGTATTCTTAGCTTTGCAATTTCAGATTATATGTTGAATGTATGTTGGGATTTACTTATTTGAATCAATTCTTCTTTGTTAATTGTAGTTTGTGTTGGTTTATCTTGTCTTTCTACAACTATCTTTTCAGTTTCAGTTTGAGTGTCTTGAGTCTTACAGATTTTTATTTTCTTAACAGTAGATGTTTGTTTAGATTTGGAGCTATCAAAAGCTGTTTTTTGCAATGGCAGCTTTTGGATCTGTTGATTTAGGATCAACATTGAGTATTTTAGTTTCTAAAGTAGTTGTTTTATCAGAATTAGATGTTTTAGAAGCAGCATATTTTTGTGAATATTTTGCAGCTTGGGAAACTTCATCAGTTATGTCCACAATCTAAGGGCTTGGTGAAATCTTTGGGCTGGAAACCTTTTGGGAAGAACCATAGTTTTTCCTATTTTCCCTACGGAAAATTTGCAGAACTTTTTTTTTGGAAGCTTCTACTGTTTTCTTATTTGGTATTTGAGAAGTTTTCTTAGTAGAAGACTTATTTTTTTTCTTACTTCTTAGGTTATACTGACTGTGTGCTTCATTGATGGCAAAGTCATAACCCTGTTTGTAATCAGAGGATTCCCCTGAATCTAATTTAAACTGTTGAAGTTCAAATAACTCGTGATCTTCCGGTGTGAGAAAGATAGTGTTATTATCATCTATTCCCATTAAATTTATGGTATCCTCATCATCATCATTGTTGTGAGAACTATCATCATAGTTATCCTGAAAGGGAGGTCTTATTTTTTGGTCTGGGGTCGAGTCTTTTGATTTTCCTGAATTTGTATTTTTTCTAAAATTGGGATTTTTGATTTGTTGTTGATTATCCCATTGAGGTCTTCTTTATATGTTATCTAACCTATCCATAATCCTTTCTAAGGTTTTAGCTAACATATCTATTTTTGTATCTGAACTAGAAACTTCTTCTTTCATAATCACTCTCCTCTAATTTCTTAATCTTGCTTTTCTAGCTAGAATGTTTACTTCTACACTTACAACATCTATTTGCATTCTTTCTAATGTTTCTGCATTTCTTTCTCTTAATTGATATGGCATGTCAGTGTCAAATCCGTCAGATAATTTGAGTAAGACAAAGTCAGGAGTGGGATTTATATTTGCAAGAATTGAATTGTAAACACTGTTATATCTAGTGCAATAGTCTTGTACAGATTCATTTGGAGCTCTTCTCATTGCATCAAATTTAGACAAAATTTGCAAAGGGTTTTTCTTATTTTCCCATTTATTTAAAAACAATCTATGGAAAATAGCTAAATAAGCTATACTACTTGCAGTAAGACCTTTGAACCATTTCTTTACTTCTCCTATTAAAGTTTGTGCAAACAACCTCATTTGTACATCTGATTCATCTATCTCATGGAGTTCAAAGAAATCAGTGATTTTGCTTGTGTTGTTGTGCAGTTTAATGTGTAGTAGCATCAAACTGTGGTAGTTTACTTTGATAGTCTTGGGGCATATCATGAATTTTTCCTAGAAGAACAAGTGGAGCATACCTAGCAGCCATAGCTTGAATTCTAGCTTGGCTAGGAGGTAAAGTAGAGGTACTTGGAGCTAAACTAGAAGTAGTGGCTAATCAAACTGGATTATAAAGTGCTGAACTAGAAAAATTAGTTGAAGAACTAAAGGCTGAAGCTGAGGTACTGCGAAGTGAAACTGGAATATATATGGAACTACTATGAAATGAAAACGATGTGCTTGAAAAAGAAGTGGTGAAGCTAGTGGATGAAGTGGATGAAGAAGATGAAGGAAATAAATTTCTAGGTTGTAATGGTAATCTAGGACTAAATGGATCTATGGATTGAATGGTAGTACAAACTATAGATGATGTAGTGGTTTCAAAATGGGGAATAGAAGTTTTAGATGTATAATCTAGCAATTGAGCTAATTCTATGGCTTCATCAATTTCTTTAAGAATAGTAGCATTAATTTCTTCAAGTCTGTTTTGATTATTAACTTTCTTTAATTCATAATTTGCTGCAATATTTTTCTGTTTTGATTCCAAAAAAGAAATAAAAACAGGGTCTAAAAAAAAAGTACTTAAATTACTTTCATATTTGGTCCTGAATAAAGAATTTTCAATTTTCAAATCAAACTCTATATCCTGCAGACTTACTAATTCTTGGGGTATTGAATTGACTCTTATTAATGAAACTTTAGCATCTAAATCTTCTCTTTGTTTTTTATTTTTTCCAATTCTGTCTTTGTTGTCCACTATAACAATAGGTTTAGGGTCCGGATTAGACCTGATATAATAAACTTTCCTAGAAGCCAGAATAACAAATTTTTATACTCACAACTAGTTAAAAAATCTTTAAAGGCAAAATGATGATAATAAATGATTTCCTTAAAGGTTTATTTAACAACTAAGGATTGGTTAGCCCCCAGTATGGTCGCTAGTATGTTATCACTCCAGTAATTCTCTAGTTGTGATATTTTTGGTTTTTATTTGAGAAAACTAGAGGTAACCACAGACCAACTTTTAAACTCTAGGATCTAGCCTTCCTAGGGTTTAGAGAGGGCTCTCTCTATAAGATTTAATTTTTTTTTATTTATAAAATATTAGGCTAGTTATGATTGTGAAATTGGTTTTGGTTTTGATTGGTTTGGCAGGAAAAATCACTGAAAGAGATGGATAGTGGGAAACATATTTTTCCATTGGGCTAAGGAGTCAAAAAACAAGCACACAGAGCTGGGATCAAGGTCAAAAAGTCAAATGTTTTCAGGGCAAGATATATAACCCTTAGAGATCTTGGAAAGTTGTTTTTTCAAATGGTATGATCGGGATAGAGAGCAACGAAGGGTTCTTTTATCCGGAAAAGGGAATTAGTAGGCAGAGGTAAAATGAGAGAGGGAGAAATTAAGGGTTCCCTACACTGGAAATCAGATGAAAACATAGAAATGACAAATAGTTAAGACATGGTGCTTTTAATGAATCCTGAAGTAATCCTCCTATTCATTCATTCAAATTTGGAAAACATTATGGATTGCATGTAACAAAGAAAGATAAAAATGACAAATTTAGAAAATACTTCACTCCAAATAGCTCATCACATGAATCCTGAAATATGATGCTAGTTGATCTGATCCAATCTGCTACTCGAAATTTGAACACAAAAAACCTTCAAGTCCGCAAAAATAACTATAGAAACCTTCAGCAATTTATTCCACAAAAATACTTCTAAAGATGAAGTATTTATACATAATTGTTTACAAAATATCCTAGAATGCTTCTAGGAATTATCTAAGGAAAATAAAATATCTTTACAACAATAATAGAGACAGTTGCTTAACAAATTAGCAACCCGTCCTACCTATTCAAAAGAAATAGAAACTGATTTAGGATAAGAAGCAGCTGGTTGCCTTGTTGTCTTCCTTGATAGCTTTAGATATTTTGAGTTTGTTGTGGAATCTAATATGTTTATCTGATACACTTTTACTGATACTCTTTAAACTCTGTAAAATATTTTTACTGCTGTAAAAAATCTGTTTTGACTGATAAATCAACAAACTGTTTTCACTATTACCTCTCTTCCTTTTTACTTTTTGTAGTAAATCTGTCAATGAATTCCAAACTTTAGCACTTGGAATTTGTACTTTCTTCAACTTTCTGAAATTTTCATCTGCTTCTGTGTATCTGGAGAAAGTTGGTTTGATGACAAACAAGTTTTTAATTTCATGATGTAAATAGAATAAGTCCTCAAAACTTCTAAGTAGGAATTTTCTTGTTGGAATGCCTTGTCCACCACCTAAGTTTTCAACTTTTTCTTTGGCATAATCTCTAATTTTTTTGTTATAATATTTCTGAGGCATCAACTTGTCATTTATGACCAAGATATTAGGCAAACTCCTTTGCCTCAAGTTCTCAAATTTAACCATGAACCTAGTTATGGAAATGTTCATGTTCTCACACTTTTCCTCCAACTGCTTCATTAGGTTATTTTTGGCTATAACCTTCTTTATTTCAATGATAGTTTCAGTTCTATCAGTTATTTCAAGTTCATCCAACTCTTGCATGTTCTTGTTGTTGAGGAACTTTATCAGTTCTAGAGCTTGTTCTGGTTTGTTATCCAATTCCTCTGTAGTCTTTTGGATTTCTTCTAATGCTGCTTTCAATAAGTCTCTTTGTTCAAAAATCACTTGGATGGAAGGCCATACATCATTGATGGCTTCTATGATTTTGTTCCACAGATGATTTTTCACATCAGACTTTTATTCCTTCAATGTCAATTCCTTCTGCAATTTCTTCAACTCTTCATTTATTCTGATGGCGTTTTGCTCATGTGTTTTTGCATTTATCTGAGCCAATTTGTTTGAGTTCTCAATATTTTATACCATCTATTTTAACCTGCTGATTTCATTTTTCCTAAGAGACATTTCTTCCATGGCCTTTACCAGTTTGTTGGCTTCATCTGTATGGTGCACTATCGTTGTTGATGATTTTGTAGCTGTGGTGGTGGATGAAGTTAGTGGTACTACAGTAGCCAGTGGGACTTTAGGCGCCAACTTTGCAGCTAGATTAGATGGCACGGCTATTGTAGCCATAGGAATGACTATAGGTGTTTCCTATGTCTTTAGAGCTTCTTTTTCCTGGACAAGTTTTTCCATTTGAATCTCTATTTCCTTGATTTGAGTTGTCAACTAAAAAATCAAATTCATCATGTCATCTGTTTCTTTTTGTCCTTCTATTATCTCTTTTCTTTGAGGATGTTCACTTTGAGGAAGTTTAAGTTGTTTCCTCAGAGCTACAATATCTTGAGTTTCCTTTTTCACTAATAACTCTGTTTATTTGATATCAATAGGGTCATATCCTACTTGCAAAACTAGTTCTTCCAAAGATTTTATCCTAAGATCCTTAGCATACAAGGATGCCTTATCCATTTTCATTTGATCTTTCATGTTAGAGATGGTGTTTTGGAGTCTTTGAGAAATCATGGCTTTAGTTGAGACAGTAGAGTATAGAATTTCGGAATTCTGTCTATGGAACTCAATCTGATCAAGAGCATGAATCTTATCTATCTAGACTGCCAAATCAACCTTCTTATAATCTTCCACTATCTTTGGAGATTTGACTGTGGGCTGCAAAACTGACATAATTAGCTTTTGATTTGAATAATCAAATGCAGATGGAAGTCTGTTTTGCACATTTGGTGTTTGCTTGAGATATTGAGAATAAATATTTTTTTTTATTTCCTCATTCTTTAGTTTGATCTGTTTGTATTTTTCTTTGATGTCCAAGTCTTTCTCCTCAGCTGCCTGTGATGAAGAGGCTTCTATGCTCTGATGTCTTTCTATCAACTGTGCATCTTCATTGTTAACGTGTTCTTCATTCTAATTCTTAGTAGTTGGCTCATTGATGATCACAGTGGCAATATCTATTTCTGGCAAATCAGTGTTGGTATTTATAAGATCTCTTTCTTCCACATCAATTGTTACCTTCCCTTTACTTGCTAAATTTAACTTAGGAATTTTGTTGTATATTAATTTGAAAATAGTTTTAGTTGTAGTTTCAGCAACATAGGCACCTTCTTCCCTTACTCTCTTGGTAGATTTTTCTAGGCGTTCTGCAGTCTCTAAAGTGTGACTAGTATCACTTTTATTTACTGCATTTGTTAAGGTATTCTCTGTCCACTCAGTATGATTTGCATATTTTTCTATATTTGGCTTTGTTTCATGAATGAAGGGTATTAATTTACATTTAACCCTTAGTTTTCTTAGTATCCCTTGTGGATCATAATTCCAAGGAAATATTTCTTCAAATATGAATTCCAATAACTGCTTTGCTGCTTCTTTCTCTGCATCCCCATGATTGCAGATGAATGGCCCTATCTGATTCTTTAATTTGAACCGAGTTTTCTTTTTTACTGCCATGAAATTTATAGAATCAGAGTTTAGTATTTTCCTTATATACTCCAAGGAAAATATCCTCATTGAAACATGTTTGGGTAACTTGTAAGGTAACAAATTTGACCCAAAAAATCTGATCTCAGTATGTTTTTCATATAGGTACCAATCACCAACTTTATTCTGTTGTGATAACTGTAATATTTTCTTCATTTCTTCATTTATCCTTGGCTTCTCTTATTTTGTTAACATTTTGATCACTGGATGTATGAAAAATTCTGAAAATTCTGCATAAGTGAAATTTGCACATTCTTTCCTGAGCAAAGTAGTCCAGAAAATGACAGAGAGAGGATTTCCCTCTATGTCAAGCTTTTGAAGGGTAACTGGAAAATTATCTGATTGAAAATATATAAACATATGGAAGAGGAAGGATGTGTATCTAAACACTCCTTCAATTGGAAAATTGGTCAATTGATGATGAATATTGTCTACAATGTAACCAGCATAATAAAAAATCATAGATGGGGGTTGTCCTGGGGTAAATGTAGATAAGAAACCCAAGATGGATTCATCTGTGTATTCATCAGTGAAATACCCTAGGATAAAGGAAAGCATGGATATCACATGTCTTGAACATTATGGGAATTTGGAACTGGAATATGGGGGATTTATTTGAGGAATTTCCACATGCAAAGGCATAAATGTCTAAAAAATCATGAATCTCTTGGGAAAATCTAGGCCAATATACAACTTGGTGAGGGCCTCTATAGATAAAGGGATTGCTTGAGTATCATACTGTAGTTGTAGTATTTTGTTAATAGATTCAACAATAATGGTAAGAAGAACTTCTTTATTGGAATTTACTATGGCTCTCTGTTCAGGCACATAATATTGTTGACATAACCTAATAACTTCTTGGCATGGATGAGTTAATGGAACAACATACTTAGGCAAATGGGATTCCCAAATATGGAATTCCTCTTTATTATCTAAGGACTTCTCATAGCTCCAGTTATGAATATCTAGTAGATTGAACTCAACAATTGGGTCTGCTATCTTGTAATCAGTATAAGCTAATGGAATGTGCTCAATGTCTATGAAAAGGGGGTTGCAAAGGTTTCACAACAATAGCAGTCTTAGAAGTCATAGATGGAGTTGATTTAGGCACTTTGGAACCTTCAGGATTGCTTGAGCTCTACTTTTTAGGCATTTTGGCTACTTCTGGAAGTTTAGACAGTTTGTAGAGGTATTTTTACTTTAGCAGAGTTTTTTTGGATAAAAATGGGCAAAATATGGGCTTCTCTTGGGTTTTTCTTGTCAATTTGGATTTTTCAAAAGGATTTATAGGGTTTTACTGGTTTATACACAAGAAGCAAGGGTTTCTTTGGATTTTTCACTAAGCAATTGGGCTAAAAATCTTTTGAATTTAGGCAAAGAGGCTTTGGGATACCTTCAGAGGATTTCTAGCTAAATTTTGAGTTTAAACAGTTTATAGAAACTATTAAAAATTCACGAATTCCCTTAAAAATACTATATTCAGTAATATAGGGTTTCTGCAGAAACTTTGACAGGGTTTGGCCTGTTTTTGGAGCTTTTTGACAGATTTCTATGGATGATTTTCTAGCTTATAAATGAATTTTGTATTAATAAGGCTTCTTCAATTTGAAACAGGTTTAATTTAGAAGAAAAACCTATTATTTGTAGGTACAGGTTTTGAAATGGTTTCTTGGGTCTTTGAACAGGTCAAACAACTTCTGTTTGATCTTTTGAGTAATGCAAAGCTCCTAGGCAGTCTTCAATGGCTGCAGGTTGAGTTTTGCAGGGTTTTTGTCTCAAAACGATGTAAAAAGGTTTGTTTTAACAGTTGGCGGCTTATAAAGAGTTTATACGCAGTAGAAATGGAAATGAACACTTTTCATATGTTTATTACGCATATTTAGGGCTTAATAGCGCCAGTATTTAATGCAGGTCGAGCAAGGAGGGAATGGTGGTTTCAGGCTTTAAATGATATAAACTGGAGTGGTTATCGCGTGCAGTTTTGGCGGTAAGCAGTTTTGGAGAAAACCCACGCGATCCTATAAGAATTGACCACATGGAGGAGAGATGAAATATCAATACTTCCCATTTCGCGTAGATTTGAAATGGGAAATAGTACACAAGTTTATTTGCGAAATTAGTTTCCAACCGTCGGATCTTGGGATGGGACTGCGAATGGTCCAGATCAATCGGGGAAGTTATGTCATAATTGAGTGGGGCCGGGGTTGGTTAATGTGGTGGGGATTGAGTTTTAGAAATTTAGAAATGGCTGTTTTAATAAGTTTTAAAACCTTGAGTTATGTTATATGGTTAGGCGGGATAAGAGTTATATATCAATTTAAACATTTAACCAATGTTTAAATCATTCATATGAGCGCGGGTGTTTTATTATATAGTTTTTAACTTTTAACAGTTTGTTTAAAAACTATAGGGGGAGGATATTTGTATATAGATATGTTAAAACCAATGGGATATGGCAGGGATAATATTTCATACATGGGATATAAAAACATTGTTTTAGCTTAAAATAAAGGGTCTTTGTGGGTTGATTTAAATAAAGGGATTTAATAATATATCGGAGGGTGTAACTTTAGGAATTTAATATATATAGTTAGTAGTTAGTATGAAATAAGGGTGAAGTGTAAGGGATATGAAAACACATGTTTTAACTCTAAATAAAGTGTAAACATAGTTTTCCTTTGTTGTATTACATCACAATTTAAATTAGGATAAATGTATTTTTGAGGGTTTTATGAATGTTTTTGAAAGGAATGGAATTAGTTATTTAGGGTTTTTCTTTTAGTAAGTAAAAAATGGGTTTTTACTTGGGAAAAGGGGATTATGATTTTAAATGAAGGACAAATGCTGATGAATGTGGGTCTATTGTGGGAATTCAATATTTTTAACCAATCAATCATTGAGCCTTGGGTCCGGTCCCAACAGAAGTCAGAGAAATGTTATGAGCCTCTTTAACTGATAGTTTACAATACTCAATATTTGTAGGGGAGGGGAAATTAGTAATTTTTGCCCAATGATGCTTTATTACATGCTTGTACAACTGCTTTCTACCTACCCATATTTATTTCTATCATTTTTACTTCATTTTCATGGGTGCATTTAGGCTTGCAACCCTAAATAAGTTTTTCTTTTAAAGCATGAAATCTATCTAAGTATAACCTTATTCCATCCCAGGCTCAGATTAAACTGTTGAGCTCCTCATTTATTCTCTATCTAATATAAATATTTGTCAAGTTTATACTGTTTGACATATCTTTATTCTCTATCTAAAACATAAAATTTAAAGCACGAAAAGTTAAGTTTAAACTGTTTAACCAATCATGGATTATGGAATTTATTGATGATCTGCACATAATCATTATTCTTGCAGTAAAGTAAATAGTAGTGGCACTTTGACTTGCTCACTTTCAGGTCTTATTTTCATCTCTTTTTTCTTTTGGGGTATATCTTTTTCTAAGTCCTTTGATTATTCTTTTAGGACTTTTTACCCTCTTTTATTTTTTATTTATTTCTCATTTTTCAAAATATGGGAAAACAACTTGCAGAAAGCAAGGTATGTACAAATTTACAAGACTATCATAGTCAATTAAAAATTTATGAATCCTATTATTATAGGATCCTAACAGTGGCTCCACTTGGGGATGGAATTTCTTGGTGAAATGTCAAGAAATTTTAGATCAGTAGCCTTTGGAATTTGACTGTGATGACCCTGTAAATGTCTTATGATATCTGCAATTATTCATACTTATGATATTTACCTCTCAAGGCTTAGGGCCTTCTCTCCAAGCTTCAACTTTGTTAGGGAAACATCCAATCCAATCTAAAATATGCAATGTATATGTACAATGATCAAAGTGAATAAAAAAAAACTATTTGTTAACTCAGGAGAGTAGTAGTGTTTCAACATTCTACCATTTACTACTTCTTCTGACATCTCTGACCCATCTATTTATTTTAGGAAGAAAACATTGTTACCTCTGTAACCATAAATGACATAAGGCCCTTGCCATAGAAAATCGAATTTTCCATGTTTGCCTTTATCTTCCCTTCTTGAATCTCATTTTAACACTTTATCTCCAATGTAGAAATCATCCTCTTTACTCTTTTTATCAAAAAAAATCTTGATCTTATCCTGAATGACTTGAGACTTGATATAAAGTTCTTTCCTTGTTTGTTGCAAGTGAATAGTTTGATTGATCCTTCTTTGAATGTCATTTGTTTCAACTTTTAACTCTTGGATAATATTTATCACTGGTACACCTAGGGAGGATGGAAAAACAACATCCATTCCATAGACAAGTTGGTAAGGAGAGGTACCAATGGATTTTTTGGTAGTAATTCTATCTTCCCATAAGGCATTGACTAACTTCTTATTCCAAGTTTTATTATTTTCTTCAAGTAACTTTTTGATGATGTTTACAAGGCTCTTGTTTGAGGATTCAGCTAGACCATTACCCTGAGGGTAATATGCAGTAGAATGGCCTAGGGTAATATGGTATTTGTGGAAAAATTCAATCATTTTATTGGATTTGAATGTTGTTGCATTGTTAGTAATTATCTTTTGGGAACATCCAAATCATGAAAGAATGTTACTTTCTAGGAAAGAGATAATGATAGTATCTGTGGCTTGCCTAGAGGGTATGGCTTCAATCCACTTGGTAAAATAATCAGTGGCTGTCAGAATCCACTTATGTTGGGCTGATGATGGTAGGTGAATTTCTCCAATGAAGTCAAGGCCCCAATGTTGAAATGGCATTTCAATAGATATGGTTTTTAAGGGTAGGGGTAATAGCTTTTTCTTACCCTCAAAGATTTGGCACTTATCACAGGATGTCACATATCTTTTTACATCACCAAACAAGGTAGGCTAATAAAAACCAGCTCTCAGAATCTTTTCTACAGTCGTCTTCCAATAAATATGTCCTCCACAATCACCTGCATGAAATTCTTCTAATTTTTTGTCAGCTTCTTCTTTTAAGAAACAATTTAATGAAATCCCACTATGATCTCTCCAAAAAAGTACATTTTCTAAAATACAAAATATTACTGCCTTAAGCTTTAGAAATATTGCTTTTGTTCTTGATAAACCAGGAGGAGATTATAAGTTTAGTAATACAAATATAATATCTACATACCATGGTGAGTCTAAAAAGGCTGCACTGATCTCTGGAGTCGCCATCTCTTCCTGATCATCAACTTGGGAAATAAAATTTATGCCTAGGGCATTACAATTTTATTCAACCATTAATCTGGCTAAAGCTTGACCTTTTATCAACTTGGTGGGTTTTATCTCTATGTCATGCTCTAAGATAGTGGCAATCCACTTACCTCTTCTTCCATCAGGACCATCCTGAGTAAGAATGTCTTTTACTACAGCATTAGGGACATATGAAATTATGTAAGAATAGAGAATGTAAACTCTGAAGTGTTTAATGGCCTTTACCAAAGCTAAGGCTTGTTTCTCCATAATATTATACTTCAAAGATGCATCTCTAAGTGTTCTGCTAAACAAAGCTACGGGCTGTTCATACACTTGGTCATTTTTCTGCAGTAAAACTGTAGCAATGGTGTGTTCTGAAGCAAATGAGAAAATGATGAAATATTTTTTGAAATCATGACTTAGAAGGACTGGAGCTTTTGTTAAGGCCTGTTTGATGGATTCAAATGACCGTTTAGCCTCAATAGTCCATTTAAGAACTGAATCTTTTTTTAGCATGTTATTTAATTCTCTAATTATCTTAGCTAAGTTGGATATAAATATTTTTAAAAAGTTAATCTTACCTAGAAAGGCTTGTAATTTTTTTATGTTTCTTGGTGGAGTGATGTTAAGACTTTCTTTTATCCTAGCAGAATGTATTCTAGTTCCATATTTTGATATTATGTGTCCTAGTAACTTACCTTCTTCTAATCCAAATAAGGTTTTCTTAGGATATAATGAGATGCCAAACTTTCTGCATTTTATAAAAATTTGTCTGAGATGATCCAAGTGTTCATAATAAGGTTTAGAAAATACAGTTATGTCATCTAAGTAAATTACTAGGAATTCTTTAATTTCTTTTGCAAAGGCTATATCCATAGCTCTTTTAAAGGTTGTCCCTGCATTCATTAAAACAAAAGGCATATTTACATACATAAAAGTGCCCCAAGGAGTAGTAAAAGTTGTTTTGGGTTGATCCTCTGGTTGGACTAAGATCTGGTTGTATCCTGAAAAACCATCTAACAATGAAATCCTAGAAGAACCAACAACCCTTTGTAAGATGTGATCCACTTTTGCTAAAGGGTAATTATCTTTTAAGGATACTTTGTTTAGATTACTAAAGTTAACACATAATCTAATCTCTCCGGTTTTCTTTCTTGTTGGAACTAGGTTAGAAACCCAATCAGAGTACTTGATTGGTGCAATGATCTGTGCATCATACATTCTTTTCAGTTCTTTTTCTATTAAGGGCATCAAAACATGGTTGATTCTCCTTAGCTTTTGTTTAAAGGACTTTTGACCTTCTTTCACAGGAATTTGGCGTTGAATTATGATGGTGTCATAGGATTTAAGGTCCTCATAACTGCAATCAAAAACATCTTGGAATTCCTTAAAAAGAGCAATATATTTTTCCTTTTCTAGTTGAGGTAAGGCTTTTGAAAGTTTGATCATTTTGGGTTTTAGTTATGTACCAATATTGCATTCCTCAATATCAGATCTAACTGGCTCCATTTTGGGTTTTCTAGCAACATGATTGGAGTCAAATAGATCTTCTAAAGGAGTTAAACCTTTAGGTAAGAAATTGTCTTTGAAATTTAATATTTCAGTTTCTTCATAAATTATCTCATCAATTTCTACTCTCTCTAATTTATCTATATCTGACTGACTAAATCTAGTGGGTTTAAAAAATTTATTTTATTTACATCTACATTATTTACATCAATATCACTATCTAAATCTTGATCTATGGTACAATCAGTTTCTATCTTACAGTTATGAAATTCACCCTCATTATTCAAAAAATGATAAATTTGTTGGTCTTGTGAGAAAATTTTCCAATATTTGAGGTTGTCTGGAATTATTGGCCTGTGTTTTACTTCTGCAGTATACATATGAATGGATTGAAAAGGTAAATTACAAGTACTAGCAAAGGTTGCTAAAGAATGTGCTTGTAAGTTTTTCCTTCTTGGTATTGCAGAGAAATTACATTCCAGTAATTCACTAATGAAATCTAGTACAGTCTCCCTATATCAGCCAAGTCTAGGATTGTAAACAGAATAATCACCTTTAATTTGCTTAACAATCAATTCTGAATCTCCCATTATTGCTATTCTTTTACCTCCTAAATTTCTGATTTTTTGGAGTCCTAGAATTAGGGCTTCATACTCAGCCATATTGTTTGTGCATTTGAAATTAAGTTTGAAAGCATGGCCTTCTGCATGATTTTTCTCTATATTTGTTATCCATACTCCTACTCTAAGTGCCAGTACTGAACCATAGAATTCTAAGTGCCAGAAAGATTCATGAGAAATATTATCATTGTCTGGTGTTTTCTTTTCTTCTCTTAGTTCAGTCTTGATATCATTATCAGTTTCTGCATTACATAGGATGAAAGAGTCTAGATCAGTAGGTGTGGTATAAATTGGGTAATTTATTGACCTTTCAACACTACTTATCATATATTTCATTAATGTTTCCCTATATAAATTCTTAGGTTGACCAAAAACTGATATAGTAGCATAAGACATGTCCAATTGTAAAGATCCCTGTAACTTTTCTCCCCATGAGCGAGAAAGTAACATTCCATATTTAGGTGGGATATCAGCTACTAAAATGTCCATTAATATACTCTTACCAGGATATTGAACTAAAGTTACACATAGATCTTTGATTAAACCTAGGCATTTTACTTTACTTGAGTCAAATGAGAATAAATCTTTCTAGGGCCTTGTGATGTCTAAGTTCAGTGTTTCCATTATAGCTTTGGGCATTAAATTATGTGAAGCTCCTGAATCCAGCATTTCATTGTGTACGATTTGATCATGAATAGTTAAACTAATGTAAAATGGATGAAATGCTCCATCTAAATTCTTTCCATTCACATTTGGGCCAAAAATCAACTGTGGTTGATCATCATTCAGATTTATGGAATCTTCTCCATCATTCATGTTTAATGTTTCAGTTATGGTTGATTTATACAATTCATGTTTCACCAATTCTGTCAGTGGAATTGGTATTTTTAGCTTTACAATTTCAGATTGTATGTTGAATGTAGGTTGGGATTTACTTATTTGAATCAATTCTTCTTTGGTAACTGTAGTTTGTGTTGGTTTATCTTGTCTTTCTACAAATATCTTTTCAGTTTCAGTTTGAGTGTCTTGAGTCTTACTTATTTTTATTTTCTTAGCAGTATATGTTTGTTCAGATTTGAAGCTATCAAAAGTTTTTTTTGTAGTCGCAGCTTTTGGATCTAATTATTTAGGATTAGCATTGAGTATTTCAGTTTTCTGAAGTAGTTCTTTTATCAGAATTAGATGTTTTAGAAGAATTATATTTTTTTTAATCTTTTGTGGCTTGGGAAAATTCATTAGTTATGTCCACAATCTTAGGGCTTGGTGAAAGCTTTGGGCTGGAAACCTTTTGGGAAGAACCAAAGTTTTGCTTATTTTCCCTAGGGAGAATTTGCAGAACTTTTGTTTTGGGAGCTTATACTGTTTTCTTATTTGGTATTTGAGAAGTTTTCTTAGTAGAAGTCTCATTGTTTTTCTTACTTCTTAGGTTATACTGACTGTTTACTTCTTCGATGGAAAATTCATAACCCTGTTTATAATCAAAAGATTCCCCTAAATCTAATTTAAGCTGTTGAAGTCCAAATAACTCCTGATCTTCCTGTGTGAGAAATATAGTTTTATTATCATATATTCCCATTAAATTTATGGTATCCTCATTATAATCATTGTTGTGAGAACTTTCAGCATAGTTCTCCTGAAAGGGAGGTCTTATTGTTTGGTCTGGGGCTGAGTCTTTTGATTTTCCTGAATTTGTGTTTTTTGTAAAATTGGGATTTCTGATTTGTTGTTGATTATCCCATTGAGGTCTTATTTCTATGTTATCTAACCTATCCATCATCCTTTCTAAGGTTTTAGCTAACATATCTATTTTTGTATCTGAACTAGAAGCTTCTTCTTTCATAGTCACTGTCCTCTCATTTCTTAATCTTGCTTTTCTAGCTAGAATGTTTACTTGTACACTTACTGCATCTGTTTGCATTCTTTCTAATGTTTCTGCATTTCTTTCCCTTAACTGATATGCCATGTTAGTGTCAAATCCATCTGGGAATTTGAGTAAGAAAGATTCAGGAGTGGGCTTTAGATTTGCAGGAATTGAATTGTAAACACTGTTACATATAGTGCAGTAATTTTGTATAGATTCATTTGGAGCTCTTCTCATTGCATCAAATTTAGACAAAATTTGCAAAGGTTTTTTCTTCTTTTCCCTTTTATTTAAAAACAATCTATGGAAAACAAATAAATTAGCTATACTACCTGCAGTAAGACCTTTGAACCATTTCTTTACTTCTCCTGTTAAATTTTGTGCAAACAACCTCATTTGTACATCCGATTCATCTATCTCATGGAGTTCAAAGAAATCAGTCATTTTGATTATGTGCTGCTATGCAATATAATGTGTAGTAGTATCAAACTGTGGTATTTTACTTTGATAGTCTTGGGGCATATCATGAAGTTGTCATGGAAGAACAAGGGGAGCATACCTAGAAGCCATAGCTTGAATTCTAGCTTGGCTAGGAGGTAAAGTAGAGGTACTTGGAGCTGAACTAGAAGTAGTGGCTGATGAATCTGGATTATAAAGTGCTAAACTACAAAAAGTAGTTGAAGAAATAAAGGCTAAAGCTGAGGTAATGGGAAGTGAAACTGGAATATATATGGAACTACTAGAAAATGAAAATGATGTGCTTGAAAAAGGAAATAAATTTCTAGGCTGTAATGGTAACCTAGGACTAAATGGATCTGTGGATTGAATGGTAGTACAAAATATAGATGATGTACTAGTTTCTAAATGGGGAATAGAATTTTTATATGTATAAGCTAGAAATTGAGCTAATTCTATGGCTTTATCAATTTCTTTAAGAATAGTAGCATTAATTTCTTCAAGTATGTTTTGATTATTAACTTTCTTTAATTCATAATTTTCTGCAATATTTTTCTTTTTTGATTCCAAAAAAGAAATAAAAACAGGGTCTAAAACAGAGGTACTTAAATTACTTTCAGATTTGGTCCTGAATAAAGAATTTTCAAATTTCAAATCAAACTCTATATCCTGCAAACTTACTAATTCTTAGGGTAATGACTTGACACTTATTAATGAAACTTTAGCATCTAAATTTTCTCTCTGTTTTTTTTTTCCAATTCTATCTGGGTTGTCCACTATAACAACAGGTTTAGGGTCTGGATTAGACCTGGTATAATTAACTTTCCTAGAAGCCAGAATTACAAATTTTTATACTCACAACTAGTTAAAAAATATTTAAAGGAAAAACGATGATAAGAAATGATTTCCTTTAAGGTTTATTTAACAACTGAGGATTGGTTAGTCCCTAGTATGGTTTCCAGTATGTTATCACTCTAGTAATTCTCTAGTTGTGAGATTTTTGGTTTTTATTTGAGAAAACTAGAGGTAACCACAAACCAACTTTTAAACTCTAGGATCTAGCCTTCCTAGGGTTCAAAGAGGGCTCTCTCTATAAGATTTAACTTTGTTTTTTTTATAAAATATTAGGCTAGTTATGATTGTGCAATTGGTTTTGGTTTTGATTAGTTTGGTGGGAAAAATCACTGAAAGAGATGGATAGTGGGAAATCTATTTGTCCATTGGGCGAAGGAGTCAAAAATCAAGCATACAGTGTTGGGATCAAGGTCAAAATGTCAAATGTTTTCAGGGTAAGATAGATAACCCTTGGAGATCTTGGAAAGTTGTTTTGTGAGATGGTATGATTGGGATAGAGAGCAATGAAGGGTTCTTTGATCCAGAAAAGGGAAGTAGTAGGCAGAGGTCAAACGAGAGAGGGAGTAATTAAGGGTTCCCTACACTAGAAATCAGATGAAAACATAGAAATGACAAATAGTAAAGACAGGGTGTTTTTAACAAATCCTGAAGTAATCCTCGTATTCATTCATTCAAATTTGGAAAACATTATGGATTGCATGTAACAAAGAAAGATAACAATGACAAATTTAGAAAATACTTCACTCCAAATAGCTCATCACATGAATCTTGAAATATGATGTTAGTTGATCTGATCCAGTCTGCTACTCAAAATTTAAACACAAAAAGCCTTTAAGTCCACAAAAATAACTATAGAAATCTTCAGCAATTTATTCCACAAGAATACTTCTAAAGATGAAGTATTTATACATAATTGTTTACAAAATATCCTAGAATGCTTCTAGGAATTATCTAAGGAAAATAAAATATCTTTACAACAATAATGGACACAGCTGCTTAACAAATTAGCAAGCTATCCTATCTATTCAAAATAAATAGAAACTGATTTAGGATAAGAAGCAGCTGGCTGCCTTTTTGTCTTCCTTGCTGGCTTTAGATATTTTGAATTTGTTGTGGAATCTTACCTGTTTATCTGATACACTTTTACTGATACTCTTTAAACTCTGTAAAAGATTTTTACTGCTACAAAAAAATTGATTTGACTGATAAATCAACAAATTTTTTTCACTGTTACCTCTCTTCCTTTTTACTTTTTACAGTAAATCTGTCAATGACTGCCAAACTTCAGCACTTGGAATTTGTACTTTCTTCAAATTTTTGAAATTTTCATCTACTTTTGTGTATCTGGAGAAAGTTGGTTTGATGACAAAAAAGTGTTTAATTTCATGCTGTAAATAGAATAAGTCCTCAAAACTTCTAAGTAGGACTTTGCTTGTTGGAATGCCTTGTCCACCACCTGATTTTTCAACTTTTTCTTTGGCATATTCTCTGATTTTTTTGTTATAATCTTCCTGAGACATCAACTTGTCATTTATGACCAAGATATTAGGCAAACTCCTTTGCCTCAAGTTCTCAAATTTAACCATGAACCTGGTTATGGAAATGTTCATGTTTTCACACTTTTCCTCAAACTGCTTCATCAGGTTCTTTTTGGCTATAACCTTCTTTATTTCAATGATATTTTCAGTTCTGTAAATTATTTCAAGTTCTTCCAACTCTTGCCTGTACTTATTGTCGAGGAACTTTATCAATTCTAGAGCTTGTTCTAGTTTGTTATCCAATTCCTCTTTAGTCTTTTGGATTTATTCTAATGCTGCTTTCAATAAGTCTCTTTGTTAAAAAATCACTTGGATGGAAGGCCATACATCATTGATGGCTTCTATGATTTTGTTCCACAGATGATTTTTGACATAGGAAATATGTTCCTTCAGTGTCAAATCCTTCTGCAATTTCTTCAATTCTTCATTCAGTCTGATGGCCTTTTGCTCATGTGTTTTTGCATTTATCTGATCCAATTTGTTTGAGTTCTCAAGATTTTATACCATCTGTTTTAATCTACTGATTTTATTTGTCTTAAGAGACAATTCTTCCATGGCCTTTACCAGTTTGTTGGATTCATCTGTATGGTGCACTGTTGTTGTTGATGATTTTGTAGTTGTGGTGGTGGATGAAGTTACTGGTACTGCAGTAGCCAGTGAGACTTTAGGTGCCAACTCTGTAGCTATAGTAGATGGCACAACCATAGTAGCCATAGGAATGACTGTAGGTGCTTCCTGTGTCTTTGGAGTTTCTTTTTCCTGGACAAGTTTGTTCATCTGAATCTCCATTTCCTTGATTTGATTTGTCAACTGAAAAATCAAATTCATCATGTCATATTTTTATTTTTGTCCTTCTATTATCTCTTTTGTTTGAGGATGTTCACTTTGAGGAATTTTAAGTTGTTTCCTCAAAGTTGCAATATCTTCATTTTTCTTTTTCACTAATAACTCTGTTTCTTTGATATTAACAAGGTCATATCCCACCTAAAAAACTAGTTCTTCCAAAGATTTTATCTTGAGATCCTTAGCATACAAGGATGAATTATCCATTTTCATCTGATCTTTCATGTTAGAGATGGCGTTTTGGAGTCTCTAAGCAATCATGGCTTTAGTTGAGACAGTAGAGTATAGCATTTCTGAAGTTTGTCTATGGAACTGAATCTGATCAAGAGCATGAATCTTATCTGTCTAGACTTCCAAATCAACCTTCTTATAATCTGCCACTGTCTTTGGGGATTTGACTGTGGGCTGCAACACTGACATAATTAGCTTTTGATTTGAACAATCAAATGCAGACAGAAGTCTGTTTTGCACACTTGGTGTTTGCTTGAGATATTGAGAATAAATGTTGTTTTTTATTTCTTCATTCTTTAGTTTGATCTGTTTGTATTTTTATTTATGTCCAAGTCTTTCTCCTCAGCTGCCTATGATGAAGAGGATTCCATGATCTGCTGTCTTTCTATCAATTGTGCATCTTCATTTTTAACTTGTTCTTCATTCTGATTCTTAGTAGCTGGCTCATTGATGATCACAGTGGCAATATCGGTTTCTGGAAAATCATTGTTTGTATTTATAAGATTTGTTTCTTCCACATCAATTGTTACCTTACCTTTACCTGCTAAATTTAACTTAGGACTTTTGTTGTATATTAATCTAAAATTAGTTTCAGTTGTAGTTTCAACAACATAGGCAACTTCTTCCCTTACTATCTTGGTAGATTTTTCTGGGTGTTGTGCAGTCTCTAAAGTGTGGCTAGTATCACTTTTATTTACTACATCTGTTAAGGTATTCTCTATCCACTTAGTCTGATTTTCATATTTTTCTCTGGATTTGTTTCATAAATGAAGGGTATTAATTTACATTTAACCGTTAGTTTTCTTGGGATGCCTTGTGGATCATAATTCCAAGGAAAGCTTTCTTCAAATATGAATTCCAATAACTGCTTTGTTGCTTCTTTCTCTAAATCCCTATGATTGCAGATGAATGGCCCTATCTGATTATTTAATATGAACTGATTTTTATTTTTTGCTGCCATGAAATTTATAGAATTAGAGTTTAGGATTTGCCTGATATACTCCAAGGAAAATATCCTCATTGAAACATGTTTGGGTAGCTTGTAAGGTAACAAATTTGACCCTAAAACTCTGATCTCAGTATGTTTTTCATATAAGTACCAATCACCAACTTTATTCTGGTCTGATAATTGTAATATATTCTTCATTTCTTAATATATCCTTGGCTGCTCTGCTTTTGTTAACATTTTGATCACTGGATGTATGAAAAATTCTGAAAATTCTGCATAAGTGAAATCTGCACATTCTTTCCTGAGCAAAGTAGTCCAGAAAATGACAGAGAGAGGATTTCCCTCTATGTCAAGCTTTTGAAGAGTAACTGGAAAATTATCTAATTGAAAATATAGAAACATATGGAAGAGGAAGGATGTGTATCTAAACACTCTTTCAATTGGAAAATTGGTTAATTGATGATGAATATTTTCTTGAATGTGACCAACATAATCAAAAATCATAGACGGGGGTTGTCCTGGGGTAAATGTAGATAAGAAACCCAAGATGGATTCATATGTGTATTCATCAGTGAAATACCCTAGGATGAAGGAAAGCATGGAGATCACATGTCTTGAACATTCTGGGAATTTGGAAGTGGAATATGGGCGATTTATTTGAGAAATTTCCACATGCAAAGGCATAAATGTCTGAAAAATCATGAATCTCTTGGGAAAATCTAGGCCAATATACAACTTGGTGAGGGCCTCTATAGATAAAGGGACTACTTGAGGACCAGACTGTAGTTGTAGCATTTAGTTAATAGATTCAACAATAATGGTAAGAAGAACTTCCTTATTTTCATTTACTATGGCTCTATGTTCAGGCACATAGTACTGTTGACATAACCAAATAACTTCTTGGCATGGATGAGTTAATGGAACAACATAATTAGGCAAATGAGATTCCCAAATATGGACTTCCTCTTGATTATCTAAGGACTTCTCATAGCTCCAGTTATGAATATCTAGTAGATTGAACTCAACAATTGGGTATGTTATCTTGTAGTCAATATAAGCTATTAGAATGTGCTCAATGTCTATGACAAGGGGTTGCAAAGGATTTACAACAATAACAGTCTTAGAAGTCATAGCTGGAGTTGATTTAGGCACTTTGGAACCTTCATGATTGCTTGAGCTCTGCTTTTTAGGCATTTTGGATACTTCTGCAAGTTTAGACAGTTTGCAGAGGTATTTTTACTTTTGCAGAGGTTTTTTGGATAAAAATGGGCAAAATATGGGCTTCTCTTGGGTTTTTCTTGTCCATTTGGATTTTTCAAAAGGATTTATAGGGTTTTACTAGTTTATACACAAGAAACAAGGGTTTCTTGGGCTTTTTCACTAAGCAATTGAGCTAAAAATATTTTGACTTTAGGAAAAGAGGCTTTGGGATACCTTCAGAGGATTTATGGCTAAATTTGGAGTTTAAACAGTTTATAGAAACTATTAAAAATTCATGATTTCCCTTAAAAATAGTATATTCAATAAAACAGGGTTTCTGTAGAAAATTTGACAAGGTTTGGCCTGTTTTTGGAGCTTTTTGATAGATTTCTATGCATGATTTTCCGGCTTATAAATGAATTTTGTATTAATAAGTCTTCTTCAATTTGAAACGGGTTTAATTTAGAAGAAAAACCTGTTATTCGCAGGTACAGGATTTGAAATAGTTTCTTGGGTCTTTGAACAGGTCGAACAACTTCTGTCTGATCTTTGGAGCAATGTAGAGCTCCTAGGCGGTATTCAATGGTTTCAGGTTGAGTTTTGCAGTCTTTTTGGCTCAAAACAATGTAAAAAGGTTCGTTTTAACAGTTGGGGGCTTATAAAGAGTTTATGCGTAGTAGAAATGGAAATGAACGCTTTTCATATGTTTATTAGGCATATCTAGGGCTTAACACTGCCAGTATTTAATGTGGGTCGAGTTAGGCGGGAATGGTGGTTTTGGGATTCAAATGATATAAACCGGAGTGGTTATCGCATGATGTTTGGTCGATAAGCAGTTTTGGAGCAAACCCACACGATCCTATAAGAATCGACCATGTGGAGGAGAGATGAAATATCAATACTACCCATTTCGTGTAGATTTGAAATGGGAAATAGTACGTAAGTTTATTTGTGAAATTAGTTTTCAGCCGTTGGATCTTGGGATTGGACTGTGAATGGTCCAGATCAATTGGGGAAGTTACGTAGGAATTTAGTGGGGTCGGGGTTGGTTAATGTGGCGGGGATCGGGTTTTAAAGCCTTATAAATGGACTTTTTAATAAGTTTTAAAACCTTGGGTTATGTTTTATGGTTAGGCGGGATAAGAGTTATATGTCAATTTAAATATTTAACCAGTGTTTAAATCATTCAAATGAGCGTGGATGTTTTATTATATAGTTTTTAACTTTTAACAGTTTGTTTACAAACTATAGGGGGAGGATATTTGTATATAGATATGTTAAAACCAATGGGACATGGCAGGGATAATATTGTGCACATGGGATATAAAAACATTAGTTTAACTTAAAATAAAGGGTTTTGTGGATTTATTTAAATAAAGGGATTTAATATATATAGTTAGTAGCTAGTATGAAATAAGGGTGAAGTGTAAGGGATATGAAAACACATGTTTTAACTCTAAATAAAGTGTAAATAACATAGTTTTCCTTTGTTGTATTACATCACACTGTAACTTAGGATAAATGTATTTTTGAGGGTTTTATGAATGTTTTTGAAAGGAATGGAATTATTTATTTAGGGTTTTTCTTTTAGTAAGTAAAAAATAGGTTTTTACTTGGGAAAAGGGGATTATGATTTTAAATGAAGGACAAATGCTGATGAATGTGGGTCTATTGTGGGAATTCAATATTTTTAACCAATCAATCATTGAGCCTTGGGTCCGGTCCCAACAGAAGTCAGAGAAATGTTATGAGCCTCTTTAACTGATAGTTTACAATACTCAATATTTGTAGGGGAGGGGAAATTAGTAATTTTTTCCCAATGATGCTTTATTACATGCTTGTACAACTGCTTTCTACCTACCCATATTTATCTCTATCATTTTTACTTCATTTTCATGGGTGCATTTAGGCTTGCAACCCTAAATTAGTTTTTCTTTTAAAGCATGAAATCTATCTAAGTCTAACCTTATTCCATCCCAGGCTCAGATAAAACTGTTGAGCTCCTCATTTATTCTCTATCTAATATAATGATTTTTCAAGTTTATGATGTTTTACATATCTTTATTCTCTATCTAAAACATAAAATTTAAAGTATGAAAAGTTAAGTTTAAACTGTTTAACCAATCATGGATTATGGCATTTATTGACGATCTGCACATAACCATTATTCTTGCAGTAAAGTAAACAGTAGTGGCACTTTGACTTGCTCACTTTCAGGTCTTATTTTCATCTCTTTTTTCTTTTGGGGTATATCTTTTTCTAAGTCCTTTGATTATTCCTTTAGGTCTTTTTACCCTCTTTTGTTTTCTATTTATTTCTCATTTTTCAAAATATGGGAAAACAACTTGCAGAAAGCAAGGTATGTACAAATTTACAAGACTATCATAGTAAATTCAAAAATTATGAATCCTATTATTATAGGACCCTAATAGTGGCTCCACTTGGGGATGGCATTTCCTGGTGAAATGTCAAGAACTTTTAGATCAGCAGCCTTTGGAATTTGACTGTGATGACCCTGTAAATGTCTTCTGATATCTACAATTATTCATACTTATGATATTTAACTCTCAAAGCTTAGGACCTTCTCTCTAGGCTTCAGCTTTGTTAGGCAAACATCCAATCCAATCTAAAATCTGCAATGTATATGTACAATGATCAAAGTGAATAAAAACTAACTATTTGTTAAATTAGGAGAGTAGTAGTGTTTCAACATTCTACCATTTACTGCTCCTTCTAAGATCTCTGACCCATCTATTTATTTTAGGAAGAAAGCATTGTTACCTCTGTAACCATAAATGACATAAGGCCCTTTCCATAGAAAATCAAATTTTCCATGTTTTCCTTTATTTTCCCATCTTGAATCTCATTTTAACACTTTATCTCCAATGTAGAAATTATCCTCTTTACTCTTTTTATCAAAAAATTTCTTGATCTTATCCTGAATGACTTGAGACTTGATATAAAGTTCTTCCCTTGTTTGTTGCAAGTGAATAGTTTGATTGATCCTTATTTGAATTTCATTTGTTTCAACTTGTAACTCTTGGATAATCTTCATCATTGGTACACCTAGGGAGGATGGAAAAACAACATCCATTCCATAGACAAGTTGGTAAGGGGAGGTACCAATGGATTTTTTGGTAGTAAGTCTATTTGCCCATAAGGCATTGACTAACTTCTTGTTCCAAGTTCTTTTATTGTCTTCAAGTAACTTTTTGATGATGTTTATAAGGCTCTTGTTTGAGGATTCAGCTAGACCATTACCCTGAGGGTAGTATGCAGTAGAACGGCCTAGGGTAATATGGTATTTGTGGAAAAATTCAATCGTTTTCTTGGATTTGAATGCTGCTGCATTGTCAGTAATTATCTTTTGGGGACATCCAAATCTTGAAAGAATGTTACTTTCTAGGAAAGAGATAGTGACAGTATCTATGGCTTGCCTAGATGGTATGGCTTCAATCCACTTGGTAAATAATCAGTGCCTGTCAGAATCCACTTATGTTGGGCTGATGATGGTGGGTGAATTTCTCCAATGAAGTCAAGACTCCATTGTTGAAATGGAATTTCAGTAGAGATGGGTTTTAAGGGTAGGGGTAACAGTTTTTTCTTACCCTCAAATATTTGGCACTTGTGATAGGAGTTCACATATCATTTTACATCAGCAAACAAGGTAGGCCAGTAAAATCCAGCTCTCAGAATATTTTCTGCAGTAGTCTTCTAGTAAAGATGTCCCCCACAATCACCTGCATGAAATTTTTATAATGTTTTGTCAGCTTCTTCTTTTAACAAACAATTTAATAAAATCCCACTATGATCTCTCCAAAAAAGTACATTGTCTAAAATACAAAATCTTACTGCCTTAAGCTTTAGAAATCTTTCTTTTGTTCTTGATAAACCAGGAGGAGCTTGTAAGTTTAGTAATAAAAATATAATATTTTCATACCATGGTGAGTCTAAAAAGGCTGCATTGATCTCTGGAGTCGCCATCTCTTCCTGATCATCAACTTGGGAAATAAAATTGATGTCTAGGGCATTACAATTTGATTCAACCATTAATCATGCTAAACCTTCACCTTTTATCAACTTGGTGGGTTTTATCTCTATGTCATACTCTAAGATAGTGGAAATCCACTTAACTCTTCTTCTATCGGGACCATCCTGAGTAAGAATGTCTTTTAATATAGCATTAGGGACATAGGCAATGATGTGAGAATAGAGAATGTAAAATTTGAAGTCTTTAATGGCCTTTACCAAAGCTAAGGCTTGTTTCTCCATAATATTATACTTCAAAGATGCATCTCTAAGTGTTTTGCTAAAGAAAGCTATGGGATTTTCATAACCCTGGTCATTTTTCTGCTGTAAACCTGTAGCAACGGTGTTTTCTGAAGCAAATGAGAAAATGATGAAATCTTTTTTGAAATCATGACTTATAAGGACTGGAGTTTTGGTTAAGGCCCATTTGATGGATTCAAATGACGGTTTAGCCTCAATAGTCCATTTAAGAACTGAATCTTTTTTTAGCATGTTATCTAATTCTCTAATTATCTCAGCTAAGTTGGATATAAATCTTCTTAAAAAGTTAATCTTACCTAGAAAGGCTTGTAACTCCTTTACGTTTCTTGGTGGAGTGATGTTAAGAATTGCTTCTATCCTAGCAGGATCTATTCTGATTCCTTCTTTTGATATTATGTGTCCTACTAACTTGCCTTCTTCTAATCCAAATAAGGTTTTCTTAGGATTTAATGAGATGCCAAACTTTCTACATTTTATAAAAACTTGTCTGAGATGATCCAAGTGTTCATAATCAGTTTTAGAAAATACAGTTATGTTATCTAAGTAAATTACTAATAATTCTTGAAATTCTCTTGCAAAGGCTATATCCATAGCTCTTTGAAAGGTTGCCCCTGCATTCATTAAACCAAAAGGCAATTTTACATGTATAAAAGTGCCTCAAGGAGTAGTAAAAGTTGTTTTGGGTTGATCCTCTGGTTGGACTAAGATCTGGTTGTATCCTGAAAACCATCTAACAATGAAATCCTAGAAGAACCAACTCCCCTTTGTAATATGTAATCCATTTTTGGTAAAGGGTAATTATCTTTTAAGATTACTTTGTTTAGATTCCTAAAGTTGACACATAATCTAATCTCTCCTGTTTCTTTCTTGTTGGAACTAGGTTAGAAACCCAATTAGAGTACCTGATTGGTGCAATGATTTGTGCATCATACATTCTTTTCACTTATTTTTCTATTAAGGGCATCAAAACAGGGTTGATTCTCCTAAATTTCTGTCTAAATTTCTTTTGATCTTCTTTCATAGGAATTCAGCATTGAATTATGCTGGTGTCATAGGATTTAAGGTCCTCATAACTCCAAGGAAAAACATTTTGGAATTCCTTAAAAAGAGCAATATATTTTTCCTTTTCTTGTTGAGGTAAGGCTTTTGAAAGTTTGATCATTTTGGGTTTTAGTTCTGTACCAATATTACATTCCTCAATATCAGATCTAACTGACTCCATTTTGGGTTTTCTAGCAACACCATTGGAGTCAAATAGATCTTCTAAAGGAGTTAAAACTTTAGGTAAGAAATTGTCTTTGAGATTTAATATTTCAGTTTCTTCATAGATTATCTCATCAATTTCTACTCTCTCTAATTTATCTATATCTGATTGACTAAATCTAGTGGGTTTAGAAAAAAATATTTTATTTACATCTACATTATTTACATCAATATCACTATCTAAATCTTGATCTATGGTACAATCAGTGTCTATCTTACAGTTCCGAAATTCACTCTCATTATTCAAAAAATGATAAATTTGTTGGTCCTGTGAGAAAATTTGCCAATAATTGAGTTTGTCTGGAATTATTGGCCTGTGTTTTACTTCTGCAGTATACATATGATTGGGTTGAAAAGGTAAATTACAAGTACTAGAAAAGGTTGTTAAAGAATGTGCTTGTAAGTTTTTCCTTCTTGGTATTGCAAAGAAATTACATTCCAGTAATTCACTAATCAAATCTAGTACAGTCTCCCTATATCGGCCAAGTCTAGGGTTGTAAACAGAATAATCACCTTTAATTTGTTTAACAATCAATTCTAAATCTCCCATTATTGTTATTCTTTTACCTCATAAATTTTTTATTTTCTGGAGTCCTAGAATGAGGGCTTCATACTCAACCATATTGTTTGTGAATTTGAAATTAAGCCTGAAAGCATGGCCTTCTGCATGATTTTTCTCTATATTTGTTATCCATACTCCTGCTCCTACTCCTAATTTATTTACTGAACCATCAAAGTCTAAGTGCCATAAAGATTCTTGAGAAATATTATCATTGTTTGGTGTTTTATTTTCTTCTCTTAGTTCAGTCTTGATATCATTATAAGTTTATGCATTACATAGGATGAAAGAGTCTAGATCGGTAGGTGTGGTATAAATTGGGTAATTTATTGACCTTTCAACACTATTTACTATATATTTCATTAATGTTTTCCTATATAACTTCTTAGGTTGACCAAAAAATGATATAGTAGCATAAGACATGTCCAATTGTAGAGATCCCTGTAACTTTTCTCCCCATGAGCGAGAAAGTAACATTCCATATTTAGGTGGGATATCAGCTACTACAATGTCCATTAATATACTCTTACCAGGATATTGAACTAAAGTTACACACAGATCTTTGATTAAACCTAGGCATTTTACTTTACTTGAGTCAAATGAGAATAAATCTTTATAGGGCCTTGTGATGTCTAAGTTCAGAGTTTCCATTATAGCTTTGGGCATTAAATTATGTGAAGCTCCTGAATCCAGCATTGCATTGTTTAATATTTGATCATGAATAGTTAAACTAGTCTAAAATGGAGGAAATGCTCCATCTAAATGCTTTCCATTCACATCTGGGCCAAAAATCAACTATGGATGATCATCATTCAGATTTATGGAATCTTCTCCATCATTTATGTTTAATGTTTCAGTTATGGTTGATTTATACAAGTCATGTTTCACCAATTCTGTCAGTGGAATTGGTATTTTTAGCTTTACAATTTCAGATTGTATGTTGAATGTAGGTTGGGATTTACTTATTTGAATCAATTCTTCTTTGGTAACTGTAGTTTGTGTTGTTTTATCTTGTCTTTCTACAACTATATTTTCAGTTTCAGTTTGAGTGTCTTGAGTCTTATTTCTTTTTATTTTCTTAGCAGTAGATGTTTGTTCAGATTTGGAGCTATCAAAAGCTATTTTTGCAGTGACAGCTTTTGGATCTACTAAATTAGGATTAGCATTGCGTATTTCAGTTTCTAAAGTAGTTGTTTTATCAGAATTAGATGTTTTAGAAGCAGCATATTTTTGTGAATCTTTTGTAGCTTGGGAAACTTCATCAGTTATGTCCAGAATCTTAGGGCTTGGTGAAAGCTTTGGGCTGGAAACCTTTTGGGAAGAACCAGAGTTTTGCTTATTTTCCCTAGGGAGAATTTGCAGAACTTTTGTTTTGGGAGCTTATACTGTTTTCTTATTTGGTATTTGAGAAGTTTTCTTAGTATAAAACTCATTGTTTTTCTTAATTCTTAGGTTATACTGACTTTGTACTTCATTGATGGCAAATTCATAACCCTGTTTGTAATCAAAGCATTCCCCTGAATCTAATTTAAGTGGTTGAAGTTAAATAATTCCTGATCTTCCTATGTGAGAAAGATAGTGTTATTATCATCTATTCCCATTAAATTTATGGTATCCTCACCATAATAATTGTTGTGAGAACTCTGACTGAAAGGGAGGTCTTATTGTTTGGTCTGGGGCTGAGTCTTTTGATTTTCCTGAATTTGTGTTTTTTCTAAAATTGGGATTTCTGATTTGTTGTTGATTATGCCATTGAGGTATTCTTTCTATGTTATCTAACCTATCCATCATCCTTTCTAAGGTTTTAGCTAACATATCTATTTTTGTGTCTGAACTAGAAGCTTCTTCTTTCATAGTCACTCTCCTCTCATTTCTTAATCTTGCTTTTTTAGCTAGAATGTTTACTTCTACACTTACTGCATCTGTTTTCATTCTTTCTAATGTTTCTGCATTTCTTTCTCTTAACTAATATGCCATGTCAATGTCAAATACATCTAGGAATTTAAGTAAGAAAGAGTTAGGAGTGGGATTTAGATTTGCAGGAATTGAATTTAAACACTGTTATATCTAGTGCAGTAGTCTTGTACAGATTCATTTGGAGCTCTTCTCATTGCATCAAATTTAGACAAAATTTTCAGAGGGTTTTTCTTCTTTTCCCATTTATTTAAAAACAATCTATGGAAAACAACTAAATCAGCTATATGACCTGCAGTAAGACCTTTGAACCATTTATTTAATTCTCCTGTTAAAGTTTGTGCAAACAACCTCATTTGTACATCTGATTCATCTATCTCATGGAGTTCAAAGAAATCAGTCATTTTTCTTATGTTCTGCTATGCAGTATAATGTGTAGTAGCATCAAACTGTGGTATTTTACTTTGATAGTCTTGGGGCATATCATTAAGTTTTCCTGGAAGAACAAGGGGGGCATACCTAGAAGCCATAGCTTGAATTCTAGCTTGGCTAGGAGGTAAAGTAGAGGTACTTGGAGCTGAACTAGAAGTAGTGGCTGATGAAACTAGATTATAAAGTGCTGAAATAGAAAAAGTAGTTGAAGAAATAAAGGCTGAAGTTGAGGTACTGGGAAGTGAAACTGGAATATATATGGAACTACTAGGAAATGAAAATGATGTGCTTGAAAAAGGAAATAAATTTCTAGGGTGTAATGGTAATATAGGACTAAATAGATCTGTGGATTGAATGGTAGTAGAAACTATAGATGATGTATTGGTTTCTAAATGGGGAATAGAAGCTTTAGATGTATAAGCTAGAAATTGAGATAATTCTATGGCTTCATCAATTTCTTTAAGAATAGTAGCATTAATTTCTTCAAGTCTATTTTGATTATTAACTTTCTTTAATTCAGAATTTGCTGCAATATTTTATGTTCTGATTCCAAAAAATAAATAAAACTGGGTCTAAAACAGCAGCACTTAAATTACTTGCAGATTTGGTCCTGAATAAAAAAATTTCAAATTTCAAATCAAACTCTATATCCTGCAAACTTGCTAATTCTTGGAGTAATGAATTGACTCTTATTAATGAAACTTTAGCATCTATATCTTCTCTCTGTTTTTTCTTTTGTCCAATTCTGTCTCGGTTTTCCACTATAACAGCAGGTTTAGGGTCCGGATTATACCTGGTATAATAAACTCTCCTAGAAGCCGGAATTACATATTTTTATACTCATAACTAGTTAAACAATCTTTAAAATAAAAAAGATGATAAGAAATGATTTCCTTTAAGGTTTATTTAACAACTGAGGATTGGTTAGTCCCCAATATGGTCGCCAGTATGTTATCACTCTAGTAATTCTCTAGTTGTGAGATTTTTGGTTTTTAGTTGAGAAAACTAGAGGTAACCACAGACCAACTTTTAAACTCTAGGATCTAGCCTTCCTAGGGTTCAGAGAGGGTTCTCTCTATAAGATTTAACTTTGTTTGTTTTATAAAATATTAGGCTAGTTATGATTATGCAATTGGTTTTGGTTTTGATTGGTTTGGTGGGAAAAATCACTGAAAGAGATGGATAGTGGGAAATCTATTTGTCCATTGGGCTAAGGAGTCAAAAATCAAGCATACAGAGCTGGGATCAATGTAAAAAATTCAAATTTTTTCAAGGCAAGATAGATAACCCTTGGAGATCTTGGAATTTTTTTTTGTGAGATGGTATGATCAAGATAAAGAGCAATGAAGCGCTATTTGATTCGGAAAAGGGAAGTAGTAGGCGGAGGTAAAACGAGAGAGGTAGCAATTAAGGTTTTCCTACACTGGAAATCAGATGAAAACATAGAAATGACAAATAGTTAAGACATGGTGCTTTTAACAAATCCTGAAGTAATCCTCCTATTCATTCATTCAAATTTGGAAAAAATTATGGATTGCATGTAATAGAGAAAGATAACAATGACAAATTTAGAAAATACTTCACTCCAAATAGCTCATCACATGAGTCCTGAAATATGATGCTAGTTGATATGTTCTTGTCTGCTACTTGAAATTTGAACACAAAAAGCCTTCAAGTCCACAAAAATAACTATAGAAATCTTTTGCAATTTATTCCACAAGAATACTTCTAAAGATGAAGTATTTATACATAATTGTTTACAAAATATCCTATAATGCTTCTAGGAATTATCTACGGAAAATAAAATATCTTTACAACAATAATGGACACAACTGCTTAACAAATTAGCAAGTTGTCCTATCTATTCAAAAGAAATAGAAACTGATTTAGGATAAGAAGCAGCTAGATGCCTTTTTGTCTTCCTTGCTGGCTTTAGATATTTTGAGTTTGTTGTGGAATCTGACCTGTTTATCTGATACACTTTTACTGATACTCTTTAAACTCTGTAAAATATTTTTACTGCTGCAAAAAATTTGTTTTGACTGATAAATCAACAAACTGTTTTCGCTGTTACCTCTCTTCCTTTTTACTTTTTACAGTAAATCTATCAATGACTGCCAAACTTCAGCACTTGGAATTTGTACTTTCTTCAAATTTTTGAAATTTTCATCTACTTCTGTGTATTTGGAGAAAGTTGGCTTGATGACAAACAAGTATTTAATTTCATGTTGTAAATAGAATAAGTCCTCAAAACTTCTCAGTAGGACTTTGCCTGTTGGAATGCCTTGTCCACCACCTGATTTTTCAACTTGTTCTTTGGCATATTCTCTGATTTTTTTGTTATAATCTTCCTGAGGTGTCAACTTGTCATTTATGACCAAGATATTAGGCAAAATCCTTTTCCTCAAGTTCTCAAATTTAACCATGAACTTGTTTATGGAAATGTTCATGTTTTCACACTTTTCCTCCAACTTCTTCATCAAGTTCTTTTTTGTTATAACCTTCTTTATTTCAATGATAGTTTCAGTTCTATCAGTTATTTCAAGTTCTTCCAACTCTTTCCTGTTCTTGTTGTTGAGGAACTTTATCAGTTATAGAGCTTGTTTTGGTTTGTTATCCAGTTCCTCTTTAGTCTTTTGGATTTCTTCTAATGCTGCTTTGAATAAGTCTCTTTGTTCAAAAATCACTTGGATGGAAGGCCATACATCATTGACGGCTTATATGATTTTGTTCCACAGATGATTTTTCACATAGGAAATATGTTCCTTCAATGTCAATTCCTTCTGCAATTTCTTCAATTATTCATTCAATTTGATGGACTTTTGCTCATGTGTTTTTGCATTTATCTAAGCCAATTTGTTTGAGCTCTCAATATTTTCTACCATCTGTTTTAATCTGTTGATTTCATTTGTCTTGAGAGACATTTCTTCTATGGCCTTTACCAGTTTGTTGGCTACATCTGTATGGTGCACTGTTGTTGTTGATGATTCTGTAGCTGAGGTGGTGGATGAAGTTACTGGTACTACAGTAGCCAGTGGGACTTTACGTGCCAACTCTGCAGCTAGAGTAGATGTCACAGCTGTAGTAGTCATAGGAATGACTGTAGGTGCTTCCTGTGTCTTTGGAGCTTCTTTTCCCTAAACAAGTTTGTCCATATGAATCTCCATTTCCTTGATTTGAGTTGTTAACTGAAAAATCAAATTCATCATGTCATATTTTTCTTTTTGTCCTTCTATTATCTCTTTTGTTTGAGGATGTTCAATTTGAGGAAGTTTTAGTTGTTTCCTCAAAGCTGCAATATCTTCATTTTTCTTTTTCACTAATAACTTTGCTGCTTTGATATTAACAGGGTCATATCCCACCTGTAAAACTAGTTCTTCCAAAGATTTTATCCTGAAATCCTTAGCATACAGGGATGCCTTATCCATTTTCATCTGATCTTTCATGTTAGATATGGTGTTTTGGAGTCTCTCAGCACTCATGGCTTTAGTTGAGACAGTAGAGTATAGCATTTCTGAAGTCTGTCTATGGAACTCAATCTGATCAAGAGCATGAATCTTATCTGTCTGGACTTCCAAATCAACCTTCTTATAATCTGCGACTGTCGGATTTGACTGTGGGCTACAACACTGACATAATTAGCTTTTGATTTGAATAATCAAATACAGATAGAACTCTGTTTTGCACACTTGGTGTTTGCTTGAGATATTGAGAATAATTTTTTTTTTTTTTTTCCTCATTCTTTAGTTTGATCTGTTTGTATTTTTCTTTGATGTCCAGGTATTTCTCCTCAGCTGCCTGTGATGAAGAGGCTTGCATGCTCTGCTGTCTTTCTATCAACTGTGCATCTTCATTGTTAACTTGTTCTTCATTATGATTCTTAGTAGCTAGCTCATTGATGATCACAGTGGAAATATATGTTTTTGGCAAATCAGTGTTGGTATTTATAAGATCTGTTTCTTCCACATCAATTGTTACCTTTCGTTTACTTGCTGAATTTAACTGAGGCCTTTTGTTATATATTAATTTGAACTTAGTTTCAGTTTTAGTTTCAACAACATAGGCACCTTCTTCCCTTACTCTCTTGGTATATTTTTCTGGGTGTTCTGCAGTCTCTAAAGTGTGACTAGTATTACTTTTATTTACTGCATCTATTAAGGTATTCTTTGTCCACTCAGTCTAATTTGCATTTTTTTCTATCTCTGGCTTTGTTTCATGAATGAAGGGTGTTAATTTACATTTAACCCTTAGTTTTATTAGGATACCTTGTGGATCATAATTCCAAGGAAAGCTTTCTTCAAATTTGAATTCCAATAACTACTTTGCTGCTTCTTTCTCTGCATCCCTATGATTGCAGATGAATGGCCCTATCTGATTCTTTAATTTGAACTGAGTTTTCTTTTTTGATGCCATGAAATTTATAGAATCAGAGTTTAGGATTTTCCTGATATACTCCAAGGCAAAGATCCTCATTGAAACATGTTTGGGTAACTTGTAAGGTAACAAATTTGACCCAAAAACTATGATCTCAGTATGTTTTTCATATAGGTACCAATCACCAACTTTATTCTGCTCTGATAACTATAATATTTTCTTCATTTCTTCATTTATCCTTGGCTGCTCTGCTTTTGTTAACATTATGATCACTGGATGTATGAAAAATTCTGAAAATTCTACATAAGTGAAATCTGCACATTCTTTCCTGAGCAAAGTAGTCTAGAAAATGACAGAGAGAGGATTTCTCTCTATGTCAATCTTTTGAAGAGTAATTGGAAAATTATCTGATTGAAAATATAGAAACATATGGAAGGGGAAGGATGTGTATCTAAACACTCCTTCAATTGGAAAATTGTTCAATTGATGATGAATATTGTCTGCAATGTAGCCAGCATAATAAAAAATCATAGATGCGGGTTGTCCTGGGGTAAATGTAGATAAGAAGCCCAAGATGGATTCATCTGTGTATTCATTAGTGAAATACCCTAGGATGAAGGAAAAAATGGAGATCACATGTCTTGAACATTCTGGGAATTTGGAAGTGTAATATGGGGGATTTATTTGAGGAATTCCCACATGCAAAGGAATAAATGTCTAAAAAATCATGAATCTCTTGGGAAAATCTAGGCCAATATACAACTTGGTGAGGGCCTCTATAAATAAAGGGACTACTTGAGGATCAGGCTGTAGGGTTAGCATTTGGTTAATAGATTCATCAGTAATGGTAAGAAGAACTTCTTTATTGGCATTTAGTATGGCTCTCTGTTCAGGCACATAGTATTGGTGACATAACCTAATAACTTCTTGGCATGGATGAGTTAATGGAACAACATACTTAGGAAAATGGGATTCCCAAATATGGACTTCCTTTTGATTATCTAAGGACTTTTCATAGCTCCAGTTATGTATATATAGCAGATTGAACTCAACAATTGGGTCTGCTATCTTGTAATCAGTATCAGCTAATGGAATATGCTCAATGTCTATGACAGGGGGTTGTAAAGGATTTACAACAATAGCAGTCTTATAAGTCATAGCTGGAGTTGATTTAGGCACTTTGGAACCTTCAGGATTGCTTGAGCTTTGTTGTTTAGAAATTTTGGCTACTTCTGCAAGTTTAGACTATTTGCAGAGGTATTTTTACTTTAGCAGAGGTTTTTTGGATAAAAATGGGAAAAATATGGGCTTCTCTTGGGTTTTTCTTGTCAATTTGGATTTTTCAAAAGGATTTATAGGGTTTTACTGGTTTAGACACAAGAAACAGGGGTTTCGTGGGCTTTTTCACTGAGCAATTGGGCTAAAAATCTTTTGAATTTAGGCAAAGAGGGTTTGGGATACCTTCAGAGGATTTCTGGCTAAATTTGGAGTTTAAACGGTTTATAGAAACTATTAAAAACTTGTGATTTCCCTTAAATATAGTATATTCAATAAAACAGGGTTTCTGCAGAAAATTTGACAGGGTTTGTCCTGTTTTTGGAGCTTTTTGACAGATTTCTATAGATGAGTTTCAGGATTATAAATGAATTTTGTATTAATAAGGCTTCTTGAATTTGAAACAGGTTTAATTTAGAAGAAAAACCTGTTATTCGTAGGTACAGGGTTTGAAATGGTTTCTTGGGTCTTTGAACAGGTTGAACAACTTCTGTCTGATCTTTGGAGCAACGTAGAGCTCCTAGGCGGTCTTCAATGGATGCAGGTTTAGTTTTGCAGGCTTTTTGGCTCAAAACGATGTAAAATGATTCGTTTTAACAGTCGGGGGGCTTATAAAAAGTTTATGCGCAATAGAAATGGAAATTAATGATTTTCATATGTTTATTAGGCATAGTTAGGGCTTAACAGCACCAATATTTAATGCAGGTCGAGTCAGACGAGAATAGTGGTTTTGGGTTTCAAATGATATAAACTGAAGTGGTTATCGCATGAAATTTGGGCAGTAAGTGGTTTTGGAGCAAACCCACGCGATCCTATAAGATTCGACCATGTGGAGGAGAGATGAAATATCAATATTGCCCATTTCGCATAGAATTGAAATGGGAAATAGTACGCAATTTTATTTGCGAAATTAGTTTTCAGCCGTCGGATCTTGGGATTGGACTGCGAATGCTCTATATCAATCAGGGAAGTTGCGTCGGAATTGAGTGGGGCCAGGGTTGGTTAATGTGGTGGCGATTAGGTTTTAAAACTTTAGAAATGGACATTTTAATAAGTTTTAAAACCTTGGGTTATGTTATATGGTTAGGCGGTATAAGAGTTATATGTCAATTTAAACATTTAACCAATGTTTAAATCATTTATATGAGTGTGGATGTTTTATTATATAGTTTTTAACTTTTAACAGTTTGTTTAAAAACTATAGGGGGAGGATATTTGTATATAGATATGTTAAAACCAATGGGATATGGTGGGGATAATATTGCGCACATGGGATATAAAAACATTGGTTTAACTTCAAATAAAGGGTTTTGTGGGTTTATTTAAATAAAGGGATTTAATAATATATGGGAGGGTGTAACTTTAGGGATTTAATATATATAGTTAGTAGTTAGTATGAAATACGGGTGAAGTGTAAGGGATATAAAAACACATGTTTTAACTCTAAATAAAGTGTAAATAACATAGTTTGCCTTTGTTGTATTACATCACACTTTAACTTAGGATAAATGTATTTTTGACGGTCTTATGAATGTTGTTGAAAGGAATGGAATTAGTTATTTAGGGTTTTTCTTTTACTAAGTAAAAAATGGGTTTTTACTTGGGAAAAGGGGATTATGATTTTAAATGAAGGACAAACGCTAGTGAATGTGGGTCTATTGTGGGAATTCAATATTTTTAACCAATCAATCATTGAGCCTTGGGTTCGGTCCCAACATAAGTCAGAGAAATGCTCTAAGCCTCTTTAACTGATAGTTTAGAATACTGAATATTTGTAGGGGAGGGGAAATTAGTAATTTTTTCCCAATGATGCTTTATTACATGCTTGTACAACTGCTTTCTACCGACCCATCTTTATTTCTAACATTTTTACTTCATTTTCATGGGTGCATTTAGGCTTGCAACCCTAAATCAATTTTTCTTTTAAAGCATGAAATCTACCTAAGTCTACTTTATTCCATCTGAGGGCTCAGATTAAACTGTTGAGCTCCTCATTTATTCCCTATCTAATCTAATGATTTTTCAAGTTTATACTGTTTAACATATCTTTATTCTCTATCTAAAACATAAAATTTTAAAAATGAAAAGTTAAGTTTAAATTGTTTAACCAATCATGGATTATGGCATTTAGTGACAATTTGCACATAATAATTATTCCTATGGTAAAGTAAATAGTAGTGGCACTTTGACTTGCTCACTTTTAGGTCTTATTTTCATCTCTTTTTTATTTTGGGGTATATCTTTTTCTAAGTCCTTTGATTATTCTTTTAGGACTTTTTACCCTCTTTTCATTTTTATTATTTTACATTTTTCAAAATATGGGAAAACAACTTGAAAAAGAAAGGTATGTACATATTTACAAGACTATCATAGTGATTCAAAAATTATGAACCCTATTATTATAGGACCCTAACAGGATCCAATCCTTCAACGATATCTTGTGCTAAATTATGTCTATGTCATATGTCTTTAAATCCTCATAATACCATACAAACACATCCATATATTTTTTAAAGAGGTCAGTGTACCTTTCTTTATAATTCTTAGGGACACCCTTGAATAACTTGAAAACCTTGGGCTCTTGTTGGGCTCCCAGATTACAATCTTCCATATCACCCTCTTGAGGTACCTTCTTTGGATCCATTGCGACATAATTTGAATCAAATAATATTTAAAGAGGAACTAATCCTCTAGGAAATATGTTATCTTTCAATCAGATTATTTTATGATCATGTATTGATTGTTTAAGATTTTTCAGCTCTTCATTTTGATCAATCTATTCACTTTCTTGGTCTTTTTCAATATCTTGAAAATTTTTAGTCATTGTCAGAAAATGATTTATCTACTCATCATCTTCAAATACCTACCATTGCTAGACATTGTTAGGAATAGAGGGTCCATGCCTCATTTAAATTTCATACCTTAGTTTCGGATTCATAGGTGGCTTGAAAGTACTAGCCGCAACTGCCAGTGAATCTGTTGTTATGTTTTCTTCTCTTGGAATGAATTGAAGATTCAAAGCTTCAAAATAATTCTTAATCAAGTCCCACACTTTGTTTATATATTATCTTAGCCTTGGATGCTTAGTTTGACAATGGTTTTTATTCTTCCTTATAATCAACTCAGAATCACCAAAAATGGAAATACATTGGATTCCCATTTGTTTAGTAGTTTGAAGACTTAAAATTAATGCCTCATACTCAGCTACATTATTCATTTATTCAAATTCAAGCTTAAAATAAAAAGGAAAAATATTACCTTCTGGAGATATCAATAAAAATCCATCTCTCGTGTCATCTTTTGAATAGGCACCATCAAAGTAACACTTCCAAATTTCGTTTGAACATGACTCATTATGTATAATTTTTTAAGAGAGTTACTTTTCTTAGTCTTCAATAAACTCTGCATCTTCATGGCAATATAAAACAAGAAAGATCTTCTTTTTCTTGACCATAAATGGGGGAATTTCCTGCATCTTTCTTTGTGGTAGTTTTAAGAAATATTTTTTCTCTATATAACCTTCTTTCTTCCCCATTAAAAATAGGAATAATAGCATATGTGAAGTCTAGTTTTAAAACTCCTCCAAGCTTCACTCCCCAGCGGAAAAATTTTAAGGATGGGAAATTATTTTGAAGTTTAAAACATTGGTGAATCTCACTAGTCCCTAATATGCAGAAACTATAAATTTTATTGATATATTTGTAAAAATATTCAAATTTATAATGATTTTCTATACTCTCTATATAATGTTGGCGATTTTTAAGTTAAAATAATTTATATTGTAAAATTGAGCGAATCATTTTTATAAAAAATAAATTGGCAAATATTTTTTGGAAAAAACATGGAAAATTAGCCCACTGCGAATATTAGCTCTTAAAATTTCCATGCTCCCCAAGATCTGCACAACGTACAACCTAGCCGGAATATCTGCGACCACTACATCCATCATGATACTTTTGGCTGGAATTTGAGCCAAGGATACCACCATGTCTTTGATAAGCCCAACACACTTCACCCTTTTTGAATCAAATGAATATAGGTCTCTATAGGGTTTAGTAATTTGTAAATTCAATTATTTCATTACAGATAATGGCATGAGATTATGCGAAGCACCAGAGTCTAACATACAATTATGAAGAATGAAATCATGAAGAAGCAGTGATATATAAAATGGGGGAACAAAAGAATCTACCTCCTCCACATGTGGACCAAAAGTGACCATTGGCTTTTCTTCTTGCAAATTCACAGCATCACCAATGTCATCAGACTGAGAAAAATTAATGAATTCTGCAATCTCTTTCTTATAACCTGGTGTCTTCGCTAGCTCAAGAAGGGGTACTTGGATTTTGACCTTTTCTAGCTCCTTTGATAGACTGAAAGCTTGATTTTGTTTGACAATTTTCTCAGGTTCTTCTTGATTTCTGCTAGGATTAGAAATCTGTTCAGGCACAGTAACGACCTTCTCCAAATTACTAGTATCAATAGACTTGTTCCAGGAAGTCTCAGCCTGTTGTATTTCTGTTCCACTCACTGGATTCATAGGATGTTTTCCCTTATCAGATTGTTTTACTGAGTTCTTTGATTGTGGAGTCGCCATTGGAGAAGGGGCTGACTCTTGTTGTTGTTCTTTATCATCCTGCGTCCTTGATCTTAAATCATATTTCTTATGCAACTCTGCTCTCATAAAATCTGTAAATTGCCTACAATACTCATCCATCTCTTCTTGGTCGAAGGACACCTCAACTTCAGTGTATTCTCCTTTACATTATTCCTCTTCCTCATATTCTTTCATGTACATAGCAGATATCTAATCTTCAACTTCCCTTTGATCATCTTCAACAAACTGTGAAGGTGCTACTTCTATATACAGTGGTGCCTGAACTTGGTCTTGATCTTTTCTCTCCCTCTGCAAAATTTGTAGGGGCTGCTTTCTAAATTGAGGATTGAAAACTCCTCTGTTTTGTTGTGCAGGCCTTTGGGATTTTTTATTCTCTAACTCCATCTTTACTAACTTATTCGACAAATTCTTGATAACCTTTGTCATGTCATCAATCCTCTGATCCTATGGTGATTCTTCTTTGGCCTTGCCTTTCTCTTGAACTGACTGTTTTTCTTGTGTTTTCCCAACGGTAGTCATGTTTGCTTCAATTTCCAAAGCATCAGTTTGGATTTGTTCAAGAGTAGGAGATCTCCTTTCTCTTAGAGTGAAACTGAAGTCTGACTCAAAGGCTCCAGCAAAAACTACCCTTGCTCCAATAGGAGGGGGCTTCATTTCTATGGGTAAACTATTGTACAATTTATTGAATCTTTTAATAATATCAGTCATGTTTTCATTTGACTTTTTCTTGATTGCATTAAACTCCGTCAATGAGTAACCATGATCTCTTTTTTCACCCCATCTTCGAGTGAATTGTGTTTCTAATTCCTCCCAATTATTAATTGAGGCATTTGGCAAACCTTTAAACCATTTTCTTGCCTCTCCATTCAGAGACTGTACAAAAAGTCTCATCACTACATCTAGATGTTCTACATTTAGATTCTCACCAAAAGTGCAAAACAATGACAAGTTTTGTTCTGTAGTCACTTCATCTTCACCGGTAAAACGAGGAAGTAACTTGAGGTATTCTTGGGGCATGGCATTCATAGGTTGTGGAATATTTAACGCTGCATACCTGTTCATTAAGAAAGCAGGGGCCGCCATGTTTACGCCTTGGTCAACCGCTCCTTGAGTAGGTGGGGTTAGTGAACCAACTATGAATGTGAATGAAGAGGGTGAAACGATTGATATGGGAAGGGGTTGATGAATGACGACAAAAAAACCAGAAAATGTATTTGGTTGAGCTTGCGTGAAGGTAAATGAAACAGACTCAAAGGATTGTTCTTCTAACCTTATTTCTTGAAAATGGAGAGGTCAGGAAAAGGATTCTTGTTCCAAGAAAGTGAGTTTCCGGGAAATATCCTTAGATGAATGGTTATGCAAACTACTACTAGGTGCAGGTAGTGTAGGATCATGTGTGGAAGGAGTTTTTGGTTTCTGAGCCTTTTTAGAAATCAATTTTTCAGGATATGACAGAATAGGAACTTTCTGTTGCGAGGTATCTGACCTCATATGAAGTCTTTTATACGTCATAATTATGGAATAAAAACACAACCTCATATTTCTCCTCTCTGAACAACCAGAGGAAATATAACAAGAACCCAGGGAATGAACTTCGCTTCTTCAGCCCCGACAGCGGCGCCAAAAAATGTTGTATCTTAAGAAACAATCCCTTGGCTGTGGTAAGGAATCAGTGCTCGAGACATATATATATATATATATATATATATATGATATGAGATAGTCTTTGCTTGATCACCTTCAGAAATTAATTATTTAAACCCTCAAGAATCTGATGTAATAAATGCTTCACAATGCCATTATCTATTGATATTAATTGGAGTGATAGGAGGAACATGAAGGAAGCCTAGACTGATATGCTGATAAACAGGATCTATCACTTTAAACTTCAGAAGAATTTTATGTGTGTGGAATAGTTAAAATGAAGGAGTGCCCATTAAGGATATTTAACTCTTATTCACATATGAAAAAAGAGACCTGCAACTACATTAGTTCATTTTATTCATAGAAGGAAAAGACAGAATGGAAACTGGAAAACATATCAAGAACAACAGATGCAAGAATCTTGATATTCATTCAGTAATCATCAAAAAATTGAGTACAAAATTTTCAGTAGTCCAAAGGTCCAAAGCTCAGAAACTTTTCCTTTATTCTCTTCCTCTTTAAATACAATGTAAAGCAGTTTGTAACTGCTGAAACTACTCTTAACTGCTCAAACTAATTGAAAATGTTTAAACTACCCATTACATCTTATCACAATATCTCATTACAATTGAACTCTCTTAAAAAAGATAAAATAAAACAATAACTCTAATCTATTTGCTGAATATGAATTAGCTCCGCTGCTGCTACATTCTCCTGGTTAGCTGACTTGTCTTTCTTAGAATATGATGGATCATTAGGTAGAATGGCCATCCATGCTCTGCATTTCTTCCATACTTCAATAGTTGTGTTAGGAGAGTTGGTTAACTTGTGTTATTCCAGCCTAAAGGCAGTGATCCTGTTGAATGTTGGTCACTCTGTAAATAAAGTCTTCACCATCCATAATAACTGAAAATGCCGCTGAAGAAAGTTAATAATTGTTGTTCCTTTTAGGATCTGAGTCTTCTCATGAGTGTTATCCACCTTACTTTTTTCCAATACTAATAATGTTTCATAGGAATCCCATGATAAAAGACTGCCTTTAAAGTCCCATCATGATGAAAATCCTACCCTGGCTCTTTTGTCATACAGATTATCAAATCTATTCATTGCTTCTTTAATCGTTGTCAACTTCTTTTCAGTGGTATTCCTGCAAGTATTTTTAACAATCAACTTGTTAATCTCTACAGAATATAGGATCCTATCTTTAATATAATTTTCCTCTAACTCCTTATCAGTCTTTGAAAAAATGGAATCAATAAACTTCTTTGCCCATATGGCTCTATTAATGGTCTTCTGCTTATCTGCCATAAACTGCTCCTCAAAATATTTGACAATGCTTTTCTCTTCTGATACAATAGTCAAAGATCCTTAGGCTTCTTTCATCTCTTCAATGATTTCATTCCAGATGATATCTTTAGCCTGTATCAAAGTTATATTTCCCTTCAATTTCTCCTTTAGACTCTTGATTTCGGCATTAGTTGTTTGAAAATTTGTCCTGTACTGATCAATTTCTCCATCCTTGGCCTGCATTATTTTTGTTATTGTTTCCATATCATTATGTGCCTTTCTGAGAACATTCTTTTCCATTTTCAATTCAGTGCTTAATTGAGATAACTGTGCTACTAGATCATCATCTCTAGATGGCATAATGATAGTACAGGAATGGGAATCAATCTGGCTTTGCAATTTCAGTACATTTGCTTTCAACTTAGAAATTTCTTCTTCTTTCTGTAAGAGCTGCTAAAGAAGGCTTTCCTTTTCACTATCCACTTCTGCCACCTCTGCTGCCATTGAATGCTTGCCTGTAGGTAATTTCAACATTTTCTTTAATACATAAATCTATGATTCTGCACTTTGTAGTAATTTCTGCACATTAGACCTATCATTGGGATCTACTCCAATCTTCACAATTACCTTCTTTAGTTCTTCATTTTGGGTTGTTAAAGTCCTGGAGTTGTATTTTTCCAATTTCAGTTGCTTGATCACCTTCCCTAGCATATAATTTGCCTTAAGAGCCATTGCATTAGTCTTGGTCAGGTCATTCACTATTAATTGACCTGTTTGCATGTGTAAATTGACTTTATCTAGTAAAGGAATATTTCTCACATCAACAGTTAAATTTACAGTATTGAAATTACTTGATGACCCTATAGTCATATCAGAAGGATGAGCGAGAGAAATTTTAAGCTAATGTTTTTCTACATCCATGGCAGTCAAAAATCTCCATGTCTTCTTGGTGAGGCTGGAACATTATGTTCAGCACCTTGTTGAAGTAAGAAACCAAGCTGAGTACCTGCTATATCTTCAGTGAATTTTGTTCTCTTTTCGGCTCTTTTCTCCTCATCTTCAAAATCTACAACTGCCTCTTTACTCCTCTTGCTTGATTTTTCAGATATGATAAGAGTATGTATGCTAGAACTAGCAGAACTTGCAAAACCCTTATTGGCAAACTTCTTTATTTTAGGTCTACTATCATGAACAAATACCAAGTAACCATTTTCAACTCTCCTGTTTGAAATTACTTTATGAGGATCATAAGCCTATTTATCTCCTAATAACAAGTGCATACCATCTAATATCTTGTTAACCTCATCAGCTTCCTGCCTCATGTTGACTATAAATGGACCCACAGACATAGGCAATTTAAACATGTGACCCTTTTTCATTGGGACAAACTGTATTTGGTCAACATTCAAACTCTGCCTAATGAATTCTAAGGCAAATAATCTCATATGAAAAAACTTGGGAAGTCTATATGGTTCTATCCCAGCTCCATAAATTCTAATCTCTAAGTAATCTTCATACACATACCAATCCCCAAATTTACAATTTGTACCCAACTGAAGAAATTCTTGAGCCTTTGGCAAGAAACATGGGGGAGAAACCCCATTCAAAATCTTATAGGAAATAGACATGAAATGATTTACAAAATCAAACATCCCCTCCTCATTTTGTTCCTCTCTTACTACATCAGTACAAAACACTACTGACTGCCTCTTTTTATTTATATCCATGATGTTCAACCCCAAATGCAAGAATTCTTCCACATTTTGATATAAAAAGAGATAAATGATAAGAGAAGGGAACCTGAATGACCTAGTGAGTGATAGAGTCATGAGTTGAGTATTGACGACCTCCTGCCAGTAAGAATGGATATCTAGCACTACTCCCGGCTTCATCATCAACGCAAATAGTCCCAGTACTGATTTATCAATTAAGTTGTTGTCCTCCTTTCCCAGTATCTTTAATATACACCTCAGCACTAACCGAACTTCTGCATCAAAAACTTCTATGAAGAAATCTTTACTATCTGGTGCAAACTGCTTCGTGTCTGGCCTTAGGAAGAAGGCGAATTGGGTGAATTCTTGTCCTGCAAGATTATCATAATACGCTGCCAATGTTTCATTAGTGAATTGAACATATGATTCAGACTCTGGGTAACACAAGGCTTGACGAATTAACTAGGTTGATACTTGTAGAACATTCTCTCCTAGGCAATTCATTACAAAACATTTACCATGATACATAATAGATACGAGCCAGTGCACAAACTCAGGAAAAAGATGAATTTTAGAGATACATGCAAACAATACGCCTAACTTTGTCATGGCAGAGAAAATAGGACAAGTTTTGTCATTCAAACAGACCTGCTGATAAAATGGGAGGTGTTTTAGAGAGAAAATGGTATCTCGGGTATCCCTCTCGGTGTCCATGAGAGGAATATGACTAGATGAACCATAAAGAGATGAATGTTTCACCATGATACAGCTCAAGGTGGCGAACAACGATGGTAAACACTGGTGCAATAAAGATTGAAAAATACAAAGGAATAACATTTAAATTTTGAAAAGAAAAACATGTTTAAATATATGGCGTGGGGTCTTGAAATTAAATGTTGATTTGACTCACAAGAGACCATTAAACGATACCGTGACGTAGCTGAAAGCTTTCACCAAACAACAACTTACGTCACTGCGGGAGGTCCTTGGGGTACAAAGCACTCATCGAGGCCTTGCCCCCGCATTGAATCCAGACCGTCGATCAAGATCGATTGGTCAGTCAACGGGGTCAACTGAGGAGGCACTCTCCCCATTAACCTATGTGTTTAATGTGCCCACGGGTTGCCGTCTTTATCCTCTGACAAGAAAATCCTCGGATCCCGCTCGATTATTTGCTCGAACATTAACCAAAGCATTAGGACCCACCTTTGCAGATCCTTCAAAGTGTTGAACTTTAAAAATACATAAACATTACAACTTTAGTTAAAGTATGTGGAAGCTCTACTTTAACATATATTTTATATATTTTTCCATTTTTTTTTTGTATTTTCGAAATATTAAAATAAAAAAGGGATATTTGCAAATGAACATAGTTTAATGAGTGAATATTTGAGATATTAAGGGATATTTTTTATTGAGATGGCATTGTTTAAAACACAGGAACTCAAGTCAAACTCAGAGAAATCACGAAGATCACTACCAGATTAGGTAAATTCAGAAATTTCTTCATGTGTGGTTTCATATATAGTCTTCGATTTTGGTTTGAATACAAACAGAGAACAGAGTGTTCGATTTGTAACTCACAGTGGCTTCATTTGTTGCATTTTTGAATGGATTTTATAAAAAAAATCATTTCATTTACACACACAGTGAGAAATTTTGAAATAAGAGAAAATTTTTGTGGAAAATTTTTGCAATGACAGAGATTGAAATATGGGTTAGGAGGCAGTAAAAACATGGTCAAAATATTTTTTCATACAAAGAGCAATGTTTTATGAATTTTAAAGACACATTCAACCCATTTTTATGAGATTTTTAATGAAACAGTGAGCCATTCTTCGAATTTTCTTTTGCCTTAGAAGAGAAGGAATTTTGTGTGAAATTGAAGGATTAAAAGGCACTGTGGTATAAAAAATAATAATTTTTTTTACACAATCAACAAAAGACAGAGAAATATACAATTAGAGGCAGAGAATTTTTTTAATTTTTTATGAGACAAAGGATCAAATAAGAAGAGTAGATTAATAAAAACATGTTTGTTATGTTTTTATAAGCTTTTCTACATAAAATCTTTATGTTTGTAAAAGTAGTAAGTTTATTTCTTTCAAGAGAACAGAGGATTGGTTTCACTTCCTTGTCAAAGGCATCAAAAATAGGTAAGCTTCACTACCATGATGTATATATCAACAGAGATATAGTGCATGAATTTTTATTTTTCAAAAATGAGGATGATGACAGTAGAAGGATATATTAAATGGTTTTCAGAAAACATGGAAACAAGAATAGAACCTAAAGACTTTCAGATCGAGCATTGGGGCAAAGACACAGTAGAAAAAATTTACCAATCAGGTCTGTTAGGTTTCCTTCAAAAGTTTAAAGGGCATAATGAAGACACTACAAGGGAATTCATAAATAACTACAAGCAAGAGAAAACTATGGTGGGAATTTTATTCATTCCCTTAACTCCAGAGTCAATTTCTCAAGCCCTAGATTTGGCATTATCAGGAGAACAGTACCACAAAGGGTTTCATTTTAAGGATAAGGGATGGACCTTCCTCCTAGACAAAAATAGAAAGGGATCCTTTGATAGAACTAAGGGGATTCCCAGAGAATGGTTCTATGAGCCTTGGTAAGAATTAGTATTGATCGTCCAAAAATTCTTCACATGTGACAGTAGACACAACTTAATGCACCTATACCACATTAGGTTGCTTCAGCACATCAAGGGAGACATAAGAATCAATTTTCCATTCTTTTTCTATAGAAATTTGATCAGGATGATAGAAAATGTGAAGTCTGAAACCAAACCTAAGGAAGCACAAATCCATAATCAAGGGCTAATTAAAATCCTTATTGATTATCAATTGAGAACTAAGGGTGTGATGTGGAGAGATTTCCTAACTCGGAATCAGTTTGTAGAACAAGCCATAGAAGACAAATTCAAACCAGTTCGGGAAACAAGAAGTATAATGATTCACCCCTTTATCCAAGAACAATATCTAAGAAGAAACAAGATATAGTCATGATTGAAAGAGATACATCATTCCTTTCCATTCTTAGGATGCAAAGAAGAAAGAATTCAGTAGACATAAGCAGTAAGGAAAGAGAACATGAAGTGCAAGTTATTAAGACATCTCCCTTGACCAAACAAGCTAATGAAATTCTTGAAAGATTGCAAAAGGAGGTTTATGAGCACCCATTAGAAAGAGACTCATATTTTGACAATGATGATATTGAGGCCACTTCAATTGCCAAAGACACCAAGGAATAAGAAAAAGACCAAAACCTTAGCAAAATCAGAGAATTGACTAATAATTTGGAGGTAAGTAGGATATTGGAGAGGCACTTGAAGAGAGAAAATGAAACATACAAGAAAAATAATGAAAAATTGATCAAAGAGAATGAGAGACTGAATGAAGAAGTGGGAAAATTTAAAGCAAAGAACAATCTTCTTACCATGCAAGTATTCAGATGGCTCAAAGAGAAAAATTCTTGGAAGATCAAATATGAAAAGAAAAAGGTCAAGGCCTCAATCTACAAAGAGGAATAGTAAAAATGTATAGAATCTCTTTTGTAAGAATCACAGCAGGAAGCTTCAGGTTCAGGTACAGGATCAACATCAGAACTCAGGAGGTCTAAAAGGAAGAAGCAAGCATGAGGACATGCTTGAACATCAGCTTGGGGGAGATGTTGGCCCTCGTTTTTTATCGAATTTTATTTAAGAAAATACACTTTATTTACCATTATGTCCATCCTTACACCATAATATTCACCATATTTTCCCCAATAAATTCATATCCATGTATTTAAATTAATTTCTTCAATTCTCAGAATTTTTTATAAAAATTGAATTTTAAGCGCATTTTTGGACTAGATCACAAATTCCCGTAATAGCTTCATGGTTTTCATATTTGCAGGAAACTTGGGCTTGATCTGGATAAATTTCTAGAAATATTGGGAACTAATATTAAATTTACACCTGTTGGTTCAGTCAAATCGATCTTGAACAAGCCCAATCAAAGGCGGTCAAACGGGACCTGTTTTTATGGAGATCCCTAGGAAATAGGTCAAATTTCTTATTTTATGGGATTTTCCAGATTTTGAGGGATTAGATGGATGATCTCGACCTGATTAGATAGGATAAGGATATCCATGGCTGTAGGAGACATTTTAGATGATTTTGTTTCATATTTTACCTATTTAAGCCTAAGACATTGAAGGCATTCATATGTAGAATTTGTGTAACTTAACTTTGATATTTCTGAAACTTTGGAGAGTTAATTGAAAGACCTGTTCTATTTCATTTGCTGTTGTTATATGGTGAATTCTTTACTGAGTTTTAGTAGTTGAAAGCACTTACAGTGTGTTAGGCAAGGGTGGAGGGCCCCACACCGAGCTAAGTGCACTTTCTAGTTATTTTAAGTTGCAATTTCTAAACTAGTTTGTTTTATGCTTAATTTGTTAATTAGATATATGTTTATGTTTTATGAGTGCTGATGAATATAATTCTCATTTATATTTTACATATGAAGGGGCAATCCAATGTTTAATTTAAACATTCCTTCTATCTAATTAAGAGCTAGAGCTAGAATTCATCTTTCGTGCTTTTTAATGATTTTATGAATTCTTGTTTTCTAACAATAGTATTAATTATGAATGAATCTATAATGAAGGAAAACCAGGATCTCTTCATTTAAGAGCCTCTTCAGTTATTATTTCATGCATATTTATCTATTTCTCATTAGTGGTTTTGGTTTCTAATTCATGAAGTAGTTTTGTAAGAGAAGGACAAACAAGTTCTCCTAATTTAGGAGCTTCTTCTGTTGTTGATTACAGAATTGAATTTAGAAATTATTTAGTTTAAATTTATATTTGTAATATGCATTTCCTTTATTATTAATAATTCATCTTATAACTTGACCATAGCTGAAACCCATATATCTTGAAGATGCTTCTAAGTCCTACAAGCCCGGATTGATAATAAATACGTGTGTTTTATTTTTGATAAACAACCCAACAAAGCCTCACGAAACTAAACTAAAAAATGTTAAACTAACAAAAGCCACGAACTAATCCTCAAAAGCCTTTTTATTAATGAGGCCTCTATTTTATTCAATTTTCCACTATTTTCATTCATTTTCCTCCTCACATGCAACCTATGACCTTTCACCTTCCTTTTCTCCAATTTTCCATTATTTTCATAAATAAAATGCCAATTAATGTCACTTTTCCTCTCCAAAGCCTTTGCCTTTGCCTTTTCCTTTGCTAATTTCCTTAGCCATAATAACCAAATGAACACCCACAATATGATTTTTTTCCTAATGCTAAGCTTGGAATACATGTACCAATACCTTGGTTATTATTTTTCCTTTATTGACTTTATTACATGGATTTTTTACTAGTGATGTTACAGTTTCCAACAAACATCAGTCAACATATTAACATATTATACTTCCAATACACCATACGCCCTTCACAAAATGGAGCTCAACGCAACATATAGTCTTAAAAAAATGGAGCACACAACATGTTTGAATTAAACACCATAGTCACAGTTTTCGGCCCTCCAAAGTTGTTTAATCACATAATGCAACAATGTCAACATACCTAAACCAATCAACACAGTGTTCAGTCCAGCAGCATGCACAGTTCACATGGACCAACATTCATTATGGCAAGTCAAACCAACGTTCAACGAATTTTAAGGCAGAGACAATCCAATGTTCAATCGAATGCACAATATTCTTTTCTTTTTTAAATCAACACAACAAGGAATAAAATTCCAACCATATGATTCCCGTTCATGCGTAGGATCCATTCAATCAAGTTCACAGTGTTCCCATAGAGGTGGATAGTTTCTCGTGGGTCATGAATGCCAATTGAGTGGTCGACGAAAAAGGATGGCTCAAATCTATAGTTGTGGGGCCACATTCATTAATCGATTCAACAACCAATTGTGTAGGATGCACATAGAGAGAAACACCCAACGAGGATAAAAATTGTTGAAGACTACATGCATGTACAGTGTTTGGAAATTTCCCAATTGTAGTAGACACCAGCGAAAACTAAAATCTCGACAAAGGGGAAGCAAAGTGATTTTGGTGAATACGATGTGAGCAATGTTAGAGAATCAGAAAAGAAGAAAGATTTTCTTATTCTTGATTATTTACTTCTGATATTCCTTAGTTCTTATTATCTTCTTATTATCTTCTTTCTTCTTAGTTCATCAACCAAATATCAAAGCAAAAGCACATAGATCAAGGACACCAGACGTGACGTGCTTAGGGAAAAACCCCACTTTCGGGGAAAACCCATTGATGAGTATTCCTTGATAGTAATCTTAAGACTATAGACCTTGACTCGGACTTCCTCCACACCCAGTCGGCCTTCCATTTGATCCTTCCTCAATGTTTTGAACCAACAACAACAACAACTACACTATGCAAAAATTTCTTCAACCTTGGAACTTTGACCTTGCTTTTTGGAACTTCGATATTGAGAAATAGCCTGATATTGCTTATAGGAGTTCGAATTTGACCAATACGACTTCTTAGTGCTTGACATCAACAGAATCAACTTTGACCTGTTATTCTCTTGGTAGCAACAACTAATGACGAAACAACAAAATAATGATAGACTTCGATCTTCCAAACTATAGCATGTGAGAGAGAGAGAGAGTAGCACCAAAATTTCAATTTTTTTCCAATCCTTTAGCTTGCCCAAAATCATACTCAAATTGACCCTTTCCTTCACTTCGCACTTTTTCCTGATGCAGAAAATGATATCGAATTTATGTGTGTGTGAGAGATGTCTCCAAATGAATTCAATCTCCCTGTATTTATAGTCTTCTTATGGGTTCGAATTACTGGACTTGAGGCCGACTTGATCGCTTGAAGGTCGACTTGATGTGGAGGGTCCATAAATCCTATTTGACTCAATACTTGACCTAATTTCATGATTCAAAAGCCCAGTATGAGTCAATTTAAATATGAAATGACATTATAAACTCAGAATAAATCATAGCATTCCACAATTGGGACTTTGACCTAAAATAATATGACCCAAGCATGAAACCCATGCTTTAATAAGTCATTTAATAATAATATAAAATTCTTTACTTTATTATTTTGACAAGTACAATAAATATTGAATCAAATACAATTTATGAAGACCAAACCTAGTTACAATCTTCAGCACTCCCTCTTAACTAGGGAGGTATTCATAATACAATAGTACAAGGAAGATATCAACTATGTGAACTATGGAAAAAATTTAGGCACTTAAATGCCATGGACTAGATTCCCGACCAGGGAAATCTATCCATTGGTCACTCAAAGATTTAGGCACTGCAATTCCATGGACTAGATTCCTTACCAAGGAAATCTATCCAAGTGGGACTAATATGGACTAAAGCTTTCAGCCTCTATGAGTGCCATCGGTCTTAGCAAACCATCAGCCCCGCGGAACACAAGTGCCGCATCCACTAGATGCCACCCTCCCTACCAGGCATCAACACAAAGTGCCAGCCCGATGTCTTTCCAGGCAATGCTTCACTCACAAAGCCTCAATACTCCTTGATCCAGTAGATCAAGGATAACTAATCTCTCCCAATCAAACTGATTGGTAACTAGCATGTTATCAAAACCTTCAAGAGATTTACCTATACAAACACAACCCCAATAAAAAATATACTTTCAAATACATAATCAAATCAAACATTTGGTATTTTGATGTTTCCCTTTAATTATTCTTAGTAGGACTATCAATTGAATATTTAAGAGAATATTCCTTTCCCTACTTCACATGTAGCAACATTTCTTCTAGTATATACTCCAATAAAGACTTATGTTGTGCCCTCCCTCTTAATCTAGGGAGACTTCTTTTATCCAGGCTCCCTCTTAATGTAGGGATATTTACTTCTTCCTTCGGTGTTGGATAATCTTTCATGGCTTCCTTCCTTCTCATCATATTATCTTCTCTTACGGACTTCTTCACCAATATGATGTACCTACATAACTTAGGAATCAACTCTATGGAACAAGAACTTCAAAATACAAAGATGTGGCCTCATACTTTGTGAAAATATCGAAAATAAAGGATCAACTTCAAGGAATTGGAGAAAACATATCTAATTATGAATTAATCACCTCCATACTCAATGCTCTACCTCCAGATTTGAGCGGTTTTGCAAGTGGGATCTATGCAAGAAAAGATACTCCATCTTTTGAAGAACTTTGGGCTCTATGTGTTCTAGAAGAAATAAGGTTGAAGGATAAAATGATACAAAACCCAAAAATGAAAACACTCAAGCATTTGTTACTAAATTGGAGAAGAAGTTTGGAAAGTTTGGATTATTTGGCTCTCATCACAAGTACAACAACAACAACAAACCTCATGGAAACTGGGACTTGTCTAAAGTCCAATGCTTTGGTTTCAATTAACATGGACATTATAAAAGGGATTGCCTCAAAGATCCTAGGAGTAATAATAAAATCAATACAAGGAAATAAATAAATGAAGCACATATAACATAAGATGAAGGAGCTAAAAAGAAACCCAAGGTCGAAGACAACATGGACCTTAACTAGTGAAGAATACATCAAGTACCAGGTTTGTAAGCATGTTTATTTTCATTTATTATTAGAATATGGTAGTTAGAGTAGTAATTACATTTACATATGAAGGATAAAAGGTTTTGGGATTCATAAATTATGAATTCATGAATATCTAAGTTAAGAGGAAGCATATAAGTTTGAAGAGATAGAGTTATCTTCATAGTATTCCATATTCAAAATATTATACAGTCACAATTAAGATTCTGAAGATTTATAAGCAACCATCATATCATTTATCAAGAAAGGACTACAAATAGAAGCACAACAATAACAGAGTCGAGGTCAATATGCAAATTTTCTCCAGCATGATATTCATTTTGATTTCAAGATAAGTTGACTTCATACAATAATTCAAGTAATATTACTAGTACAAGGAATTTTAGAAGCAGATCATATAGAAGTACTAGAAGGACAAAAGTATTCCTACAAGAATAATATAGGCAATTTAATAATATATTTGAAAACAATCAATTGAATGACAACATGGAAGGAAGAAGTACACTTACCTCAGATGAAAAGGGAGTTTCATGTTCATAAAAACCTTGTAATAAATTATCTAAAAGGTACTTATGTATTAGAGACGATATCTTATAGGGAGTTGGAGGAAGAACATGATACATGAAGATTCATATATTCACTTGGGCAAAAAGTTAAAAATATACTTATTATCAAGATTCTCCTGGTAGGTTGGTTGTTAGTTTACAAATGTATGTCAACATCACTATTGAGCCTTGACCTAGAAATTGATTGGTTTGATTTTTAAATACATCATTGATGGAACTAATGTTGATGCTACTATTGGTCATTATTCAATTTCTTGAAAGAATGTGAAGCTAGATAATGAGAAGGAAATAATATCAACTTTAGTGGAAGCTAGAAGCAAAAAATGATAGGAAGGATCTTACAACTTGAGATTTTAGGATCATCGATTGATTTAGCAGTGTTGATAATAAAGAAGAGATATTATTTCTATTTGAGATATGGTATGGTTTCCGAGAAGAATATGTAGCATATTTTTTAGCACCATAGTGACATAAGATGTGGCAGTTGGTACGATCAATTGTGAAGTAGTTTGACTTTATAAAATGTTTAAAGAGCTACTTGATGACATGTTGGATTTGATTTTGATATTAATCAAGGATACATGAATATTGTCAGAGAATCAGGAAGGTCGAAGTGCTTTATGATTCATGACATGATGTAAGATGAAGTCATGAAGCAACAATATGTCTCCATTGACAAATCATATAGCTGATGTATTGATGGTGTTATTCTCTATGAAATGGATGGGTATTCTTGAGAAAATACTATGCTTTTAGATGTATCCTCTGTGAAAAATTCTGAATATAGAAACCTTACTACATTATCTTTATTTACTTATCCTACTTGTTTGATTTAAATAACAAGTTATTTTATGAATATTCAGTAAAATATCAAAGCAAACATAATTGCAGCCTACACATACATACAGATTATTTACTGAAGCATAATGCACACATGACAAAGGACACGATATTTTTTGGACAATGTCCCCGGAAAAACCCAATGCGGGAAAACCGGTGCAACAACTCTTGGAGGGTTTGCTTATTAAGCTGAATATCTGAATACAATCAAGGGCACCAGTAATGGTTTTCCCAAAAGAGAATTCATGGTAGATGTACCTATCACTTGGAGACAAAAAATATGATTGATTCATCTGAGAAAGCACTCCACTGAATAATGTTGAATACGAGCCCTTTCTGGCCCACTGGAACCCTAGCGCTGCTCCTCCAGCCTCTATGTCAGCTTCTCCTGCCCAACGTAGCCACTGTGCAGCCTCTGTGCAGCATAGGCTGCCTCTGTGTCACCCCTCTAGGCTCAGTGATGCCTTTGCATCACCCTGAAGGTCCTGCGTCAACCTCTGCGCTGCCTTTGCGTGAGCCTAGCCAGGTTGCACCCCTCCTGCTGGTCTCTGCGCTGCCTAGTACGGATTTGCCTCTCTATCTTAGTATTCTCGACCTCGAATTAGAATAATCCCTCATCGATCTGCCACTCTCAAACATTGCAAGCTCACTTGAAAATTCTCAGCAAACTACGCCCCATAATTTCGACTTAGCTCAAGTGCTACCGCTTTGTGTGTCTTCTCCAACTGACCCCAAGCCTTCCTTTAATATTTTTCTCATTGAGAAATCAACGACCGTGATATAATCTATAATCAATGTCTTAGATTAGAAAAGGCTTGATCCACATCACTTATAACATTCTCACCAACATGTTTAAATTAATTCACTTTAATTTTTTAGTTTCCCTAAGTTAGACTTAGGGTCCCCATTAAAAATATTAATTATTTGAATAACTTTCACACCAAGTGGAATTTCTCCAAACGATTCCTGGGTCTTGGAGATCTCATGTGTTCTAGCCCCTCCACAAAGTTTCAAAGCTATAGAACATCTGAAGCTACCCAAAATCTCAACACTCCCTCTTAGCTAGGAATGTGCTCTAGCAACACTTCACTCCAAAAGTGTTACTCTAATCTCTGGCATCGGTCCCCTGCATTGTTGATGCTTGGCCTATTTCCCTCCATCCACTGCGCTGCTTCTCTCTATACTACTGCCCATGTCACTACCACTGACACTGCCACATCTGTATTGCAGCTCCCTCTCAAATTGTTGCATTATGTTTCCTATAGCATTGCCACTGCTAACTGCTGCACTGTAAATCAGTTGTTGAGAAGTAAGCAGCTGAAAGACATCACCCAAAAACTGACAGACAGGTCAATCTGGCTGCATGTCATCACTAAATCACCTCTTTTGCGGCTCTGCATTGTCTCTCTAGATCCTCTGCACTACATAATTACTGCCCCTTTGCGCTATTGAAGTCCTATCAGCCTCTGCGTTATTGCTGCCACTGCACTGCGCTGCTCCAATATTCAACATTCAAGCACTGCCTTGTGCCTTTCCATGATCCTTTGCATCCATTGACTCCAATCATCATGCTACTGTCTTTAAGCTACCGTTGCTCATATGTGATCCAAGAGTTTGGGCACCTCAAGGATCCTGCTGCCACCATCTGTAGCTCAATCTACAGATCTATGTCACCCCATCTCTTCTCTCGAGGTACATGATCACTCATGACCACATCATCATCGTTGTCATCATCCCCTTTCGTTGTTGTTGCCTTGGAACCTGAATCTTCCTTGCCCTTCTTCTTAGGACAAGTATTGGTGAAATGTCCCAATTTGCCACATCTGAAGCATCAGAACTTGGATAGGTCATTCTTCTTCTTCCCTTGCTGCCTCTGTCCCTTAAATGCTATGGCTGCATCTTCCTCCTCCTCTTTCTTAATCTTGACTCCTCCATTGTTGAATTCCCTCTTGGTTATTCTGCTAATCTCCTCCTGTCGAAGGATTTCCCACATGTCCCCCTAGTTTGGAAGTTTTTCTCTGCCCAAAATGCTTTGGACAAAGATCTCCCACTCATCGGTGACTACATTCACCGTATTACTCACCATGAGACCATCATAAGGATTTTCCCCCATGGCAATCAGCTGGTCTCGAATATTCTGCAATTTAAAGAGGAAAGGATCTATCTCCTCTACCTTGTGCATGTGAAACATCCACATCTGATTCTCTAGAAGCATCTTCCTTTGGATGAATCTACCTTGATACGATGTGATTAATGTTGTCCATACCTCGTTTGTTATTTTATTCTTGGAAATATGCACAACCACGTGATCTTTCACTCCTTCCATGATTAAGCATTTTTCTCACACCTGATTTTCATTAAACTTCTTTAGAGCATCAGCATCAGTTGGCACAACCAAGACATTCTCAGCATGGTCTCTGATGCCATATTCATCAAGGACTGTTGGGATTTTGGATTTCCTGATGGAAAATTTAGACACACCTTCTAACCTATCCTAATCTCTCAGCCCATACGGGGCCATCTCTGCTCAAACTGTCAAAGCAAGTGCTCTTCTCCATTCTACTGCTGCTACACTCAGAAAAATACCTTATATGTGTTTCTTGGTGATACAAACCCTCTAGAGAATATTCTCCCTCTAACAAATGAGTTCCCTCCTTGAAATCATTTACTAATTCTTTCTAATCAGCCCTCTACGATCACTCCACTTGATCGAATCTCATATTTCTTGGCTAGAAAATATGTTGAGGAACTGTTTCCCCTTACATTGTCAACCCTGCCAGACATTTTTCTACACCAACAAAAACAAAGCCCCACCAGCAACTTTGAAGATCATAAAACTGAACTTCCAGCCATGGCAACTGGCACAATGTCACTCCCTCTTTGACTGTGTCACCCTCTTGGGCCTACATCAGACTCTGCGTTAGCTCAGCGTGAGCTTGAAAGGCTCTACGTCACCATTTTGGGCTTGTGTCAACCTCTGCGTCACCCTTGCAGGGCCTCTGTGTTGTCCCTCTGGTGATGTGTTGCCTCTTTCTAAATCTATGCAGCTTCAGCTGCCCTCCTTCAACAAAAAAAATATTTAGCCCTATGTTGATGGATTCAACTTGATCTGCAATCGCTTTGATACTACATGTGAAATTTTTTTAATATAGAAACCCTACTGCAGTATCTTGATTTACTTCTCCTACTTGTTTGATTTAATTAACAAGTTATTTCCTGAATATTAAGTAAAATATCAAAGAAAACACAATTGCACCCAATACATACATACAGATCATTTACTGAAGCATAATGCACACATGATAAAGGACATAATATTTTTTGGACAAAGTCCCTGGAAAAACCCAATGCGGGAAAATTGGTACAACAACTCTTAAAGGGATTGTTTATTAAGCAGAATATCTGAATACAATCAAGGGCACCAGTAATGGTTTTCTTAACCGATAATTCACGGTAGATGTACCTATCACTCAGAGACATAAAATATGGTTGATTCAGTCGAGGAAGAACTCCTCTGAATAATGTTGAATACGAGCCCTTTCCCTGGAGCTGAAACCCCCGCGTCGGCCCTTGCTGGCTCGCGTTAGCTTCTCCTACCCAACGTAGCTACATTTGTAGCTCATATGCACAGGCTGTGCTGCCCCCGTATCACCCCTCCTACGAGCGTTGCCTTCCCGTGTCACCTGAAGTCCCGCACGCCCGCGTGAGCCCGCCAGTTGCATCCCTCCTACCGGTATTTGCATTTCCTAGCACGGATTTTCCTCTCTCAAGATTGTGTGGGGTATTCTCGACCTCGCATAAGAATAATAATTTCTGCCGATCTGCCCCTCACTAGCACTGCAAGCTCACTCGAAAATTCTCAGCAAACCGTGCCCCAGAATTTCGACTTAGCTCAAGTGCTACCGCTCTGTGTGTGTGTCCTCCAACTAACCCCGAGCCTTCCTTTAATACTTTTCTCATTGAGAAATCAACAGTCGTGATCTAATCTCTAATCAACGGCTAAGATTAGAGAAATCTTGATCCACATCACTTAGAACATTCTCATCACATGTGTAAATTAATTCACTTTAATTTTTCAATTTCCCTAAGTTAGACTTCGGGTCCCCATTAAAAATTTTAATTATTTGAATAAATTTTACACCGAGTGGAATTTCTCCAAACGATTTCAGGGTCTTGGAGATCTCATGTGTTCTAGCCCCTCCACAAAGTTTTAGAGCTAGAGCACATCCTATGCTACCCAAAATCTCAACACTCCCTCTTAGCTGAGAGGGGAGGAAGATTTCCTCCCCTGGTTGAGAGGGAGTGGATGGTGTATACCATATTCTCCATGTGTCATGCACTACAATCACAATATTAACAATATTTTGGAGTCACAATTAAGATTTTGAAGATTTATAAGCAACCATCATATATACATATTGGTCATGTTGCTTTCCATATTTTGTAAAAAAAAAAATAAAAATAAAAGAGAAAGGGTAAAAGTCCTAAAAGAAAGATCAAAGGACTTAAAAAATATAGACCCCAAAAGAAAAAAGATGAAAATAAAACATGAAAGTGTGCAAGTCTAAATGCCACTAATTTTACTTTTTTCAAATGATTGTGGCTGAGTGTCAATAAATTCCATAATCCATGATAAGTTAAACTGTTTAAACTTGACTTGTCATGTTTTCAG